>JARKIC010000228.1:0-364010 GCA_029378375.1 Mycena olivaceomarginata | reverse complement strand
TCCCAAACTTTGTGTGCCAACCTGTGCCCGCTGAGCGCGGCGCACCTGGGTGCATAGCGGCGCCGCCTCATCGCACAGCCCGCTAATTCTACATGCCCTCGGCGCGGAGTGTGCATGAGCACCCAGCCCTGGCAGTGCCGCACCCAGCGATGGAGAAGGAGCGTACAACACGGAGGTAGAGTCTCGCGAGGCAGCGGCGTGCGAGGGGAGGAGCACGAACGCACGCGCGGCCCGCAATGGAGCGCGTGGTCTTCCTGCAACGTTGAGACCACACCTCCCGCAATGCACAGGCGTGATGCCGACGAAATGATGGATATCGATAATTGAGGACGACGTGCCCCGTGTTTATGCATCGTTGTCTGCATCTCTGCATGCGTCCCGCACGCCGCCGCGATTAGCGTCACCCGCGTTTCTCGCAGTGCACGGCTAGTCCTTCACCTCAACGCTCCCCCACATCCATCCTGACCTCAAAGTCTTCATCCTCGATATCCACGACGACTCTGCAAGTGCCTCGTGTTCCTCGGGTGCCGCTGCCTTCCCCCGAGGCGCAAACACCCGATACGACGCGCGGTGTGCGGGCGGTCGAGGTGGTGCGTGGGAGTAGTGGATGCAGCGGACGACACCACCCGGGAGCGGGCAAGGCGGGATTGGGACGGTCTTGGCTGAGAGGGAGAGGTGGAGTCTCGGGAGGCAGCGGCGCGCGACCCGGAGGAGCGCAAGCGCGCTGTGAGGTCTCTGAGCGTGCTACGCATCGCTCGTCGCCTCATGGCCCCTGCGAACCATCTGCACGAGTAACGGGACGAGCTCGGACGTACGCGACGGATCTTCCTAAATGGGATTCTACGTTACCGGAAGCAGCTTCCGAACGAGACCACCACTCTCCCCACATCCGCATCGTCTCCCCCGCCATTTTGGGCTCGCTCCTGCACCCATCGTCACACGGATACGACCCGTACGCCACGACCCACGGGTTCTTGACGCCTACAACGTGACCTTCTGCATCCAACGAACCGGCGCTCCTCGTACCGCGCGGACTGCGCTACTCGGCGCCCACCAACAGGATACGACCGGTCCCCTGGCGCGTGGACGACGTTCCCTCGTTTCCGTTCTCGGACGCTCTCCCACACCGGATGGACCTACCGCGTGCCTGACGCTGACCCATCGGACGAGACAGAGGATATCCCGACACAGCCCTTCCCCCACTTCACACGACGCATCGACTAGCCGAGAGGAGACCATCCGTCTCTCCCCCCTTCCTGAGCACTCGAGCACCCACCGATGCAATTACCAGCCGTGCCTGGAGCTCCAGACGTATTCCGAGGTCGTTTGGCCTCACCGCGCCTCGTGTGCACCCAGAGACGATCGGTCTCCTCAGCAGAGGCGTCCGTTCTCCTGTCATATATGCACCCCGAAACACCTCATGACATCCCCTGCCCCCTGGAAACACCTGCGACCCGCATGGCACCTCTGGAAACGTGGGAAGTCGTCGAGGAGGTATAAAAGGGAGCGCATTTAGTAGGAGTAGTCAGTACCTTCCGGCCTGCAGAAGTAGCTTTCAGGGTGTTTTCCCCACTTTCTGTACCGTTCTCAGCTCAATCTAAGGGGTACTCCCAGCCTTCCGCGACTTCGTACTTCTCGTGCACCCTCCTCCTCGCCCACTGCTGGAGGCAGGCCACACATCTTGCATTCTCTCGTTCATCGGCATCTCACCTCTCACACCTCCATCAGCAGGGTCCCTCCTCACCGGACCCGGTGTCACCATCCCAGGCTTCCTCGATTAGGATCACTGTTCTCGCGAGCCTCGCTCTGTAGAAAACAGGCCCGGAGAGAAGCCATCACATACAAATCACCGTCCATAGCCAACGAGACCAACCGTCTCGCCGTTGACCGAACGACGTCGGTGTCATCGTCTGTGCTACACGTCGCATCTCCAGCGCTGGTTCTAAGGGGAAGAGCGCACGAAGGAAAGCAGACAGGGCAACACATTTGAGGTTCCAGTACTCTCGTACGGGGAACCAGGTTTAGGCATTCACACCTTCTTTATCATTTTCACTAACAACAGGTCCGCCGCGCACGTCCACACCTAGGAGATGAACGGTCTCCACGATCCCCGTTCACACACACACACACCCATCACTCATACAAGGCCGATTCGCGCACCGACCTTCCGCTCTATCATTCAACTATACCTTCCCCTCTAGAGGACGAACATAGTTGAATTCGAATCACATATCTTTCGATACCGACACCGCGGTCCTTATCACAACTGGAGCCCACCGCGAGGGGGGTTTATAGTGGATTTTAGACGGAAACGAAGTCTCGTTTCCGCCAGACAGAGTGCCGATACGCCCAAACCGTTACGGACCCCAGTTCGCTTAACCCGAGCTTCGAGGAACCTTTTCCAAGAAGTAAACCTCGCCGAAACCAACCCCGTAGCATCGGCCTCTACCGCAGCACGTGCTACATCTCCTTTCGTCGACCCACCCCTCGTAGAGGAATCGCCTCTCACCTCCCTTAACTTGTCTCCAGAAACGCCACCTACTTCTCTTACGCCAGAATCTTCTCTCGACTCGGTCCCCAGCAGTTCGGACCAATCGAATACCCTATCCACCGAGTCTACCTTAACAGACTCAACCACAGAACCAGTTATGGAAACACAACCCCCTGTCCGAAAGAGGATGTCCAAAACACTTCCCGGAAGGACCGCCCGCGGGGCACCCAAATTCGATGGCAAGGCGCTTAGCCTTAAACGATACTGGGAGGACATCGAAGAGGTCGCGGAGACCTGTGATCGACAGACCGATGCAGAGAAGATGAAAATCGCCTTCCGATACATCGACCGAAACGACGAGCTCCTTTGGAAAGGAGTCTTGCCGGGAGACGGAAACCAGATGACCTGGGCCAGTTTCAAGAAAGAGGTCGAGAAATTGTACCCGGGATCGACGGGAGCGCGATCTTCTCGTCGAACGATCTAGACGCGTTCATTTCCACCGGCGTCTCGAAGCGGATCACTTCGAAAGACGACTTCGCCGAATACTGCCGCAAATTCCGAACCATCACGGATCATCTCGTGAGAGAAGGCCGAATGTCGGAACTAGAGTCGAAGAAAATGTTCCCGAAAGGACTGCACGAGGACTTCCAAGCGAGCATCGTCCGTCGGATGGAGATTCTTAAACCGGCACAACCCGTCGGGAATGCCACGAGAAATAGAGGACATGATCGAGGTGGGACAATACATCCTCGACGCCCCGGAATCAGAGGTCGGCAAGTCGGCGGACACTGTGTTCATCAAAAAGGAGATGGTGGAGCTTAGCAATACCATCGCCAAAATGAACCAGCGGTACCACGTCGATATGCAGACACTCATGCAAGCCGTTAACCGAGGGATGCAAATTGGCCCGCCCCAGCGGACATATCCGATCTACCAAGCCACGGCTCTCGAGACCGTTCCGCCGCGACCACGGTACCCGCCGCAAGGAGGAACGTACCAAGGACCATACGGCGCGAGAGACAACGGTTATCCTCAGCAGCAGGGAGGCTATCTGCCGCGCCAACCATGGCCGCCTCGAGACGGACCCGGAGGAGGCACCATGTTCCGCCCAGGCGAATGCGGGTTCTGCTCCGGGACAGGTCATTTCCTCCGCGAATGTAACGTCGCGGCAGACTACATCCGATCCGGAAAATGCTTCCGAAACGCGGATAATAGGCTCGTCCTCCCAAATGGTCACTTTTTACCTAGGAACTTACCGGGATGGAACCTTGCCGAGAAATTCGACAGATGGTTCCAGGAGAACTCGGCGCCCCTGGCGGCAGCACAGCCGCAAACCTCCGCCACAGGCTCAGGCTCAGATCTTCGAGAGAGACCAGCCTCCTCATACGGTGATAAGCCGTGAAACGGAGTGAAATAGCAAGGAATTTGCCGATTTCTACCTTAATCACGTAGTGTGCTGCTCCAAAGGATTAGCATAAGTCCAATATGGCTAATCAGGGCTTGATCCTGCATGAGGACCTTAATCACGTCCGCCTGGGATGCATCAACTGGAAAGTTCATACTGGTTGACATCCATGATTAAGGGTTTAATTGCCAAGATTAAGCATCGCTGCTTAATCAAGGCATCGCGGGGCCCACAAACAACATGGGCAATATTAATCATCCTCTCTGATGATCTGGGGCACCACTGTGGGGGTCTTGATTAGGTGTTCAGGTGCTTTGTTGTGCTTGATTTACAGAGGGAGCCTTGCGGGGCGGGTCAGGTGATTCGGGTTTAACAGTAACCGGTTACCCCGGCTGTGGTTGAACTTCGCTTATCAACTATCCGATCATTGTTGCCATCCTGATTTGGTTACTTGAACCAGGCCAGGACGGTAACTCGCATATCTCCACAACCACTTGGTGGTTTGGGCTGATTAAGGTACTGGCTTAAAGCCAGTACCTACGTCTACCTAAAACTGAAGGTCCTGAACGGGGGACAAGAGGATAGAAGATGGGACTGTCTACACGATCGGACAAGGAGCAGTCACACCGGACACACTCTAGCATTAAGGGGTCGACACACGAGGATCCTATATATTTACCCACACGTGATTAACTACGGACGCCTTACTCATATACCAGCCAGTAGACTAATCATCGTATTGTAAGCGTAATTGTACAGTATATAAGGAGGAGGTTTTGGCATGGATAGGCACTGAACTTTCTGTCACTAAGAGCATTAGCCGTTACCGGGTATTGCTTGATAAACGACGGAGATTCGGGACTTGTCACCCAGGACTGACTTCGTTAAGAAGTTTTGTTTCGTCTGCATGAGTAACTTAATATCAATTGTTGGATCGGGATCTTGGGATTGGGAACGGTTAAGAAGCTAGAGAGAGCTTATTAGGATTGAGAACACGGCACCGCACTACAGTAGCCTTGGAAGGCTTATTACTTGGGATTTGGAGAACACGGCACCTTGTTAGGATTGGGATTGTTGGCTCAAGCTTCTAAAGCTTTTAAACTCGATTTGTTGGCTTAGGCACTCGTTTGGCATTGCTCAAAGAGGTCTAATACTCTAAATCAACCTTGCACTTCGGACTAGACCTCTTAAAACAGGCTTGTTCCTCGCAACCTCTGTTGGATTATCTGTGCTCCTTGAACCTTCTTAAAGCGTTCAAAAGACCCGTACTCGGCGGCACAGTCTAAACCATTCAAGGGGAAAGTAGTTAGGATTTGGTTAGTAGTTGTGTTTTTGCCTTAATCAAGCAACTCGCATTCTGCTTGTTGGGTCTTGATTAAACTAGTACTGCTGTTGTAGACACCGAGCAAGCATTTCATCTGGAGCCCACCGCGAGGGGGTGCAGATATAATCTTGATTGGTTGCCTGGAACTGTTTTACTTGGGTCATCGGTGCATTATAAACAACTCGCGGTCTAAACAACCAAAAGTTCGTTCAAAACACTCTACTTGCTTAGGCAGAAGAGTAACCACACTAGGTTTCTGACCGTAATCAGAACACATTTGCACAATTCCACCCCGGATCCCTAGTGATCCAGAGTCGGAATCGAGTACCTTTGAAGGAGAAGGCACTCAACCTTTGGGCTATTGGAATCGAGTTTCATCTCGTTCTACCGCACGTTCAAGTCAGGCAGGAATTTCCTCCGGGCTACCAACTGCATATAGGCAAAGGACGTCTAGTCAGACACCAGCATCCAGAGCAAGGAATTCCCAAGCGGAAATCACTGCTCAACGGGTCCAAGCTTCGCGCGACAGACCAATTGTATCTATGTCGGTTTCAACCGGTCCAGTTCCATCGTCTTCTAGGCAAGGATTAAACCCCGAGCCTATTGAAGAGGAAAACTTGGCCGGAACAACCCCACGTACGGGTAGCACTACGCCACCCACAGTTATTCAGAACCCGGTTAATCGAGATCAGATTAATCACAATATGGCAAACGTTGGAGTCGCGAACTTTAGGATTCCTAATCCTTGGGATAAAAGTAGCCCTTCGTTCGATGGAGAGACTGCCTCGTCATTGAGGAAGTTTATCCGGAACTTGAGGACTATCTTTACTCAAGGAGGAATTGCTACAGATGCCGCGAAAAAGGCAAAAACCTTGGAGTATCTCCAAGAAGATGATGTTATTGAGCAATGGGAACGTCTTCCTACCTATACCTCCGGGACCTTTGATGAATGGGTTGCGGAAATAGAAGGATTCTTCCCTGAATTAGAGGATGCAAAAGTGGGATCGTTGAAAAAGATGCGCAGGATCTGTTCAGAACACCAGGACGTTCCGGTTAACAACCTTGGGGCTGTTCGGCGGTTCAGCATAGCTTTTGTCAATGAAGCGGATAAGCTCTTGATGCCACCCGCAGCGTTGGATAACGGACAATTGGTGGACATGTACCTCGATTGTCTGGAAGAATCCTTCGCTAATAATATCAATGCGATTATTATGCAGTCCAAGTTCTTCGCGAACGGGACTACTGCTACTCCAGCTGCTGCAGTCAATGCGGGAGCAGGGGCAGCGTTAGCTCAACCAGTGACAGTCAAGCGCAGGGGGGACAAGGTTCCGCTTGCGTTCGTGATTAAGACGGCCAAAGAGATGGCTGAATACTGGGATGGACATTCGTCCAAACGTTCCAAGAAGGGCTCGGCAAAGGGAGAATTGGCTGGGAAAGAGGTGGCCATGAAGCTTGAAGAAGATGCTAGAGAGAATCGCGCTCTGTTAGACGGCATTAACGCCCTGACAGCGGTGATTAAGGACAGCTTCACTATTCAGGACAAAAAGCTAGACCAGTGGATGAAGACTAGTTTCAGCCAAGCTGTAACTAATCCTACGCCACAGGAGAACTCTAATAACGGTCAAGGATCCTATAATAAGAGCGATAAAGGGTTTAATCAAGGGAACCGCGGATACCACGGCAATTCCAACAACAGCGGCCCCGGCCGTTGCTGGTATTGCGAGCTCGTTGACCATTTAATGGCCACCTGCCAATACAAGCGGGAGCATATTGAGATGGGATACATTGGGTTTGAGAACGGCTCACTCCGTCTCTCTAACGGGCAGTTTATTCCCAAATACCCTGAGAATAAGAGCAAGAAGGAGCGTGTTGATGATTACTGGTTCGCTCAAGGCAAGAAACGTGGGGCTACGCTCCCGCTTCAGAGCCAGAACCTGGTTAACACCTCTGATGATAGAGTCGACCATATCTACGATAGCAGGGATGATGAACTACTTTCGTTAAAGGTTCAAGTGCAGGCCCTGGCTAGGACCTCGAACTCCGGCCAGCCGGTACTTAATCAGACGGCGGTTAATATTCCCCAGCCTATCCAAGGCATGATACCGATTCCTCAGTTTGCTACTCCTCAGTTCATTCAAATGCCTACGGCACCTACTGGCTCGATGGACTTTGGGCAACTATGCAACCTTGTGGACGCATATAGGGGAGGGCAGCAAGCAGATCAGTTCGTGGCAACGCGTTCTGGGAACCGGCCTGATGCCAGCTCCAACCCAAATTTCTGAGGAGTTCGATGAAGGAGGGTGGGGGAAAAACAGTTCGTTTTCAACCTACAGCCAAACCTCCGGAGAACCGAAATAAGGCCAATACAGCAGATGATAATGATAATTGGAGGAATAAGTTCGTTGATGAGGAGGAAGGGAGAATGTTCGCAGCTCGATTAAAAGACTGGCCACCACCAGTGGACAGGCAGGAATTGGCACGGTTCTTGGGGATAATAGGGCCATACACCATAGGGTTTAAAGAGTATCAGGAATACTCGCAGCCCTTGATGACCTTACTCAAGAAAGGTGTTGAATGGAAATGGGATGATGAAGAGCAGGATGCATTTGACAAAGTCAAAAACATGCTGGCCTTAATCATAATTCGGAGGGCAAAAGGCCTCTCGATTAATATGCGGGAATCGGTAGTGCGAAATGACGACAAAGGGAAACCAGTCAGGTGGATCAAAGTGGACACTACTCTGACGGGAGCAGGGACAGGCATCATCCAGAAGGATGAACCAATCCCATTGCCCCCGGAGAAGTCCTATAAATTAGTCAACTGGAATGTCGACCCGAACATTGTCAAGCAGCTTGCTGAAAGATGTGCAGACTTACCAGTCACCATCACACAAAGGGAGCTTCACGCGGTTAGCCCTGCAGTCTCAAAAGAGTGCCGGATTACTGCTACCCGAGTAAGGGTGCCCTATGTTAAACCAAAGATGGTTAACGGAATGTTAGCGCAGGCGGTTGAATTATTTCCTGGGTTAATGGATGATCTAGGAGAAAGCCTTGATTACGATGCTGTTGACGTTGCAACGGTTGAAGTCTTCGAGACTACGCTTCTGGCTCCACCGAATGAAGAAGGGATCCCAGAGGGATCTTTAATCATAACGGATCCTTTAATGGAGTACTTCAACTCGCTTAAACCTGGAGAGGCACCTAAACAAGTCTACCATGTGGCCAAAGCGGCGTATGTGGCAAACGACTCAGAGCGGATCAGGGTTATCTTCCCCACGGTTAATGGAAAGGAACGTGTAGAAGCTGTTATAGAAGGGGGATCCATGATAGTCTCGATGGCCAAGGCAGTAGCTAGGCGCCTGGGATTGACTTGGGACCCGTCCATACAGATCACTATGCAGGCGGCCAACCGGTCTCTTAAAAAGTCGGAAGGTTTAGCCAAGAATGTGTTGTTTCAGTTTGGGGACGTGTCGGCACATCTCCAGGTTCATATTATGGAAAGCCCGGCGTATGATATACTCCTGGGTAGACCATTTGAGGTGTTAACTAAGTTGGCATCCTCTAATCAACCTGATGGAGAGTGCACGATCACAATCACGGATCCCAACTCTGGTTGTAAAAGCTCGATGGTCACATGGGCCAGGGGGACGTATATGCCGCCTGCGGTTGAAGAGGTTCCTGATGAGGACGCTTCTCCCATTAAAGACAGCACGAACGCGGAAAATTCGGCCTCTAGCAGGACGGTTTTTCAAGCCCCTTCGAGGAACTGATTAATCAGGGAGAAGAGTTGGCTGTTCGGGTGGGTTTTAATTCGGCAGGGGATCTAGAGATCAAGGGATACCTAGAACCCCGTAATGGCAATTCGTTTACGGCAGATGAGATTAACACGGCGTACCTATTAGCATCCAGAGAGAGCAAGGAGCTTAATCAGGATGTGAAAGCTTACCAACTCCTTAACCAGTTCGCGGCACCGCAATCAGGCGGACAGGGCGCAAAAATGCGACCTCAGGTGTTTACCTTTGAGAAAGACCTACCAGAGTACCTAGGTATTCCAACGGCTAGGCCGACCAAAGTAAAGAAACCGAGACACGAGTTCAACCCCGATGTCCGGTGCCTGTGTTGCGAAAAGGCCGACTTTATTCGGGAGCCTGAGGAAGAGGTTCAACCCTCTCCTTGGATCTGGAATAAAGGGGTCAAAACGGTCAGAGTACTAGCCACTAAGAAGTATAAGCCAGTCGCGTTAAAAACTAGGCCTATATACGGGGAGTTACCGGAACGGTTCCGGATTAAGCGAGAAATAACAGGGGACCCTTTAGAAGGCATGCCTGATTTATCTCCTAATTCTGCCGAGTTCGCCCCGACTGGCAGGTACACGGTCGAAAGAAAGGAGATCATTGATAAGATTCACGCTGGAGACTTTCTATGGCTAGAAGAGCGAAAGTTGATGCATCATTTCATGATGCTTCAAGAAGTAGCTTTCGCCTGGGACGACTCGGAACGAGGGAGCCTTGGACATGACTTCTTCCCGCCAGTAGAAATACCGGTGATAGACCATAAGGTCTGGGTAGAGAGGAGCATACCCATTCCGCGCGGACAGCTTGAGGAGTTCTGTAGGGTGATTAAGAATAAAATAGACGCTGGAGTCTATGAACCTTCTAATTCATCCTACCGTTCGAAGTTCTTTGGGGTGATTAAGAAGGATGGGAAATCTGTCCGCCTTGTTCACGCTTTAGAACCCTTAAACACCGTGACTATTGCTCACTCAGGAATACCACCGGCAACGGAGGAGCTAGCCAACCACTTCGCAGGCAGAGCCTGTGGAGCGGTACTAGACTTATATTCTGGATATGATCACAGGGACCTCGATGAAAATTCGAGGGACTTCACTACATTCCAGACCCCGTTCGGCGCCCTGCGGTTGGTAAAGCTTCCGCAGGGTTGGACTAATTCAGTTCCAATATTCCACGACAACGTAATGTTTATTCTCAGAGACGAGATACCTCACGTTACAATCCCCTACATCGACGATGTGCCTGTAAGAGGACCAGGGAGTAGATATGTGTTGCCAGATGGCTCACAAGAAGTCATTCCCGAGAATCCAGGCATAAGGCGTTTTGTTTGGGAGCACTTTAGCAACCTTAATCGGGTTGTTCAACGGTTGAAATATTGCGGGGCAACCCTATCAGGACTGAAGGCCTTGTTGTGTATGGAGATCTTTCCAGTCGTTGGGCACATGTGCTCATTCGAGGGGAGAAGACCTTCTGAAGACAGGATTGGGGTTATTGATAGGTGGCTGCCTTTGGAAAACGTTTCTGAAGTCAGGCAATTCCTAGGAGTTGCAGGCACCATGCGGATGTTTATCAAAGACTACACAGTCATGACGAGGCCATTAACTACCCTGTTAAGAGCCTCAACAGATTTTGAGTGGGGAGATAAACAACAGGAGTCCATGGACAAGGTTAAACACGCAGTAAAAAACTGCGATGCCTTGAAACCGCTGAACTATGATTGGGATTCCAACATAGTAATGGCCGTGGATACCTCATGGATGGCGGTTGGCTTGGAAATATACCAGGTCGATCCTGACGATCCTAAACGGAAGTACTACGCAAAATTCGACTCGATTCCTTTAAACGAGCGGGAGGCTAGGTTCTCCCAACCGAAAAGGGAATTGTATGGTTTACTAAGGGCACTGCTACATATGCAATATTGGTTATTGGGTTGTCGGAGACTGGTCATTGAGACGGATGCCATGTATATCAAGGGCATGCTGAGCAATCCAGGAATGGGGCCCAATGCGACGATTAATCATTGGATCGAACAAATTTTAATGTTCCATTTCCAGTTGAAGCATGTGCGCGGTTTAACCTTCTCGCCTGATGGGCTTTCTCGAAGGAAGTGGCAGCCTGGTGACCCAGTATATCAGAACTCTGGTATTGGGTACGAGGATAACCCTCCTCCGGAAAACCATTCAGGATGGGATGAGGAAATTCCGCAACCGCTAGAGTTCGAGGACTTTAAAACGGAAATCGACACTCGTGGTGGTTACTTGCAGGAGATACCTGAACCAAACCTGGGGCGAGATGAGAGCTTTTCAAAGGCACTCGTGGAGTTTGAGTCGCAGTGCGAGTTCGAGAATACGGAGCAACTTTTGCTTAACCGGACGATTAAGGAAGCCTATTTGGCAGAAGGTTTAATCGTACCGCAATACCTCATGAGCCAGACTCAAGAGGAGGAAAAGTTGCTTCCTGAACTAGAATTCAAGTACGACCCAGACAAGCGAGAACCTTATCCAGAGGAACATCGAACTGAAAGTGGGAAGCTTCAGGATCAACGATTAACTGACTTGAAGAGATGGTTGAGGGATCCTTTAAAACGGCCTGCTGGTTATACACATAAACAGTACCGTCGCTTCGTGAGCTATGCAAAGCAGTTCTTTATTGATGGAAAGGGGCAACTCTACCGTCGGGGAGAGGACTCAGGACATAAGCTAGTGGTGGATAAAGGCTACCGCATGTTTATGATGAAGGCTTCTCATGACAGTTTAGGGCATAAGGGCCTTTTCGCGACCAAATCAATGATCGAGTTAAGGTTCTGGTGGCCTGAAATGGAGCGAGATATATCTTGGTATATTAAAACATGCAAGATGTGTCAAGCTACACCGCCATTTGACGGAGAGATCAACCCGAGATCGCACCTGCCATTTCGGGCTTTGGTGTGGCGGACGTCGGCTGAGGTGTCGTCATGATGTAAAAAGTGAGTATCCGCTGTCACTCATCCAAGACTCGTCTCCCAACGACATCCTGTGCACTCTTGTTTTGGGAGCGGCGGGGACCTTGCTTTGACACCCTGTAAGTATCATCCGAGAGCATGGCTGGGGTCCCTTTCCATTCAATTCACTTTCACGGTGCATCCCGCCTGTAGCAACTTACACGCCGAGCATGTTCCAAAAGACACACGTCGATGTAATGATCATGGGCAGGGCCTCTAATGGTCACCAATTAGTGGTTGCAGCTAGGGACGCCTTGACCAGGTGGCTTGAAGCTAGGGCACTAAGGGCGGACAATGGAGAATCCTTGGGCAGGTTTATACTTGAAGAAATCATATGTCGCTGGGGCTGTCCTACTTGGATAGTCACGGACAACGCCGGACAGTTTGTGGCAGCCTTGAACTGGCTGAACACTAAATATGGGATAACGGGAATAAGGATATCTGCCTATAATTCCCAAGCCAATGGACCAGTCGAACGTGTTCACTGGGATATTAGGCAATCCATTTATAAAGCAACTGGCGGTGATGTTCGCAAATGGTTCTGGTTCCTTCCCCAAGTGGTTTGGGCGGACAGGATCACAGTTCAACGGGGTTTAGGTTGTTCACCCTATTTTGCGGTAACAGGCGCCCATCCGACTATACCTCTAGACATAGAGGAGGCTACTTGGCTTGTTGAGTATCCGGGAGAGATAATCAGCACCGAGGAACTTGTGGGATTAAGGGCTCAGGCACTGGCTAAGCATATCCAACATGTGGAGGAAATGCGAGACAGGGTCGACACTGAGAAATTAGCGGCCTCACGCAGATACGCACGGGTTCACGAGCATCAGATCAAGGATTACGATTTTAAGCCCGGTGACCTGGTCTTAGTCAGGAATACCACGGTTGAAAAGTCGCTTAATTCAAAGTTGGAGCCAAGATATCTGGGCCCAATGGTCGTGGTTCGGCGAACTTCAGGGGGTTCTTACCTGTGTTGCGAAATGAACGGGGCAATGTTTCGTGGAAAGATTGCGCAGTTCAGGGTAGTTCCTTATGCAGCACGGAAAAGGATTAAACTTCCGCACAAGATAGAAAGCCTGATTGATATGTCTAAGGAAAGCCTGGAAGAATTGGCCCATAAAAAGGACAAGCCAGATGAGTACTTAGGCAAGGATATGCAGTTTGACAAGGTTACGCTTAATCCTGACTGGGAGTCAATGGATCCGGCCGACCTATCTGACGAATATGAGAGTGATCCAGAACCTGGGGATGAGGACCTGGATAACGCACCTGTTTACGGTGATAACCACCCGAGGCGCTCTAAGCGCACGAAGACGTGATTTCTACCAACTGGTGGGATAATCACTCGACACTTGGGTTAATCAACGGCAAACGGTATATTCGGAAAGATTGTGTTTAGAGTTGGACAAAAGAGATGGTAGTTTAAGGGGACACGGCATAGTCTGCTGCTACTGTAGCGGGTGATTGGATTCCCTAGGGGACGAGACCGTAACGTTGGAGTGTGGAAAACGCTTCCTCGTACTCGGAAGCAGTAGGAGAAGGGAGAGCATCGATATCTTCTTCTGAAAGGGCCCAGGGCAGGAGTAATTCTTCGTCACTGCCTTAATAATCAGAAATTGGGTAGTCGAAGGCTGAGAAACTTCACCTACTACACCGACGGCAACTCAGCCACCGGAGAAACCTTGCGCTCCTGCATAAGGGCGACGAGACGTTCCTGCTCGGCGTACAGAAGCTTGGCGATGGTCAAGTGGTACTCAAGGCGGTGAACGGTGACGTTGTACTCGGAACGATTCTCGTACTCCTGGCGGATAAGGGCCTCGTTGGAGAGATGACCCTGGCCATCCTGGATAAGCCTGGAGGCCTGGTCGATAACAGCCCTGATTGCGGCCGAACGGATAGGCGGGTCAGTGGCCATACCTGCCCAGAGGGCATGGTTAATCAGATGAACGAGCTTGCTTGCCGAATAACGTACCCTGTGAATCAGGGTCAGCTTCGACGAACGAGTTCGCACGACGGCGCTTGCGACGAACGGAGTTGGGTTTGGCAGCAACTTGCGCAGCCTCGGTTGGGTTGGTCTTCTCGACGATCTTCATGGCCTTTGCGTAAGCATTGGACTGGAAATCAAGGCGGCTAACCCGAGCATAAGGGATGCGTACAGTTTCGGCTCTCCCAACCTTTCCCTTCGACACCTTGGACTGAAAACAAAGAAGAAAACGAGCGTTTAAGATAAGAGCAAAAGAATGGGGGAGCAACTGACCGCCTTGCCGGACGCCTTAGTCTTGGCAGAGGTATGGCGCTCTTCCTGGTCTTGGATCTCGGCCATAAACGCCTCGCC
Organism: Mycena olivaceomarginata; assembly: GCA_029378375.1. NCBI lineage: Eukaryota > Fungi > Basidiomycota > Agaricomycetes > Agaricales > Mycenaceae > Mycena > Mycena olivaceomarginata. Next base: position 349,685 of record JARKIC010000228.1, on the reverse strand, counting down.
ATCGATGGACTGGATGTCCGTGTCGTTAGAGTCCTGCTTAATCAAGGAATTGGTTAACACAGGATTATGAAAGATTTATATCGAAAAAGACGGATTAATACCTGGGAAGTGGAGACGTCGTCCATGTGGGTATTCAAATCTGCGATAACGGATTCGCCGTCGTCGGCGTCCTCCTTGGGCGCCTTGCCTTTCTTGCTCTTCTTAACCTTAAATGGTAGAAGTAAGCAGAAGCAAGAAGATGAGAGGATAAAAACGGGCGCACCTTCTTGGTCGCCTGGACCTCCATGAGCGCGTCCTCCTTTTCCGCACGGTGTTTTTCCCCGGCGATTCTCTCGGCGGTGGTCTTGTTGACCTTGGCACGGTTGCGGAGCTTCAGGAGGTCCTCAATGAAGAGGAGCACATCCTTAACCGGCGGGGGAGGGTCCTGACGACCTTGGGGAACCCAGAATGCGCGGAACTTGTTGGCGAAACGGCAGAAGGCCTCGTAGATGGGCGTCTCAGTAGCGATCAATGCCGCGTACGGGAAGAGGCTGGCCTGTTCAAAAAGAGAATGTGATTAACAAGAGGGAATCTCTGATTAAGACACTATGGCGTACCATGATGGTCCCCGTCTCGTTGAACAGGGCAAGCTGCTTTGCGTGAGTCGGAAAATTGCACGCCATCAGGAGAGAAACCTGATCGTTGACCTTGCGCCATTCTTGCTGAACCTCAGGAGGAGGACGTATTCCTCGGGATCGGGGTGAAGCGCCTGATAAGACATGTGTTTAGGCTCGAGAACAACGGGCGGCATAGAGAAAGTCAAGGGATATAAACTTGTTAAAGAGACGTAGGGTGTATAATAAGCGTACGCTTTATACATTCCTGGTAGCCTGGAAACAGGACGAGCAACTGAGGGCAGTTGGTGTTTCAAGAATGGGGGAGGACTGGGCGAGCCGGAAAATTTTACAAATTTCCCTAGCTTAATCACAGTCTGATCTATCCTCTTGCCTTAATCACCACACCTAGGAGCGAGCCGCTGCAACGGGGCGCCAAGGATATCTACGCTCGAAGAGAAATCAAAGAGCCTGGCCAATGCGAGAACAGATCTGATTAAGGAACCTTCAGGATGAAACCTGACAAAGGGACAACCTGGAGCCGAGCCTATAATAAGACATATATTTATATGGCTAAAATCAGCTCATATGGTCAGAATAACCAGTTAACAGTTGGAGGTTGCCACAGGGCTTAATACATTATCGTGTGGATAGCCTAATATAGTATAACATAGGCGTAACATGTTATCTGTGGGTGACTATATAAGGTAATATGTAGTCAGGTGATCTCCGGACCCGGAGGACAAGGTGTCAGGTGATCTCTGAGCTGGCCGAAAAATGTAACAGGTTATAATAGGGAAATAAAAAAAAGGCACTAGCAAGGCTTGAACCGAGGGCCTTTGACTGATCTTACATAAGAACAGCGCCAGGACTCTAACCACTACACCAAAGTAGTTGTATAGAATCAGAGGCATTGATCTCAATATATGTTGCCTCTCACCTCCCAATATTTATTGTTCTGTCATACCTCATACCTCTAGCTGCCTATATCCCAAGCCTATGGCATACAAGCTACCCTTTGGTGCTCTGGTTGTGGAATTTACTACTCAGTTGCCAAAAAGCACTGTGTTTGGGAAATTATTTTGTGTTTTGCAGGCCAATGAAGCCTCTAACCAAAAAACTGCCTTCATAAAAAGGCATTAGATAGCCTTGGAAAGCATCAGAAAGCCAGAAAAATTGTTTGACACTATTCACTACAATTTTTCAAGTAGTTCAGCACCAATCAATAAATATTGGGACATGAGAGGCAACATATATTGAGATCAATGCCTCTAATTCTATACAACTACTTTGGTCTAGTGGTTAGAGTCCTGGCGCTGTTCTTATATAAGATCAGTCAAAGGCCTTGGGTTCAATCCTTGCTAGTACCTTTCTTTTATTTCCCTATTATAACCTGTTACATTTTTCGGCCAGCTCAGAGATCACCTGACCTCTTGTCCTCCAGGTCCGGAGATCACCTGACTACATATTACCTTATATAGTCACCCACAGATAACATGTTACGCCTATGTTATACTATATTAGGCTATCCACACGATAATGTATTAAGCCCTGTGGCAACCTCCATCCGTTAACTGGTTAATCTGGCCTTATGTGGTGCTAAAATAGCGCTAGGGGCCCTAATCAAGGAGATGTCGGCGGCCAGGACGTTAATAAGGATTTCAGACTGTTCGCAAACCGGTTCAATATAATTGATCGGCCAAGAATATAACAGTCGGATCCTGCCTGATTAAGGAATTGATCCTAAATCAAGGCTTGACGGATGATTGACAGATTACGTCTGGAGAAGTAGTTGAGACTCACTCAAGTTCGCTTCAGAGGCAATTGCATTCAGAAGTCATACGGAGGGTTACATGGGTATTTGGACTAGTAACTAGTTACGAAGTCTAGAGATCAGTAACGACGGGAGAGATTGTTGCTATCAGAAGTGAGATCCTGGTACAACATCTCATACGTAGTGGAAGTAGGAGAACCAGGGGACGACACCGGGATAAGGTCAGGAAGGCTATCGGTGGAAGAGCTCGGGGAAAGAGCCTTCCCAACCACCTCGGAAGGCTTCATAAGGAAGTCGCGAGTAGCGGCAATGGACTGGTCGGACGGTCCGGGAGCGTCAACGGGAACTCCAATGGCGGCCAGATTAGCAGCTGAACCAACCCAGAGACTGTGGGGGGTCTCACTGTTTTTGAGTAACTTGGCAATATTGTCGATCCCAATGATAACTCTGGCGCCAGGGTCGATAATAGCGCCAACGGACGAATGAACGGATGCGTTCTCAAGGACGCGGTGACCGGCGGCACCGAGGTTGGCACGGAACCTATCCATGACGTCCTGAGTAGGGATAGTAACACCCTGCGGAAGGCGGCTGGATATGATCCTGGCCTCCCGAGCCTTGGACTCGCGAGCCTTGGCAGCGATAATCGCGCCGTCAATTGCGGTACAAAGCAGAGACAGCGAAGTCGTATTGGCCACGACGATGATGCAGATGTCCTGCAAAGTGTTGACAGAAAGCTTCGAGAGGACGTGGTGGTACGCTTGAACGAAGGATGTGAACTCTTCGTAAACCTGCTTGGAGACGATCTCCTGCGCGTGGGGCATAAGCTGGTTCCACTTGTCCCACTTCACCGCCTTGGCGAAGTCGGGTTTGTTGGCTGCAATAATTCATGATTAAGGCTATTGGGCCGGAGGCGATGAAAAGACGTACCAGCGAGGGCGGAGAACGCTGAAAGCTCCTTGCGATGGGTAGCAAAGAACCAAGAAAGGCTTGCGTGCTCGCAGGTCGGACTAAGTTGGAGAGTACACTCAACGCAGCTGCCTCCCATACGGGTAGGAGTGCACTCAGTGCCACTCTCAGTGCAGTGGTTGCAAGGCTTAGTCGGCTGGAGCAATGGTTAGTTCGGATGTTTAAGGGGACCAAGGCGCAAAACTCGCCTTGCGCTCCTTACACATGATACTGAACTCGGCCATGATCTCGGGGGAAGCCTTGTGAACTAAGTCTGGTGGAATAGAAGCAGCAAAGTTCGGTGCGAAATCAAGTAGAGGCATTACGGACGTTGGACTTGGGCTTAATCAAGGATGGCTATAATAAAAGTCGTGTCCTGAAACCAAGGAGCCGCTTAATCACGGAGCGGTTGGGAAGGCAGCCAAGTTTCCATTAAACAACCTGCCAAGGCAGGGGACGAAATGAAACAAGAGGGTGCTAAACTCTAAACTACGACGTTTAAGGGGCTTCAAGGGAGTAAAGAAATCCCTGATAACGCCTCAAGGCTGGCTACCCGCCTACGCTGCGAAAGCCAGAATCTTGCAGAAGGAGAGTAATCCTCGCTAATAAACAAGGACTGTAGGGCTGAAAGCTCTCTGGGAGTAGTGCCAGAGTTAATCAGGCGCTTAACCAGGCTGCAGTTTTCCTTGTGATAATGCTCTCAGATCCGCTCCATTAATGAAGGGATCAGGGGCAGCAATTGCGAAATGAGGAAGAGCGAGCGGCCGGAACGGCGCGCTTGGCTGAATAAGCTGGGACCTGCGAGGGGTGATTATTCACACTTACGGAAGCGGTTAAACTCTGGGGAGTGATAGAACACAGCCCAGTGGTGGTACCAGCGGAAAGTGCAGTTGGATAAGAGTCTTTCCTCGCAGTGGCCACAAGCCCGGCCCCACATATTGAATGTACAGGGACGCCCCCTTTTGACGCAATTGTTGCAGGCGAAAGCCGGCTGAACAAAGGGGTGTTTAAGGAGTGAGACCCCTGGAGAGGAAAATGAGGCGTACAGGATGATCTTGAAGCACGAAGAATGCGTGTTCTTCTCTCAGAGAATGGAAGCGCATTTGGGATGATGAGATTAAGGGCCTGGTTCTCTTGTTTAAGACAGTAGTGTTTTAACGCGGCAGCTGGAATTGGATTGATTAAGGGCAGGGACTTGACTACTTGGAAACAAGATCGAGAACCCTTAATCAGGACACATTCTAAGTAGCTAGCGACTGAACCAAACCTGTCTACGTTGGGGAGCGGGGTGCATAATCTCAATCTGACGCTCAACGATCATAGTTGTAACCTCGTCGGCCCAGTTCCCGCGCTCGCAGATGAGCAAGTGCTCCTTCAAGACGTTGAGGTCTGTGATACGGGCAAGGCTAGCCTTGATCTGGGACAGCCGAAGGTCGTGAAGGGCCTGATTACGCTTGAACGCAGCATCGAAATGGCCGGCGAGTTGGTCGTATGTGGAAAGATCGCGGCCAAGAGGCGGAGCTGAGGTCTGATTAAGGCTGGAAATGCCCGATTAAGACTGGATGGGACATACCATCACCCTGACGGTTGGTGGAAAACCAGAAGGTGTTGAAATATGTCTGGTCACGGAAGGTGCACGTTCCGTATACGTGGAACTGGCAGCGCTGGCAACTACGGCCCCACGCGATGAACTCGCAGGGCTCGGCGGCAGCACAGCATTCCTCGCATAGGTACGACGGCTGCTTAAGGTTAAGAATGAGCCAAAAAGCTTAATCATAGCGCTTGAGAAGGCTTTCGCACCTTCATGTCCTCCATGGCATATGAGGCGTATACGTCCTCGAGCGACAAACTGGGGTCCATGATGAAGGGAGGAGAAAGGAGTGAAAGCCCCTCTCTCCTTCATCCGAAAGAGACCTTAAAAACCAGTGATGGGATCACATAGCCACTAGGAAGGGATCGACGTGATTAAGCACGATCTACTCTTACACGGGGTGATTAAGCTTAATCAGGAAGTGACTTAAAATTGGGCGCTGGAAGAAATTTTGCTAAGTCTGAAAAGGCGCTACTATTGGCCTGATTAAGCTTAATTTAGGGCTCTTCCTTACTCAAACAAAAGTCACTTCTTCTCCCAACTTTGGGGAGGCAACTGATTCGATTAGCGGCTGGTTAAGAGTGTACAACCCAACTATCTAAGCTAAGCTACTTGTAGCTAAGTATAGTGGTCGGAGTGCAATTTGTGTGTGTCAAGAAAAACGAAATCGGCCCTACGTTAAGGGTCCATCGTGTACAGCATGCGGAAAAACAAACCACTCCTACGCTGGCTGCGAAGTCCCCGCCGCGTCATCAGCGAGCATATCCACGTCCTCCTGGTCACCAGATGAGTGCTGGATGTCGGTGAGCGAACGGGGCCCAGCAGCAGAGCCGCCTCCCTTGGAGGGGGACAACTTAGCTGGCTTGAACCAGGTATGTTTAGGCAGCTGTGCCGAGCGGTCCTCGTTGGGGAAGGCGGCGCCCAGCGCGGCGAAGTCCGTAGTGATGAGGCGGGATTCCTCAGGGATCTTCTCGGCTGGCATGACGTCGAGCTCACGCACCGCGGTGTCGTTGGAGATGCGACGGTTGTAGTTGGCTCGAAGCTCCTCGAGATGACCGCAGAGGGACTCCGGCGTCTTGTCGTCCGTAAAATGCGAGAAGAATTTGTCGGCGCCGACGTAGTCGATGACTTGCTCGATATGCGAAGAGACGTGTTGGAAGACGTCGATGAGCTCCTCGGACAACTCTGCGTACAGCTTGGCAAGACCAGCCGCGCGGCGGTGGGCGTCCCGGAGGTTCTTCAGCAACATCTCGGTTACTACAATAAAGAGGTGGAGACGAGCAAGTTAGCCATGATTAAGGAAGGAATGCTTAATCACGTACCATCCGAAGTCATGGCGTACTTCTCCGAAATCTCGCAGTAGAACTGGATGAGCTCCTCCATCCTGCGCGCGTGCTCGCAGTTCTTGGATCCTTTGATGTCCCGCTGCTGGCATTGCGAGCAACTCATGCCGAAGGCGATGGGTGTGCACTCGCTGCCGAGCAGGATACATTGGATGCAAGCGGTATCGGGCTATGATTAAGGTCAGCGTGATTAAGGCAGCATGAAAGGGGTAGAGACTTACGATCCCGGCTTCCGAAAAATCCACCTCCTCCACGATGGTGGAGGGTATTTTTTGGGATAGCCTCGTAATGGGACTTGTACCCCTCGGTGGTCTTGCGCGCGCTGGAGTAGGGCATGAGGTGCGAATAGAAGTGCACGGGGGTCCCGCGGATGCGCAGTCCCCAAAGGTACGCCTTCTGGTCGGTCCACGGGAGGTTACCGTCCAGGTCGTGGAAGTCGAGGTCCACTGAGACTGTAGTGAGGCTGGTGGAGGGGAAAGAGGGGCGTAGAAACACACCTTTGGAGTCACGGGGCACTCCCTTCTTAACTCTCTCGTTCAGGAACTTGAGGATTTGGTCAGAAAGACGGTCGGTGTCGACCACGTCGTCGAGCTCGAGCTTTTGAGACTGGACGGTGTTCTTGCGGCGTGGAACGACCACGACATTGGATCTCGCCCCGGCCTTGGACTTCGTATCTGCACATGGCATGAGTAAAAGCGTGGAAACATATCTATGGCGGGCTTTACCTCGTCATCAGAGACATCGTGAACGGTGGCCTCGCTTTTGGCGCGCTTGCCAGCCACTCCTTTACGCTTTTTCTTGGCGGACGTCTAGAAAAGGGGTGGGTCAGGTCGGTTAACGAGTCAGAAGAAAGGGAACTTACGACGGGAAGTGGTGCATTTGCGCTGGCAATCGACTCGTTCGAAGCCTTGCGCTTGGCAGGGCGTCGAGTGTCCCTGATTAAGGACACGTTTAGCTTGATCAAGAAGGGAAAAGGTGAATGGCTTACGCTGGGAGATCTTTTGAAGGAGGGGGCGCGATGTTACAACGAGAGCGGGTCTGCGGAGTCGCTGGCATATCCGACGACAGGTCGTGGACATGCGGGACGACTACCTCGACGTTGCTGGAGGTAGATGCCCTCGGGTGCATAGGCTCTGCCTTCACAGCGGCCTCCAACAAAGTCTCGCGCGGCGGAGCAGGCTGCGCAGCGGGTACGGACAACAAAGTAGACCCTGTAGCAGGACCCACTCCGCTGGCCGTACCCGAGGGACCCTTAATCCGGTGAAACAGCATAACATAAATGCGCGGCATCTAGGGCTAATTTTGCGATTTCCTATGACCAGTATTTATACAACGGGAAGCAACTAGCACTTCTGTTGTTACTAGCATATCAGCTAGTACGCAGACCACTTGTTAGGTGATATAAAGGAGAGTCAGAGCGAGCCCTAACTGCTGACTGTAGCGCGAGGCTGCACTAGTGTGACGCGCTAGCTGCTAGCTGAGTGTACAAACAACCAGGGATTAAACCACTGCCTATACATTCATGAGACATGACCTAGGAGACTCTAGTAGTCCAGAGATGACTTGGGACGGAGCTAGCGAAGGTCTAGCAGACGGATATCTACGATGGAAGTACAGCTAGGGAGCTACGCCTTGAGCTAGGAAGCTCGGCACGGTAACCGGTGGTACTATCTAATCTCTAGATAAGCAACTAGACGGCGCTAGGCGGAATAACCCTACTAGCAATCGGCTAGGGCTTTGACAAAGACATACTACGACATACGAGATGAGGCAGCACGCGGCTAGTGCCCGATCTGGGCAGCTAGGGCGAAGGGGAATAGCCAGTCGGCTATTGGAACGGAGCTAGGGACGATCACACAGCCTGTACCGATGTTCGGAGGGCGGATCGACGTTCTGACCAACGAGCTATGACCATTTGATGTCGGTCGCAACACTGCGTCGCCTAGATGTAATAGATCGACGCTCTGACAGAGTAGAGATGACCTAGACCACCGGCTACATCGCCGGTTGGTCCAGAAGGGGTACTCGGCATAGACGGAGGGCTGAGGATCCATTGATATACCCACGGTTGAACACTAGCCGGTCAGCGAGGCTGACCTGGCATATACCAAACCAGTCCCAAAACCAAACGGCAGTCGTCTCATTGGCTGACCGTATTTCTTGTCATCTAATATTGCTTATTGTATTATTCAGCTCGCTTTCACATGTAACTCACACCTAGTAGTATAAAAGGGAGCGCAGGACAGACTAGGGTCTAAGAACATTACGCCCCAGACTTTGGACGAAGCTGGTGCTAGTGGACTCAGGCTGCTAGTGGAGGTTGATACCGAACTTCACTTGTAGTAGTCTTTATATTGGAATCAGTAACTGTGGACTCTGGAAACATCGAGTGACTAAGTTGAGGATTTCGTGTTGTTGGTCCTAGACCTCCACATATAAAACAAGGGTGTTCTCTTCGAGACCCAACTGCAGTTTGCGCTAGTGACTTTGCCTTCACCCCGGCACGACGGAAGCTCTGTCGTAGTGTGTTGGATCGCTTGCTAGGTGGATTGTGTGTTGGCTTGAGCCCACTAAGAAGAAGACGGACTAGGTGCCCCCACCTCTAGTTTGGCTATAACTTGTCAGTTACTTCGCCTTCACCCCGATATAGACGGAAGCTCTGTCGTAGTGTGTTGGGTCGCTAGCTGGACGCTTGTAGTGAACTAGTGCCGATAAAAGCGGAAAGGTTCCTGTTCTTGGTTAAGGAATAGGTCGGCGGTCAAGGAGAGTCTTGCCGTTTGAGGATTGAAGTCCATTTGTTGTTAGCCTCAGTAGTCTTTGGGGCTGCCCTTAGCGAGGATTTTCACAAACCTACATACTCTGCCCTGGTGTTCTTGACCTAGCGGTCCAGCCATCTTGTATCCACCCCATATAAAACACACCCCCCGGACCATCCCTAGGTTCCTAGCAGTGTTGTTGTTGGCGGTTGCATATTGCTAGTACGTTGTAGAGTGTGTTGTTGGAAGCCTATAAATCAAACTTGTGTTTGTTCAAACCTGCTGGTCGCATACTACGGCCCGGACCCGAACTCACAAAGAGAAGCACTTAGATCTTTGGAGGTAGATTGGTTGTGGTTGGTTGTTTTGGGTGTTTGTTCGCAATACCTATCAATTAGCTATTCCTAGTCATATAAGAAGTGCACCGTTTCACCGGGTAAATGGGCGCTTTTTACGCGAAGGCGCGGGTGTGGCGAGTAAGCTATAGTCGGGCTTACGGTCAGCAGCGGCTGGAGCGTCGTCTCGAATGCTGTAGTGCGGATCCATCGACCAGTCGCGTGCCGCCTTGGTGAAGTTCGGGTAGTCGAGCTCGGGGATCTGAAAGTCGAGGGGCAGGACCGAGAGCTGGAACGGATCTGTAAGGATCTTATGAAGGCGAGGGGTAAAAGGGACGCACCTTGTCCGCCTCCTCGTCAGAGGGATAAAACAGATAGCGAGTCCAGGTCTGCGGGACAACGTCCAGGAAATAGAAGACGTCGTTGATAGCTGCGATAAAAGATACAAAGTCGAGTGGCAACGGGTCGCACAGTATGGTGAAGGCCATATGGTGGTATTGCTAGAAAGGCCAGCAGTGGGTCAGAGAGAGAGCGAAGGGAATTGGAAGACGGAACCCACCAGAATAGGCAACGCGTGGAGCAACGCCTTTTGAACGGCGGTGTCGTCCTCCAACAACTTTGTGCCAATGAGGTACTCGCTGAGGGCGTTTGAGGCGGGATGGTTCCAAGGTGCCCAGACGCGATGAGGAGCTTCGCTATGCATGGTGACGAGCACTAGGGATAGTGGAAGAGAGAACGAGAAAATTTGGAGTCAAGACGGCGACTTGGGAACTATATGCAAAGCTGTGGAGCCGCGGCCGGCAAACTGAAACGCGGGGTCGAGAAGTCTTCTAATTAAGAGGACTTCTCAAAACCGAGATTGAGTTTTGTCGCGGCGCCAAAATTAGCAGTCCCTGCAAAACCCAGTGACGTTACGTCCAAATATGGAAAATTGAAACAAACCTTGAGTCAGGAAGGCACAGGGACCGGATTAGAGTATCCTCGCGGCTTTCTAAGTCGCCAGGGTGTTCTGATTAAGGAATTTGGGCTGTAACTGGTGATGGGAGGAGCAAGGGAAGTGTGATTAGGGGTCAGAGACAACATTTTGGTTCCGCCAATAAGTCTTGATGCCGATCACGTCAAACTTGTGGCGGTGCTCATTAGAAGCATAAAATACGGCCTATCAATGGTTCGTGCAAACGAGCCGGTGGTTGGGTCTTAATGGGATAAATGGTTTCACGGGTCAAAAAGAGTTTGGCTCTTGAACGTGTTTAATCAAGGATAATAGAATGGGGTCATGAGAGAATCAGAGAAAGGTTGACCGGGGACGGTCAATAGCAAAGAATGGGGGAGATGATAAGCCGTGAAACGGACCAGGGGTGAAATAGCAAGGAATTTGCCAATTTCTACCTTAATCACGTAGCATGCTGCTCCAAAGGAGTAGCATAAGTCCAATATGGCTAATCAGGGCTTGATCCTGCATGAGGACCTTAATCAAGTCCGCCTGGGATGCATCAACTGGAAAGTTCATACTGGTTGACATCCATGATTAAGGGTTTAATTGCCGAGATTAAGCATCGCTGCTTAATCAAGGCATCGCGGGGCCCACAAACAACATGGGCAATATTAATCATCCTCTCTGATGATCTGGGGCACCACTGTGGGGGTCTTGATTAGGCGTTCAAGTGCTTTGTTGTGCTTGATTTACAGAGGGAGCCTTGCGGGGCGGGTCAGGTGATTCGGGTTTAACAGTAACCGGTTACCCCGGCTGTGGTTGAACTTCGCTTATCAACTATCCGATCATTGTTGCCATCCTGATTTGGCTACTTGAACCAGGCCAGGACGGTAACTCGCATATCTCCACAACCACTTGGTGGTTTGGGCTGATTAAGGTACTGGCTTAAAGCCAGTACCTACGTCTACCTAAAACTGAAGGTCCTGAATGGGGGACAAGAGGATAGAAGATGGGACTGTCTACACGATCGGACAAGGAGCAGTCACACCGGACACACTCTAGCATTAAGGGGTCGACACACGAGGATCCTATATATTTACCCACACGTGATTAACTACGGACGCCTTACTCATATACCAGCCAGTAGACTAATCATCGTATTGTAAGCGTAATTGTACAGTATATAAGGAGGAGGTTTTGGCATGGATAGGCACTGAACTTTCTGTCACTAAGAGCATTAGCCGTTACCGGGTATTGCTTGATAAACGACGGAGATTCGGGACTTGTCACCCAGGACTGACTTCGTTAAGAAGTTTTGTTTCGTCTGCATGAGTAACTCAATATCAATTGTTGGATCAGGACTTTGGGATTGGAAACGGTTAAGAAGCTAGAGAGAGCTTATTAGGATTGAGAGCTCATCCTATCGGACGAACTGGTTCGTGGTACCAAAATCCAACGGCTCGCTTCGACTCGTCCACAATCTCCAACCGCTAAATGGAGTGGTCATAAAAGATGCAGGATGCCCGTCAATTGTCGAAGTTTACACCGAGTCGTTCGGAGGGAGAGCGGTGTATGGGATGTGCGACCTTTTCGTCGGATTTGATCATCGACTCCTGGATATCGCGTCGCGGGACTACACCACGTTCCAAGGACCTTTCGGGACGCTTCGTCTTACCCGGCTGCCCCAAGGGTATACGAACTCGGTTCAGATCCAACAAGGAGATGTCAATTTCATCCTCCAGGACGAGATCCCGAAATATACGCAGCCATTCGTGGACGACACACCCGTGAAAGGACCGGAGACGTTCTATCTCCTGCCTGATGGCTCCTACGAAACCATCCCCGAAAATAAGGGAATACGACGGTTCATCTGGGAACACATGGAGACGATAAACCGAATCCTACAACGCATCCGGCACGCTGGAGGAACCTTCAATGCGAAGAAATCCTTCTTTGCAGTCCCCAGGATAAAGGTCGTCGGACACGTTTGCAGCTACGAAGGCAGGACTCCGGACGAGAGCAAGGTCCAGAAGATCCGCGACTGGCCTCCATGCGAATACCTGACGGACATCAGGGCCTTCCTAGGGATGCTTGGTCTTATGCGGATCTTCATGAAAGATTTTGCTGACATCTCCATTCCGCTCACCAGGCTGCTACGGAAAGACGTCCCGTTCCAGTTCCTCGAGGACGAGATAGCGGCGCAAGAAGCGCTGAAACTCCTTCTCATAAATTCCCCAGCACTGCGACAAATCGACTACGCGTCTGGAAGACAGTGCATCATGGACGTCGACTCCTCCTTCAGAGGAGCTGGATATGTTCTGCTTCAGCTGGGAGAAGACGGGAAAGAATATCCCTCGAGATTCGGATCGACCACATGGAATGAACGAGAATCACGCTACTCACAAGCGAAACTCGAGCTATACGGCCTGTTCAGGGCGCTAAAAGCGTACCGAATGTACCTTGTCGGGATAAAGAAACTACTGGTCCGGGTCGACGCCAAGTACATAAAAGGGATGTTGAACAACCCCGATATCCAGCCCAATGCAACGATCAACCGTTGGATAGCCGCTATTCTCCTGTTCGATTTCGAGCTCGAGCACACTCCAGGAAAACAACACGCTGTACCGGATGGGTTGTCTCAACGGAAACCAGCCCCCGAGGATCCAGAGGAAGACGATGACGTCGAGGAATGGATCGACCGTCGAGTTTCTGTTCCAATTGCGTTTGTGAATTTGGTCACAGAGAACGGGTCCTCGGGCGGATAGTACATACTCAGAAGGAAGCCCCATGTTCGAGCAGAACAATGAGCCCCCAAGGTCCCGGATCCCCGGCATATTGGTTGAGAAACAGGCGAAATGGTCGCTCGGGGTTATCAAATTGGCGTTCTCACCCTCCGGACCGCAATCAATCCGGGCACAGCTTTGGATCAACTTGAAGTTATCACTTTCGGTTGAAATTTGGTCTCAAGGTGCGCAATGGGTCATATTCCATCATGCAAGTACAAGGGGGAGATATTATATGCTCCAGTGTCTTATATTTGACCTGTGGCCAGCTTCCTAGTGTGGCCAGGATCCTAGTCACTGATAGTACCAAACATCGGAATCACATTAGCCCTATCCTGATGGAGGCACCACAAATGCTGAAATTTTCATACAAAAAGTCCCGCTTGAACTTCATGGCTGACTGGCAGGCACTGGCATTGGAAGATGATGAAGAGGATTGGCTTCGCTCTCTAGCAGCCGCATCCGGAACGGATCGAGAGGTTGTTCGAAAGGGCCTTTTCATCACTTGTGAAGATGTGGAAATTGAATATCCTGTGATGCCCGAGTGTTGGAATAGTGGCTCGGCAACTGAGTCAGAGCCGGGACTCTGACTCAGTATTTATTATGACTCATTCATATTCTTTCATGACTCATTCTTTGGTGACTCATTCTTTAGTGACTCATACTGACTCATTAGTATAGAATAAAAGGCTGTAGTAGTTTCCATACAATTTAGCCTTTTCGCCTAACTTTGTGCTTGACTGAGTGACTTCTTACAGGTTATCGGCCCCGTTGCCTACTTGTTGCTTCCATCACTCGCACACCAACTTGGCTCACATTGAACTTGACTACTGACTAGGCAATATATTGTTGCAGATATCGATAATGACTTCGAATTCAATTGGTGTACCGCTTCTCCCAGACGGGGAGAAGTTTGACGGCACCGGATACAGTGGTTATAAAACCAAGATCCAGGCCCTAGTCAAAGCCCTTGGCTTGGGCAGATATCTCGACGGCACGATTCAGAAACCCAGCCCGATGACAGCTGGGGGGACTGCCCAGTCCACGATGCTTCCACCAGAACCTACCAGCATATATTCAACAACTCCTTCCTACAATGAATGGGTTCATCGTGATGCGATTGCAACCGCACTTCTTGTTCTTAACGTCAAGAACCCGGTTGGATTGGGCTTGAAGGTGGATGGAAGCGCACACGAAGCGACACAGTCGCTTGACAACAACCACCATCATGTCACTGAAATGGGGCCAGTTAACGCCCTGCGCGACCTTCATAGTGCATACCTGGTTCCAGGAACCCTCATGGCTGAGCACATCTCCCGCCTTCGCACCTTGTGGCAGGTTGCCAACGACATGGGTGCGAAAATCGAGGACAAAGGCTTCAGATCGATCTTTATTTCTCTTCTTGGAGAGGAATGGGATACTGTTGTACCTGTTCTGCACACATTCACCACATCTGCGGAAGTCATCAGCTTCGTCACCATGCACGCCGATCATCTAAACTGCGTGCCTGCGTCCACCTCTCCGATTTCCACCACCGCGCTTGCTGCCAACACGTACAATGACCGTGACGCACACCGCACTGCTCAGAAAAATCTCATTTGTTCCAACCCGCAGTGCAATGCTTCTGGCCATAAGGGGCACACAATTGCCGACTGCTTCTGGCCGGGGGGAGGGAAAGAGGGCCAATGGCCATCGTGGTGGAAGGGAAAGCGGCCTATGGGTGCTGCAACAGTCAATTACCTGGAGACTTTTGCATTCACCGCAACAACAAATCCTGCAGTCATGTGGACTGCTCCCGAGGCAATCATCAATGTTTACGACGATATAGGTGTACAGACGGTCAACTTTTGTGGAGAGGAGGTTCTTGCTTCACCCGAACCATTGATGGTGTGGAATAAGGTTGCGGATGCAACTGTCACCATTGATATTCCTGAGCATGATTCAAACGAGCTCCAGTCAGATTACCCAGTGCTTTCAACCTCCCTCGAATTCATCGATACCATCTCCACATCCGAGCTTGAACTCGTAGATTCTACCCATCAATCTGAGTTTGACATCAATGACTCAGATGATGGAAACCTCGTTTTTCTGGAGGCCCGCACAGCAGCACAGATTGCGACCAAGGCCTTCCTGCAGGCTGGACAGCCATATCCTGGGGATGACCATGTCCAGGAGGACCAGCGATTCCTGGTTTATCAGATATCAGACACACAGCACATCATCATGGACAACATGATTGATAAAGATGTACTGATACCGAGTGAGTTCATCTGGGACACAGACTTCGACATTATTGGGTGGTATGCAGTGCATCGTGGCCACGCATTGAGCGTCCCTGAGGATATCAACAACTTGTCCAATGGCTCCGATTCCAACTCGGACTCAGACGACGAAGATAGAACAAGAGGAACATCAGACGCCGTGACCGCATTCATGGCAGAAGCCTTACCAGGGAGAAGCCATATTGCTGTGGTTGATTCAGGTGCCACTGAGCATTGTTTCTGGCGCCGCGAGGATTTTTCGGAATATTGTGAAGAGTTGCGTGAAGGGAATGCTGCGGAGGGGTCAAAATTCCGCATCTTAGCAAGTGGAACCGTCCGGAAATTCATCACATATGAAGGACAGCGGAGGGAAATTACTTTGAATGCCATCCACACTCCTGACATTACCTCAAACCTCATTTCCATCTCGAAGCTTGATGCAAAAGGCTACAGAGTTGAGTTCAGCAATGGGAAAGCCATTTTCGAACGCTCAGATGGTTCACCATTCATGGAGGCTCTCCTTTCCGATGGGATGTATGTCTTGGCATCTGACGACAACAATGTCAGTGCTTGTGTTGCCAGATCTCGGGATGTGCCTGTAGACAAGGGAACATGGCATCACCGTTTGGGACATATCGGCAACACAGGGTTAGATGCATTGATTTCTGGGATGCATGTCAACGGCCTTCATTTACGCGACGGCGGCATGGACGGCTTATGTGAAGACTGCATTCTGGGGAAACAGACAAGATGTCCATTTGATGGAGTTCATGAGGTGGAGAAGGAAGTGGGCGAGCACTCATACCTTGATCTCTGGGGTCCTGCACAGGTGACATCGGTCGGCGGCAAACATTATATGTTTCACATTGTCGAAGGCCGCTCGGGAGCGCCGTGGACATATTGTTTAGCGCACAAGACCGCTGAGGAGTCGTTGGCGGCGTTCAAGCTTTATAAAGCTGAGGTCGATGCTCTGGATTGCCAAAGAGCATGTGGCCGACTGCATTTGATGCAGCGACTTACCTCCGGTGGTTCCACCCGAGAAGGCGTGCAGGAGGCAAAACCCCATACGAGATCTTTAAAAAGAAGAAACCTGATGTTTCCCACCTTCGTGCATATGGGTCAACAGCGTATGCCAAGATTGTTCCCATTGAAGCTGCGGGGGGGAAACTAAACCCACGATCTGTCAAGGCGGTGCTGGTTGGTTACAACGGTACTGCCGGCTATCGGCTGTGGGTTCCAGGCGAGCGTAAACTCATCAGCTCTCGTGACGTCATATTTGAAGAAGGATCTGGACACTGATCACTTCCTCCAGCAGGGGGAGATGTGGAGATAGCTGGAGGAGAGGATGTGCATGTTCCTGTTGGTCCAGTCCAACCCGAGACCAACAAACCTCCTCCTGCACCAACTGCAGATTCCGATGCCACAGAACCCATCAAACCTATTGTTCCTGCAGCTGCACCACTTCAGATACGGTGATCTAATCGTCCTCCAGCACCCTCGAAGGCAATCCAAAACTCCATGCAATCTCAGGCAGAGGAGGCTGCTGCTAAAGCAACTGGCACCGACTGGGCTACCAGCCGAAAGAAACCGAATCTTCGAGCCCGTGCACGCGAGGCTGCTGCCCTCAGTGTGTCCACTTCACCGGTGCCAACAAATTTTCAAGAAACTATGCAGCAACCTGAAGTATGGATGGCACCAATGGAGAAAGAATATGCATCACTCGTTGGCCGAGAAGTCTGGGAGCTTGTTGATCTTCCCACCGGTGCCAATGTCATTTCCTGCAAGTGGGT
Organism: Mycena olivaceomarginata; assembly: GCA_029378375.1. NCBI lineage: Eukaryota > Fungi > Basidiomycota > Agaricomycetes > Agaricales > Mycenaceae > Mycena > Mycena olivaceomarginata. The sequence continues at coordinate 332,580 of JARKIC010000228.1, read as the reverse complement.
TTATGCAGTGAAGTACGACAGCGTTGGAGAAATTATCAAATGGAAAGCACGCCTTGTCGTGCGTGGATTTCAGCAGATTCCTGGGGTGGATTTCTTCGAAACGTATGCAGTGGTGGTCCGCTACGAATCGTTGAGAATGCTCTGGGACATTTGCGTGAACGAGCCGGGTTGGGTAATGTGGGCGATGGATGTCGTGAGTGCATACCTCAATTCGGAGATGAAGGAGGTTGTGTACATGCACCAGCCCGAGGGATTTGTTGTACCTGGCCAGGAGGGCAAAGTTTGCCTGATGAAGCGGTCCCTCTACGGGATGGTGCAGTCTGGAAGAAATTGGGCTGAACACTTGGAATCATCTCTCGCTGCGCTTGGTTGGATTCGCTCGCGTGCCGACCCATCTATTCGCATCAGATCTTCCAACGCAGGCACATCAATCATCGGTGTCTATACCGATGATTTGGATGGTATTTCTTCATCCCAAGTTGCTGCAAAGGAAGCGCAAGTTGGCATAAAATCTGTCTACGAAGTGACTGATGTCCCACGCAGGGCTACTTCACTTGGAATGACAATCGAGTACGACAAGGCAGCAGGCACAATATCCATATCATTGCGCCCGTACCTCGAGCGTGTTCTAGAGCGCTATGGGATGACAGGCTGTAACCCCAAGTACACGCCCCTCCCTGTAGGGCTTGAGCTCACCACCGCACAATGCCTAGCTACGGCCTCCGACCGTGATTTTATGGCTGATAAACCATACCGCGAGGCTGTTGGATCAACCCAGCATGCCGCAAATACCACCCGACCCGATATTGCCTGCTTTTCTGCAGAACCCAGGTCCTGCTCACTGGAAAGCCGTGCAACATCTCCTCGCGTACCTCAGCGCAACTCTCGACTACAAGATCACGTACCGCCGTGGAGTTCAGACGGGAATTCGTCCTTTGGGTTGGTGTTTGATGCAGATTTTGCGGCCGATTTGGATACCCATCGCTCGACATCTGGAGAGGTCTTCATGATGTAGGGTGGTCCAGTTTCATGGTCGTCGAAGAAACAGGCCACAGTTGCGCTGTCCACAATGGAGGCAGAGTACATCGCACTGACACGTAGCTCCAAACAAGCCATGTGGATGTACAGCTTCCTAGAGGAGCTACGCCTGCCTCAGGAACGTCCTGCCATTCTGTATGGCGATAATATGGGTGCCGCCGCACTTGCTCGGGATGCAAAGGGGCCATGCACGTGTGAAGCACATTGACATTCGCGAGCATTACATTCACGAACGTGTTGCAGCTGGCGACATCAACATCCAGCATGTCGCATCCACCAACAACCTTGCTGATATTCTCACCAAGGTTCTTCCTCGTGACACTCAACTCTCCATTGTTCGCGCTCTTGGGCTTACTGGGTAAAGAACGGAGGTGCTTGACTCGAGGGGGAGTTTTTTTTTTGTTATTACTGATACTTTACGGTTTGCACTCGCCAGGGGGAGTGTTGGAATAGTGGCTCGGCAACTGAGTCAGAGCCGGGACTCTGACTCAGTATTTATTATGACTCATTCATATTCTTTCATGACTCATTCTTTGGTGACTCATTCTTTAGTGACTCATACTGACTCATTAGTATAGTATAAAAGGCTGTAGTAGTTTACATACAATTTAGCCTTTTTTCCCAACTTTGTGCTTGACTGAGTGACTTCTTACACCGAGGATCAACTGGAGTAAATAGCTATGCGCGTCCATCTATAACTGTACATTTCTTGTATACGTCGAATCCTATTTATTACAAGGGACTGGTCGGCCGCTTCGCGGCCTCCCATACCCTTATATACATTTAACAAACCCAAGGTTTTTTAAACACCATCTTCAGAAACTGCGAGTGCACTATGGAAGTTGCGTGCCTCGCCGCAGCCGCCTTTGTCTAAGTAATGTGGTGAGAGCCATCTGTCGATATTAGCGCCAGGGCAGTGTCTGTCAAAGTTTGTTGGAAGGGTGACGTCAACTGTCGAGGATGCCGAATGATCATTCACTGTGAGCCGGCGAAAAGGATAGGCAACGATCAAGGGCGGAGAGCAGCCGCGATGCACGGCATCGGCGAAGATTCACCGGAGTTTAAAAGGCTTCAGACGGACGGACAGGCTTAATTTTATAAAGAGGGAGATGATCTAAAAAACGAACTCTGCACAGCAAAAATGCTACAAAGCTTTAAATAACTACCAAAAGTCGACTTGAGTCGACTTCAATGACTTGACTTGACTTGAACCCGAAAAGTCAAGTCAAAGTCGAGTCAAAATGCGACTTGTCGTGACTTTCCAAGTCGAAACCCGACTTTTCAAGTCGCGGCAACATTAATTCCCAGAGACGCGTGATATATCAAATCCCCGGTGGGGCCTGGGGGCGTCTCTTCTATCCCGAAGAGTTTCTTTGCTACCCTCGGCGCGTTTAACCGCAGGGAGGCTTAATGTCCTGTGTGTCGCCTGCTTTGCATATGTCGTTATTTTTCATTTTCCATAGACAGCCTCTTTCGTTTGCTCATTCGTGTACATGAGAACCAGGGAATTGCCTAGGGAATGACTACTTCTGTTTTGCCTATTCCAAGTCGCTCGACACCAATTCCTTCCACTCAGGCAGGCCAAACATCGAAGGCAGCTTGTCCCAGCATTTTTTTCTCCCAGCTTCGAAGACATCCTTCGCCTTCTTCCGGCATGGCCGACACATGCCTATGTCCCATATCTCGTTCCACTCAGAGATAACGCGGAGGGGTGGAGGGTGTATTGAGGCCTCCCCCAATATAGTGTCCCTCACCGCGGCCACGCATTCAGCAGGCTGGAGACAATCGTGGGCGGGGAGAGCCGAGAAGGGGAGGTCCACTTCAAGCCAGGCCATTGTCGTCGTTGACTGGAGTATTTGAAGGTTGGCGATGCCGAGGAGACATGCAAATCGGTCATTAATGCCCAGGCTCACGTCGTTAACATTCAAAATCTAAGGTGAGTACATATGAGCCTGACCTGTGGACAGATACTGGTTTTACCGACCTTGGGCATGTATGCTTCCCTATTCAGCGTAAGCATGTGACAATAGATCAGCGGAATAATCGAGTGGAGGCCGATTTCTCTGGCCAAGTATAGGATGGGCCGATATATGTCTCTGTCGCCTTTTATGCAGGTCCCCGCTTCAAGGTCGTCGTACTCCTCAAGCGTCGTCGGGAACTCCGTTTTCAACCGGCGAACGCAATCTTTGCGGAATGCAGGGCATTCGTATTTTTTGCTCAGCCGTAGGATAGCTGCGATGAGTTTAAACGGGGGCGGTTCTTCCATAAGAGATCTAGGTATACACTTTATGAGACACCTCGAGCATCAGTGGCTCAGCACACCTACTTCGGGTACATGGCCTCAAGGAAAAGCGTCCAGTCTTGCGCTGTATCGCCAGAAAGTACAACCACTGGGCAGTTTTCGACAGTCGGTTCGTCGGCGGGGCGAGGCATCATGAACATGTCGCGGAAGACAGACGAATGCCTGGATAGTCCGCTTTTTGCGACGCGAAATTGTGTGGATTCGACCTGGAGGATGATGTTCCCGTCGTCGAACCAGTATTCGGTCGATCGAACAAGCGGGGCTGCTTGAGTATCCGCATCGTCTGTGCGTCGTCGTTCCGTCCGCGTTACGTCTCCCATGGGCGCGTTTATTTGAGGCAGGAAGGAGCTGGGAAAAGAAAGGAAGAGATCGAGCACTGATGGTGATATCTGATGAATCCCCACGTTTTTTTTCAACTTGTTCTTCGCCAAGTTGTCCGTCTTTATTCTCGCTCTGACTTTCTATTAACCCAACAAGCGCGTAAGCGTACGCGTCGAAAAACTCAGCAGCACTCATGTTCCCCCTTATTGCAAAAGGTGGTTTCTCGTCCTCTCGCCGAGTCTCGCGCTACGGCCGGCGTCACTTCTTCCATTTGCGCCATTGTCCTCGAGCAGACCGAGCGAACCAGAAAAATCTCAAATGCGGATATCGAGCAGCTCATCGAACAAACCCAGTTGAAGATTGCCTCGCTCCAATCGCAGATTGAGCAGGAACGCGCCATCGCTGCTCCCCTCAGATAGGCCCCGTGAAGCTCCACCAAAGGAGTGTCCCAAAATTTCGTCAAATCTGACCTCAAAAACTTACGGTTTGGCGGCTTTGGGACCGAAAAAAGCTAACATGAGACAAGGCTAGTCACGTGGGCATCCAAAATTCCGCCAAAATCAACGAAAATTCCAATTTTTGCGCTCGCGCCGTCTAGATACACTATTTGGGCTGGCGCAACTTCAAACTAACCCTTTTCACCTCCTTTGACACCTTCCCGGTCTTTGTAAGAGCTGTCCACACTGACGCGGCTTGCGGTATGAGAGTTCGATGTTGAACTTCATCAGCGACTGATTCAAAAACACACGGCCCAAGGTTGAAAAGCAGGTGCGATATCTTCGCATGGGTGTATAGGCGAACCCGAAGATTTCTGTGATGGAAAGTGAACAACGGGGCGACAGTAACATCAGTAGTTTCCTCGTCGTCCTCTGATTCCGGCGATTGCGGGGTTTCTGCCTGTAGTTTGATTCAGAACAGGGCCTGAGTGCGAGAAGCCAAATGCGAATATCACCGCTAAAGATATATAAACCCGCAGAGATAAGAAAGAGCCGCCCGAAATAGAGTCGGCACTGGATACAGAGCCATAACGGCTACTGGCGCCTTTCTTGTACACATCCAGAATTTCACCAATGTAGAAACGGGTGCCGTTCCACATAACGGTCCAAGAGCCGGTCTTGAGCGGATTGAGGGCCTGGACATTTTTGGCCGCGATGTTCGGCAGCACTACAGGACATTATTCAATCTTTTAGCTTGGTAGAAAACATCAGATCTCTCACCGCGCATCAACGTGCCCGTGGACTGCTCCAAGGAAGCTTTTCCAACGCAACTCGCGAGGCTTCTTGGGTTGATAGCAGCATTCTGTTGCTGTATGACGCGCGTTAGGTTTGGAGCCTCTTGATGTCTCATTTTTTCCGGTTCGGTGTCGTCGTCTCCGTTAGCCTTGGTGTCGATTGCCCTCGAGATGCGGCTGAGGGCATATTTGGAATCGATTTCTGAGACCTTTTCTGAGCTTGTCGTAGTCCCCGCCTGACATTGAAGTCGTGCACGGAGAATGTTGGGTATCGACAGCCTCTTCCCCTCTGCATCGAAAATCTCACTCTGCGCGCGTATCTGAGGTTCTGGGACCGTCGGAAGGGATACTGGGAGAGGTGGGGCGGGACCGAAGACAAGTGGGGTGGATATTTCGTCAAGCTCTTTCACTGCTTCTTCATAGTCGTCGCATAGAATCATTTGGGCGTCCGCGGGGCCGTCAGGAGCGCAGATATGAATGATCTTGCCGTAGAGTAGAGGTCGTGATATTGGGTGCTCATGAGAACGATATGGGCGCGCCAGAGATGCAGGAAAAATCGCGCTCTGAGAGCTGCTAGTACACGGTTTGCAACCGTCATCGTGCGGTTGAGCCAGGCATCAAACAAAACTCCTGGAATAATTCAGCTGAGACGCGATAACACATGAAAGATGCTCACCGAGTACGAATAAATAAACAAACAATCCCCCCATGCCGTTCCGGATTCGCACCTTGTCACCTTCGCCCACCGTGCATGCTCGAAGAGCCTTAACATGGAAAAGATGACGGGCAGGTCCGTCATCCTGCTTGTCAACATTGTTGACGTCGGAGGCTAACAAGCCAGACTCCCCCGTCTCGTAAAGCGCAATTAAAGTACGATTAACGACGACATCTGCACCGAGGCTTCCAGTTTTGGTCCCATGTTGAGGCTGGTTTCGTGCCGTTTTCTTAGCGTGACCTGCATCCTGGGTGGAAACAGCTGGGCCGGTTGCGAATACGGGAGCCTTGAGTGAGATCCCGTACAGCGGGTACTCATACGTGATGGGAGGGGACAAAGTTTCTTGGCTGTCCATAAGCATTTGTGCGGCTAATTCTGATGCTGCGCCATCGGCCGCAAAAGACACGATAGGTAACGAGAGTTCGGCCGCCATTTTAAGAAGCTTCAGGTGTTGTTCAACAATTTTTGGTGCGTCGTCCTTACGTCGGTTGGAAGAAGAGCAACGACTTGGGAGAGGATGTGGGGGAGAGGAACCTATGTAGAGCGAGCATGGGTAAGGCATTCCGACTCGAGGCGCTGTCGGACTTGACTGGCTTCTGCTCTCTCTTTGGTGAGCTTGTCAATAACACGTTGGATATCGTCCGGATCCTCCGCAATGCAGCCCTCAAGCTCCCAAACACTACCAGGATGTGGCCGCGAAAATTGTCAGGGGAGAACGCGAGATGCTTCCGCACTTTGGTACAATCGCCGGCGACAGCGACTGGCCCGGTATAGGCAATGGAATCCACAAGCCGTTTGACCCGTGCCACATTTTCGAATATCAGATACGGATTTCGGAGTCTGTCTTCTGAACTCGCGACCAGGAGAGCTCATCAGACTAGCACAAAACCTGATGCTAAGGGAATCACAAAGTATTTTGAGCGACGTGCCGTAATATATAGCTGAAAAATCGAATCCGTTTGTCCATAATTCCCGCGATGCCGCCTAGGCCTGTCCTCCTGTCCAATTGCTGGGTGGGCTTAAAAAGATTGAGACCCCCCATACGCGGAAGGGGGCCCTGTACAGTGTGGAAGGGTAGGATGGACCGCAGGTCGCCTCCCTTCTACGTTATATCTCCATGCTTACTTTACGGTACACCGGTCCTCGGACCGGTTCTTTGTTTCGTAAGTACACATGAGAAAATATCACCTTCTTACCTCCGAACCACCATCTACGCCGCGACCAGTGACCAGAGTGCTCCACCGTGAGCACGTCGCCAGTGACACTTTCCACCTGAGCAACAGATTATCGCCCTCACCGAGTATTTACGCCCTCCACCCGTACTTCACGCCCACACGGCACATCTCCGATTTCTCACCCGATTTCTATTCCACGCATACACAACATTTTGGGACCTATTTTCTCCCTTTCTGGTTCACCCGTGCATCCCATATTCCGGACGACCGACCCATCTTGCTGTTTACCAGTGAAAATCTCTGTTCTTCCTCACAGGGCAAATGGTTGCCCAGTTCCGACAGTAACACGGCTGTTAACGCAACCAAATATTCATGTTGAACAACCAGCAGAATGATCGCAATACCGTCCGTCCCTATGGCCTGTCAAACCACTGTCAAAGTACGAAGAGAGCTAAAAAGGTGACCTAGAAGTCATGCTTGTCTATGTAAAGGTATAAAAAGCTGAGATATCAAGCAGATGCCTAGATTCGGATTGCAGCTGTTTGGGGGTAATACTGGGGCATAATTATACTCAGTGTGAAAAAAACACACCTCACAAAATAAGCACACCTACATTCTTTACGGGAATTTACACAGGTTGACACCCTGTGTATTGCACTTTTTATACCAGTCCAAATAAGATACAGGTACAAGATAGGCCTGCGCTTCGCTCCGGCGCCGGCTAAAAGCGGATGCCGCCAAGATGCCGCTGTTGCTTTCTTTGAGATTAATCAGTGGAACCTTTGTAGACTTATCTGCTCAGCACACTCTCGTCAGGTCCCTAAAGAGATCTGAATCCTTATTGAAATGCTGTCGTACGAACAAAGGCAACTTGAAGACTCGATGGTTTTAAAGAACAATTCTATCCCCTCTCATTTTGGTACAAATTTCCTCCACTGCGTAATCAACGAAAAAGCGGGTCAAACTTCCATTGAAAATTCAAAGATGTTCAGCACAGGGTACACAATATTAAGTAGGCTTGAGTTGACGAATAAAGGGGTCAAAAAGATGTACCGCCAAGAAATATTCAAGTAACAGTATTACTCTCAGAATACGGACTTTTGAACAAAAGTGTTGAATTGAAGCAGAGATCGGACCACGTTTAACATGTCATGCGAGGCTCAAGTCTGCAAGGGATAGGTCAATGGCGTCCAAACCAGTATAGCAGCCGCACTTCAATGGCTTACCATTGAAGGTTTAAAGAACACAAAATATTCCCTTGGCCTGGTCGGGCGGCAGCTTGAATCTGTGGTGCTAGAAAAAGAAACAATGGAGGTGAGTGACGGAAAAACGAGAAAATGCAAAAATTCACTGGCCATCAGCAATACATCTGCCAGGGGTCGGAGGGAATAGGCGGGGAACTGTTAGCAGTTCAGCGAAATATTGAGGGAAACGAAAACAATGCACATTCATGCAGTGTTTCGGGACAAACCACGGGAGCCGGTTCGGCCAATGGACATCAATCAGCACGGGGACAACAGAAAATAGTTGAAATGCACACTTTTAGCGAATGCACAGATCACGGTCCATTCTGGCGGCCCGGGGGACGAAATGAATGGAGCCCGACAACCGTGAGCTAAGTAGAGAGCCAGGGACGAAGAGGGTAAGTTCCTGCGTACGGTCTTGCAAAAACAACGGTGAGACAACCCTCGAGTGTCAGGATCCGGTTTGAAGCACGGTTTGAGGTTCAGGACAGCCTCGGAACGTGGACCGAGATTCGCAGTACGACTGAGTATTGACCGCCTTTGTTGTCAAAATTTGGTGGTAGGGCCAGAAGACAATGGCCAAAGTCCGAGGAGACACATTCTTTTGAGGAGATCTTGCAGCAGAAAACTTGAGGTCCTTGATATCGATGCAAGGGCTCCAGACAATTTGAAGGTTGGGGTGAGAACGTCGTTGCCACCACGGCAGTAGGGTAGTAGAGATATGGTTGCGGCAGCAATGATGGGGGGAGAGAGAGAAATATTGATGCAGAGGGTTCTTTTAAGAGATACATTAGCGCTGGCGGTGGTGCGACGATCGCAGCTGGCTTGGAAGCCAAAACACACCGATTTGGGCAGGTCAGACCAGAACAATGTCCGATGCCGCAGTCCGTAGTCCAACATGAGATTTTACAGGCTGTCAAGCAAGAACTGCGCACTTATCAGCTGTTGAACTGGATGGGGTTTCTGGACAGCCTCGCAGACGCGGAAAGGAGTAAGGTATGGTTAGGTACCTGAGGTAGACGAAAGGATGAAGACTAAATGGAGCAAATCACAAACAGATACAAAGAATCGCCGAGGTAATCGTTAAAGAACGGTTAATCTTGTTAGCCGAATCTGACGCCGTTTACAGACTTGATTGGACAAAGGCCCAGTACTCCCAACCAGTCCGAATTCGTGTCTGATTCCACAGATTTGGAGATCTGAAACATGCGTGGTTATCCAGCGGCGCAGTGGGATTTGGGTCCAGATCCGGTATTCTCTGGGTGACTGTCAGTTCACGAGCCCCGTCTCAATGGTTGCTCTGTCCCAATTGGAATTTGGGGTTGGGTTTGACAGTTCGCAGTTCTTCCGGAGCTCGGAAATGATGTGCGTAGTTTGTCATGGGGCAGGAAGTGTGGAAAAATACCGTGGACCTATGGAGTAAAACGCGTAAGAACAACAGATGAACCTTAAACGGGTGTGAATATATGGGGAAATAGCACAGGTTTCGTAGGATTTCGTTAAAGAACGGTTAATAACGGGCCGCCCACAATGGCCCCACATTAGCAGTTCAGTTTCCTTGCGCTTTTCGAACTCACCCGACTTAGCAAGAGATGGCGAGGATCAATCCACCGCACCGAAGCTGGCCTCTCCTCTCAATAAGCTGCCGACTGGCCTTCGTCTGAGGGATCAAGCTCTGAGCAAGACAAGGCGAGCAGCAACTCCAAGAACTACACAATGCCGGATTCCTTGGTCTCACCGGTCGAAACTTGCTACCTTTCTGCCATGATCACTGCATCCAGTGACTCCTCGCTTTCTCATCCCGCGCTCAAGGGACGTCTTCCGATTGAGAGTCAAGTATCATCGCAGTTACTTAGTATAGAATGACGATTGGGTTGAGTATATGGCTGGGGAATACTGTAGATCCGCTCGCCAGCGGGATTCACCAGACGCGGCAAACACAGCACGGCATGTGGCGCCCAGAAGCGGCACATTACACGAATCTCGGGCACAGCCAGATGCGGCACATCAGGTCAACATCAGGTTCGGCACTTCGGCACTGTCACGGTTCGGCCTCTGCCGTACACTTCGACTTGGAGCTCGCAGGACTGGTCCGAGAAAAGTTTTTGCGTTGAACTATTGTTTCGAAGAGCCTTCCAAAACACACAGCTGGGATGGTTTTCTTAGCCGGGCGATCCAAACAAAAGGGCTTTTGCCAATCAATAATGAGGCACTGAAACATCAAGAATTGACCAGTAAGACACGACTACGGCGAGTGGAAGGAACGAAATGTTTCAGCCAGACTATGTATATGAGATTATCAGTAAGGTGGGATGCTCCGCAACGAATACAACTCGCCTTTTATATCAAATATCAAAGCGTTTCGGGGCTTTGCGTGAGCGCGTCCCTTCAATCATGTTAGCGGGGTCCACCTCCTCACGCGTTTTGCGCTTATTCAACGCAGTTGCGACGGCGTTTCCACTGCGGAAAAAGGGAGGATGGGAGAAGCCGGGGCAGGGGAAGGTGATGGAGGCGGGGCAAGGAGCCTGCCGGGGAAGAGTAGGCCATAAAGTCGCTAGCGGAGGAAGATTCGCAGGTCATGTTCACGTGAAACATGAACGAATTGAGCCACACAATATTGTGGCCCTTGTTACCAGGATCAAGCAAAGTCACATCCTGTACCTATTGTAAGAAGAGATTTAAGAACTAAACTATGGATAAGTATAAGTGGCGTAAAGTAAAGATATTTCTCACCTCAGTCGGGACATGGTGGGTGCAGACAACTGAGGCGCTGGATAGGGGTTTAACTACTAATATACGTACAGATGAAAAGGGAAACCAGGCATCCAAGGAGCGTACCATCGAGACTTGGGTCCCATCCTAGGTGCCGCCAAATTTTATCCGGAGCCACTGACAGCAACCCCAGCGCCTCAGCGGGCAGCCTGGCTTGGGCTTGCCTTTTGTTTGCGTGCTCTGGCCCTCAAGACAGTCCCACCCTTGGACATTTTAAAAAGCGAAATTTTTTGTAGGAAATGCTGAAATTTCAGGGGTGTCACGCCAAATTTTGGCGGGTGTCGAAATGTCGAACTTGAGAAAAGGGTCACGTGTCACCCTCCTTGTTGATTTTGAATGAAAAACCCCAGTATTTGTTGTGGTGATAAATCCCCCGGCGATGCAATGAACTGTCTGGAATCTGTCTATACCTAAACACCGCACATTTTGCGTGTTTCAGGAATAGTCGGATTACAGTATTGGCTTACTCCTAAGGACTGGTATACGGTCTCGGTGAACTGTCTGGAATCTGTCTATACCTAAACACCGCACATTTTGCGCATTTCAGGAATAGTCGGATTACAGTATAGGCTTATTTCTAAGGACTGGTATACTGTCTCGGTATAGCCAGATGGGTTGGGATCACAGAGTAACGGGTACAAGGGGTAGGGAACTACCCTGCGGACTGACAGTGCTCGCCCTCGAAAACTGTAGAGGAATGTGTAGCCCACAAACCTCTTTAGAGACTATTTCTGGTCTTATTCCCACACGATGGAATAAGCTGGACATACTGATAACAAGGGCATGCGGGAATAGTCTTATTTCTGCACCAATAGGCCGTGCGCCTTCCATGTGACAGACGTCAAGGCCCAGGGATATATGTTCCGGTGAAGTTCTGGGACTAGCGAAGGTCAGCTAAGGAGATCTGATGGGATTGTTCTTATTCCGAGCAGACGGAGTTGGGGAAATAAGATCCCTTTCTGGGACGAGTCTCACTAGGGGTATCTACGAGGAGCTGGAGGCCAGGGGAACATTACCCGAGGGTCAACAAAGGCGGGAGAGGACCAGGGACAATGGGAAATAGGATGAACGACTCGGTATCAGTCAGCCAAGAGACTGAGGGTTTCAAACCCCTAGGCTGACCAACACCACTCGAGCGGACATCACGATCATCCTGTTCACCAACCAATGGCAATATGCTCGCAGGAGCCCTTCCGACGGATAAACGGCTGAGGAAGGGGAACTCGGGCTATTTTACTAATTTCTATTTCGTTCTTGGACTTGCATATGATTTTGGGGTTTGTATAAGTAGTCAGGACATTATCTCGAGTAGGGCACAGAATCACCCGTGTATTAGTAGGCTGAACACTTGCAATTGGGCTATTTCTGGGGTTGGCTCAGTGTGTATTGTCGTTGAAATGCTTGCTCGGTGTCTACAACAGCAGTACTAGTTTAATCAAGACCCAACGAGCAGAATGCGAGTTGCTTGATTAAGGCAAAAACGCAACTACTAACCAAATCCTAACTACTTTCCCCTTGAATGGTTTAGACTGTGCCGCCGAGTACGGGTCTTGTGAACACTTTAAGAAGGTTCAAGGAGCACAGATAATCCAACAGAGGTTGCAAGGAACAAGCCTGTTTTAAGAGGTCTAGTCCGAAGTGCAAGGTTGATTTAGAGTATTAGACCTCTTTGAGCAATGCCAAACGAGTGCCTAAGCCAACAAATCGAGTTTAAAAGCTTTAGAAGCTTGAGCCAACAATCCCAATCCTAACAAGGTGCCGTGTTCTCCAAATCCCAAATAATAAGCCTTCCAAGGCTACTGTAGTGCGGTGCCGTGTTCTCAATCCTAATAAGCTCTCTCTAGCTTCTTAACCGTTTCCAATCCCAAGATCCCGATCCAACAATTGATATTGAGTTACTCGTGCAGACGAAACAAAACTTCTTAACGAAGTCAGTCCTGGGTGACAAGTCCCGAATCTCTGTCGTTTATCAAGCAATACCCGGTAAAGGCTAATGCTCTTAGTGACAGAAAGTTCAGTGCCTATCCATGCCAAAACCTCCTCCTTATATACTGTACAATTACGCTTACAATACGATGATTAGTCTACTGGCTGGTATATGAGTAAGGCGTCCGTAGTTAATCACGTGTGGGTAAATATATAGGATCCTCGTGTGTCGACCCCCTTAATGCTTGAGTGTGTCCGGTGTGACTGCTCCTTGTCCGATCGTGTAGACAGTCCCATCTTCTATCCTCTCGTCCCCCGTTCAGGACCTTCAGTTTTAGGTAGACGTAGGTACTAGCTTCGAGCTAGTACCTTAATCAGCCCAAACCGCCAAGTGGTTGTGGAGATATGCGAGTTATCGTCCTGGCCTGGTTCAAGTAACCAAATCAGGATGGCAACAATGATCGGATAGTTGATAAGCGAAGTTCAACCACAGCCGGGGTAACCGGTTACTGTTAAACCCGAATCACCTGACCCGTCGCGCAAGGCTCCCTCTGTAAATCAAGCACAACAAAGTACTTGAATGCTTAACCAAGACCCCATAGTGGTGCCCCGGATCATCAGAGAGGATGATTAATATTGCCCATGTTTGTTTGTAGGCCCCACGATACCTTGATTGAGCAGCGATGCTTAATCTTGGCAATTAAACCCTTAATCATGGATGTCAACCAGTATGAACTTTCCAGTTGATGCATCCCAGGCGGACTTGATTAAGGTCCTCATGCAGGATAAAGCCCTGATTAGCCATATAGGACTTATGCTAATCCTTTGGAGCAGCGCGCTACGTGATTAAGGTGGAAATCGGCAAATTCCTTGCTATTTCACCCATGGTCCGTTTCACGGCTTATCATCGTTGGACTTTAACATCGGGAAACCTTAAGTTGGAATAAGGAATAGGGTATTGGAAACGTCTTGGACGTTGATAGGGCGTGTACCAAAACATGCATGAAAACACCAGTTTTTATTCATTTTGAACCTATTAGTGGGCAGAAGTGAGGCATTAGATTATGGGCGTACACCCTCCCTGGGGTGGTAGGCTACACTATTGATGGCCGAAAGTCAGTGTAACAAACCAACTATGAAGGATTGAGTAGACTTGACAAGGCAGCCCAAAAGGCTGTTACGTCCTGACTATGATATTCTACACTGAGCTATGAATGGTGGCGGTAAGCCATTATCTTATGCGCTGGAGGTGAAACATCAGGGAACTACTCAGAATTATTGACTTGCCATCTCAACGGCCTCTGAATAGTCTGATGACTATTAAAACAAGATGTGCGAAGTCAGGATTGGTACAACCACATTAGGGCCGGCAGGGGTATAGCGCCGCGCCATGTTGTGTATAAGACCAACTGATTAGATTAGGATGAAGACTTGTTACCGAGTTAATCATGACTGTGGTTACTCGGGCAGATCTGACCGTTAGAAAGATGCGGGCCTCGCATCAAGGATTTACTGATATGATTGATGAGGATCGACACTATAGAATAGCGCCGCGCTATGCTTTACTAGTCACTATACTAGTCTGCCAGTATAGCGCCGCGCTATGCTTGTCAATCTGCTTGATATTTGTTATACGTTCCAACTGAGCTTGTGAAGTGTGGACTGATAGAGAAATTGAATAGAACTTGACTGAGACTGACTTGACTAGTCAGCAATGACAGACTTGCTCAGTCAGAAAGATGGAAACCAAGACAACTAAGCACGTCTTATGGCGTGCTAGAGAAATACATGTGGACTAGCCCCGGTAGCAGGTCATAATACCCATGGTTGAGAATGTCTTCTACGCCATTGGCCATTCACTACTCCCACCCTTTATTGTTCCTATTCATTCCGTCTATCTCCTTTACTTCTCTCTGAAATGTATAAAAGCCAGCTGTGTACTCTGTATTAGCCAGTAAACTATCCCCCAGATATACGGGCAATATAGTAGACTCTAGATTTGTGATAGAAATCAGATATATTTGCAGACGCACAGAAAAGATTAAGAGATACGGGATGTTGAAAAGACTACCAATCACATTGATATAAGAGCCCAGTTCAAACCTGCACCAACCCGTCTCCTGTAGCAGCGCTTTAGGCCTCCAGGACTAAAGACTAGTTTGTGCTAGTAGAAGTGAAACCGCCGCCTTCAGTGTAACTGTCCGCGCCTTAGCCCAGCGTCCACCTTCTGTGTAACAGCCCCGTTTCGTTGATACCGCCGCCGTTCGTGCAGCGTTGGTTGATATTGAAGTAGTGTCTGTCTGTTGATAGTCTGCCCTACCTTCTGCTTCTTGGCTAGCTGCCAGTAGTGTTAGGTTCTGCCGCTCACAAAGAAACTGAAGACTTGAACAGTCTAAGGTTTAACTTGAGTCTTGATATCCTGTTGGCGTGAAGTCCCTGCTATCCTAGCATAACTGCTTAAACCGCATAGTTGCTATTGAAACAAAGCCTTATTCCAACCTTGCACACCCTTTTGACGGGTGATACGTACCCTACTTCCCCGAACACACACACACGAGTATTAGGATTAGGATTAGTGATTTGTTTTGGTTTTGGTTGGTTTGAGTAGAGTGACTAGTTCGCTTTTCTCACTAGTCAATCCATTAGATTTCACGGCCGCACCCTAGTGCACCGTTTCAACGTGATTGAGGCTATCTATCATCTGGGAATCGAATTGTGTTTTGGAATCAGCTACCGTCATTGTCATCAGCTATCGTCATCGGCACTTGGGAAATAAGCTTCGGGCTTTTTATCGTTTGGAATTGTTATATCGTTGACCTATCTGAGGTCTCCTGCACGTCGTTGGACGACACCACCACCACCACCACCACCACCACTCTCAACACTTGCTGTCTCATAAGCTGCAAAGCTTTTAAACCATCTTATTTCCACCGCTCGATTATCGCTCAGGTCAATTCCTGGTGATATCTTGTAGTGAAGGTTCATCTTCCTAAGGGAAACACATACCTTCCCTTCAACCTTGTTAGGACCTGTAAAGGGACTACCACTCGTCTGAATCTTGGCTCTTGCGCTCGCTGATCGGCCTATTTCCGATCCTAGTCTTATTTCCGTAGGCCTCACTGCTTATTCCGGAAAGACTTGGGTTGTATTTGGGTGATAAGTGTGTTGTTTGGGTTAAGTTTGGAGCACATAGTTCATCAGTATAGCCAGATGGGTAGTGATCACAGAGTAACGGGTACAAGGGATAGGGAACTACCCTGCGGACTGACAGTGCTTGCCTCGAAAACTGTAGAGGAATGCGGCTTTGGGAGTTGTTTTGCATTGCAACTATGATGGCTGGTGCAGACATTTAAGCCCTCGAATTTGGCTGTCACCTTGAGGTGGTGTCTGGACATATAAGGTCAGGTTTTGGACCATGGACCAAAATCATTTTCAAATTTTGGTGGCGCAATGGGTCTTGGTCGCTAGCTCCCACCATTCATGTGTTTTTGGTACGTCAGGCAAGAAGGAGCGGCCTTGTAAATGCAGGGTGGGAGTAGATGAAGACGGCTATCAGCACGAGGACCTGCTCCTCCCTCGCTCGGTTCTGGACAGATGTGAAGTGTCATTCAAGGCCGCCGAAGAAAAGTGGGAGAAAGCAAGCACCAACTTCTTTGAAGATACAGCTCTTATGGTCCTCGTGTGTCTGCACGACTGACTTCTGTTCCTCATGAACATGCACTCTGCAGGGGAAAAGCAATTATATGTGATTGCTCTCATGGAGACTTTATTCCAGCACATCCCCCACAACATCATTGTGGGCTTGCTGTATGATGTCGCCTGCTCCGCGGAGCGCAGTTGCGTGAATTGGGGTTTTCTGGACCGCTTCATGGGTCGAATCACCTGGGCAGTGTCTGTCTTCCATGCTTTCGGGCACAAGTGGGCGTGTCAGCTGCTGTACCACCCTCAGAAACGAGTGGGCTTTGGGTTCACAAATAGCGAGGGGGCAGAGCGTTTCTGGAATTCCATTTGCCACTTGATTGCACATCTGCGCATCTGCGGGGTACATCTGCACACCTTTTACTTCATTGAGATTCATCTAACTTGTTGAGCAGTATTACAACCGCCTCTATCCGCTCGACGCGCAGATCATTCAACACCAGGAGGCCAGCCTCTTCTGCCTTAGGGATTGGATTCGCCGGTGCTATCACCACTGTCTTGAAAAGTGCACCGATGCCACCAAGGACCTGCACGAGTCTGGAAAACCTGTCGCGTTCTTGCGGGAGCAATGGAAGCTGCAAGTAGTTGCCCAGATGAAGCCTTTTTGTGAGCTCAGGCAGGCGAGCTTGCGAGCCGCCTGAGTGGAAGGCAAGGAAGTGGGGTTGCGAGGAGGTGTGGGCGTGCTTCAAAAGTAGTCGTCTCGTCTGGTAAATAGCACTATCTTATCTGCATAGCCACATCAATTCTGTTGGCTCTGCCCTCGATGTCATCTCCCGCATCTAGCGCCCCCTTGCCCACATCGACGCGTTTTTGCAGCTCACACCCGTCCGCATACGCCTAACAACCCGCCTCCCTGGTTTTCTAGCCAAATCCCTCCACAAGATCCAAATCTTTTTGGAAACCTGTCGGCCAAACAGGAAACACTAAAACCAGACTCACGCCGAAGTCAACAAGACCACGGTTTATTCAGTGAGCGAGCGCGAGGACTACAACAAGAGGGAAGACGACAAGAGGTAAAACTAAGGATTATGTAAAGTAATGATGTGATGTGAACCGGCGGGTTTACACTTTTCAGCCTTCTCTGTGCCAGCACCCTCTCTGATCTACTTTTTTCTTATTGACATGCCTGCCGACCAAAACCCCCCCAGAATATCCGTCTGCGGCCTCCCGCTCCCCCTGCCGCCGACAACCCCCGCTCCTGACGACATGCAGTTGCTAGAAAAGAACAGGCACAACGTGCGCACGGAGATCCACAATGCAGACAGCGTTAGCACGACCCGAGACTACGAGGAAGCTATAGCGAACGCGGAGAGCATCACCGCCCTCGACGTCAGGGCAAACCTGAAGCCCTACTACGAGTACACGGAGGAGGAAAAATGCTTGTTGGTAGGTTCCAAGGAGGTTGTGGAGGCTACGGGTCCGCTTCCCGTCTTCATGACCTCCTGGGTCCCTGCCCAGCGTCTAATCGTCGTGACCGAGGAGGCGACGGAGAGACACAAGCACAATGCCGACCACGCGAAGGCCCTGCGCTCTATCCGCAGCACCTTGCAGATGGGCACTCCTCATGCCGTGGCCCCGACCTCCGAGGAGATGATCAGCATCCCAGACATCTGGTGGTGTTCGCTGTTCTACAAGATTTACTTCCTGCTACACGGGTGGACAGACGAGGTAATACAGCAGTATCACAACCGCCCACACTCGATCCCCAAGTGCGACATCACCCTGGAGAACGGCACCAAGGTCCAGGTCGTCGATTACCCGAGGGCGAAAGAAATGCTTGGCGACGAGGACACGACCTTCAAGCGGCTTACCCCGGGTTTGTGGAGGCAGGCGTCCTCCAACTTACTCGTGGCGTATGACATCTGCTGCACGCCCGCAGCCGAAGGGGAATCCGAGCTCGAGATCAACTACAACACAAAGTTCAAACAGCACACCCACTTCTTTGCTCGCCTAAAATGTATTGAGGATCTCAAGATGTTCCCGGTTTGGTACCCGGTGGAGAATGAGTTGCGGAACGAGGTTTACAACAGCGGTGGCTTCTCACTCGCCACATGGGAGAACTGCTGGATGATTGCATTGGCGGCATGGAAACAGGCGAACACGCCTACGCCTTTAACTCATCCTCTTCCCTGGGTGTCCCAAACAGGGATGGCAAGAGGACCTCTCTGGAAGATGGAAACACCGCCGCCGCAAAGCGCCGTGAGCCTTCTTCAACGCCCACTTCCGGGGACGGCCAGTCCTTTCGGAAGCTGCCGTCCTGTGTTACCTGCTGCGGGCCGCACAGCACCTATGACCACCCGACCATGATCACGATGTTCCAAGACCTCCAACCGATCTTCAGCATCGTCATCAACCGTGACATCCGCACCGCGCGCGAATTCCGTGGAAAACATGCCAAAGTCCCTCTGCCTCAACTTCAACTTAGGGCGGAGATGCAACGGCGAGCACGGCGATGAGCAACTCCACGGGTGTTCCCTATGCAGGGGAGACCACGGTGCCCTCTCTCGAGACCCCGCATGTTTGCGAGTCGGAGATGGGGCACTTGTAGCTTGATGCGGCGGTCGAGTCCTCCCCATTTCTTGCACACATCCCATCCCCCAACACTGTATTGACTTACATTGATCTCTTGCCCACAGTACATGCACGCCCGCCTATTGCTGACCCGGACGATGATCTTGATACGCTCCTCGACATCACTGTAACACCATACAATGCCAACACATTTGAGCACCTCTTGGACCAGAAAAACCTCACCAGCCACTATCCACACCTCGCTCGAAACTTACGCCGACATCGAGCGCGACACCGTCTTGGAGTACTTCGCCACAGAAATGGCCGCCGGCAGAATGTCCTGACCTTTCACCCACAAAGAGATGCATTGCATATGCCGTGGCCACTTCTACGTCTCCCCTCTTATTGTCTCTGTCAACGACCAAGGCCCAAGTCTATCGCCCAAAAAACACGTCTGCAGAAACTTGTCAAAGGCCGCTTCTCGAGTGGGCATGCCGGCGGTCAACGACTACATAGACAAGGCAGATTTTCCTACGAGGTTTGACATGCCGTGGCGCATGGCAGAAATTGTGAGTTTCTTAATTATCTTCCTCGTCCTACATCTTCCTCCTTGTCATCCATCATCCGCCCATCTCTTTCATCCTCCCCAGCCTTTCGTCTCCACCCATCACATCTGCACCGTCGGTGCCCATCCACTTCCCACGTCCCTTCTGCACCACGTCAGTGCGCGTCACGTCCACGCTATATCAGTGTTCATCGCATCTGTTCCACGTCTACCCTCCACGTCCGCGCATCATGAGTGCCCATGCTCCATCTCTTACCGTCCCCTCACGTCACCGTCCATTGCTCATCACCGTCAGGTCGCGAACACCCCTCCAGGCATGCAAGCTTGCGCATTTGACATCAAGGTGTTCCACCGCACATGCCCCGTCCTCCCCGCCCACAAACCATTCCTCGTTGTCCAGTACGAGGGCAAATTCCGCCTGGACCATTGCAACCAATTCGGCCTTGGCTCAGCAAGCAGTAGCGCAGGACAAATCTGCAACGTGCTCATCGACATTTGGCAAGTCGATCTCGGGGAAGACGCGGACGCCAAGAAATACGAGGACGACAGTCCTCTCATCTGTTATCCCGACCTCGTCGCCTCAGCTCAGGCAGGCGAGTTCATCTACAAGTTTGACCGCAAGTCCATTCTCGTCCCCATCAATTCGCTGCGCGCTCCTTGGCACCCCACCAAGACCAGCAGCGCCTTCACCTCCCTGCTCCTTTTCCTGGGGCTCGACTGGGATTTCATGGAACATCACGTCTCCCTTCCCCTTGAAAAATGTCTCAAGAACATTGCACGCATCGAGAAGATGATCGCGGGCATCCTCGCCTCCCAGCCCTTCACCTTCCACGATCTGCGGGAGATTCACAGGGCTCTCTGCTACCTCTCCTTTGTCTACTGCGAGGGCTCATCGCGCCTCTCGACGCTCTTGAATGCCATGTCACCTTTCCGGGGCAACCGCTTCACACGTCGCTGGTTGTCGAACTCTGTGCTCAACACCCTCACTTGGTGGCAGAAGGAGCTCTCGAAGCCCAACTACGTCCGCAAGCTCAAGCCCCTCGGGCCGCTGCGCGACTTCGGCATCTACATTGATGCTAGCATTTCCTGGGGTGTGGTGACATAGCTGACTTCAATTTTACAGATAACGCAACTGCCAATGCGGGTGGTTCAGTAGATATATTATTGATAGTCCCCATGTATTAGTGTAGTTTGCAATATATTCTAGTCGGGCAAACATTCTGTTTTGAGTGTAAGTTGGTCGAGATTGAAGTCAAGGGAACTTACCTGTTTACCTGTGCTAGATGGGAGAGCGGAATCATTGCTGTGTCGAATGTGGATGAAATGAGAGATGCACTTTCATGTCAAGCTTGTCAGAAATAAGATGAAGACCTAGTATCTGTCGCCCATAATCGCCTTGGTTCGGCGAGTCTCATGTGAATGAAATTTTTATTGAGAAACCTAAAAAAATACACGGATGTGAAAATTCTATGAGTGTGAAAATTATATGAGGATCTTGGAGGGTGTTGTACTAGAACGCGTAATTAATGCAGTTGGATGTATCTCACGTGACCGTTCCAGAGAGTGTGACAGGCGATGTGTAATATTGTGTTCTTCTCGACCCTCCCGACACGAGTTACTTGTGTAGCACTCGTGGAGTTGCTTTTGCAGCACTCCGGGTATCCAGATCTCAATTCTATGCTGTCAACCCCAACTGCCTTGGCTGCAAATCACTCTCGCAGCCCTCCCTCCCGCTTGGCCGCAAATCAAGGGAGTTTCTTCTGGGTACTGAATGTGGAGCTTCCGGACGGCGCCAATGTGAGCACATTTTGAACATGCGTCGTTGGCTGCCCCCAGTGTGATGAGGGGGAAAGTCGACTTTATAAAGTGTTGGTTTCTGGATTCAGGATAAGTACAGGAAAGCAAGATCCACAGGCTGCAAAGCACCGAAACAGGACATATATATAGGACTGTGCACGACCGTTTTGCATAAAGCCATTTGTGGCAATTCTGCGAACAATAAAAGTAAGCCGCAGTTCCGGACTCAGAGCAAGCAATGGTGTACAAACAGATGTACAGAAATCCGGATCAGCCTTGTTCAGACCGAGGTTGATTTCCTGTCTGATGGAGTGGGCCGCGTCTATTCCACGATGATATTGTCCTCCTGCCATTCAATATTGCATAGCACAGTTGAGATTGAATGGGATGTGTTCGGAGTCAACTAGGCCGGTGTGCTGGGCCGTACAGGTGTAGCAACAGCAAATTAAAGGTCAGCTGGTCAGGTCAATTTTATTTCCTTTCGGGGATCCCCTGGGGATAGTGGAAGCATCCGGAGCATGGGTATGTTGGGATCTTTGCCTATCTTTACCCCCAATAAAAAGTGGAGTGAAGGGCAGCCGACGTTGCTGGGCACGTGGCCAGCAGATGCAGGGGCATAGGGCGCCTGGGAAGCGGACACGGGGGTGTTGGGCAAACATGCTCCAGTACACTGCTCTGACCCATTTTGACGTGCACCTCACTTGATCCTGATTTGAGGCTGCAAGCCATTCAAAAACCTTTCTCTCCAGTCTGTGACATCCTATTCTGAACAATACCCCTCTTCTATGCAAAACCTTTCCTGTGTTTTTTTTTCGAGTTTCCTGTGCCGCCACAAGCCAATATATCTACTTTGAATCTTACACAAAACAATCTCTGCATCTTGAACTCCTCCTTCTATGGTAAGTCTTTGAAATGTCTTCTGCACAATTTCCACGTCCCTGGTATTCACTTACATGTGGAATGTTCTGTATCTTTTCCTGCTTTTTATCTGCCATCTCACTTGAGAGATTGCTGAAAGCCATTCAGAACATCTCCGATGAATATTTCCCCTGTTCCATCTAATCTTACTCTGGTTATACTTGAGACTCGCCCTGTATTTTATGCAAAAAACATCAGTATCTTTCCCAAATGTTCCATCATATTTGACTCCTGAATTTCCTTGAATTCTACCCTGAAAAGTCTAGAACACATCCTGTGACATATCACAATCATCCCAAATGTTCCGCTGCAAATTCATGCAGAAGATATTCAAAACATCTTCCAAATAACCCATGGTGGGAAACCCCCAAGAAACTGTGAAGAATACCTTGAGCATACAGAGAATTCATCACAGAGATTACCGGATATCCCATGCCGATATATTAGGTAAATGTGTTGAAGATTACGCTGAACACATATGAAAGTTGTTTAGAAGATTATTCAGGTCCTTGATGATAAAATACACAGAAATCATTTTATACATTTTAAAGGTATTGGCATTCGTAAGACCTGAAGATTACCCTGAAAACATCATGAAACAGATGCCGAACATACATGGAAACCATCAAAGACGGCTCTGGCATGTTCCATGATACTATATCTCAAATAAAGTTTGAAATTTATCTGGGTTTTCTACGGTGAAAAACGGCTAAATTATTCAGACTAATCCTCAGGTATTTTTGAAGTGTTCCTTGATGGGTTTTGGTGATATGGGCCTTGTGTAGTGTATCCCTCGCTCGACGGGAAGTCGCGGTGCTACGCGATGCCGGAGCGGGATTACTGAATTGTCCGCTGAAACGGTGCACTTCTTATATGACTAGGAATAGCTAATTGATAGGTATTGCAAACAAACACCCAAAACAACCAACCACAACCAATCTACCTCCAAAGATCTAAGTGCTTCTCTTTGTGAGTTTGGGTCCGGGCCATAGTATGCGACCAGCAGGTTTGAAAAAACACAAGTTTGATTTATAGGCTTCCAACAACACACTCTACAACGTACTAGCAATATGCAACCGCCAACAACAACACTGCTTAGGAACCTAGGGGTGGTCCAGGGGTGTGTTTATATGGGGTGGATACAAGATGGCTGGACCGCTAGGTTGAGAACACCAGGGCAGAGTATGTAGGTTTGTGAAAATCCTCGCTAAGGGCAGCCCCAAAGACTACTGAGGCTAACAACAAGGGACTTCAATCCTCAAACGGCAAGACTCTCCTTGACTGCTGACCGAAAAAGAAATCAAAGCAGCAGGCAGCAGAGGAGATTGACGAAGTGTGGGATGATCCCAATGGGAGAATTGTGGTGATTTGGAGGCATGATGAGTGCATATTCTATGCCAATGATCGCCGCAAGCTCCGATGGGTCCATGCTTCCGAGAAGGCCAAGCCGTATGCGAAGGGAGAAGGGGCGTCAATGATGGTGGCCGTGTTCATGTCCGAATATGGATGGCTGGCTCAGTGGACATTCCGACCAGGTGGGAAAAGGGACGGCTACTACACAACTGCCAAGATTCTCGAGCACACAACAGAAGCCATGGACACCCTGGATAAAACCAGGCCAGATGAGTGTCATGTCTTTGCCTATGACAACACTACAACTCACATGGCACGAGCTCCGGATGCACTGAGTGCCTGCAAAATGGTTGTTAAGCCGCCGACAGCAAAAAAGCAAGAAAAGTAAATTTCTCTGCCCTGTGAATACCACCAGGGGAGTGGAATATGTTCGCATGGGGGATGCGAAATTTGCAGATGGCACTCCACAGTGTCTTTACTTCCCTGCTGGCCACCCACAAGCCGGAATGTTCAAGGGGATGCAGAACTTGATCCACGAGCACATCGCCAAGGGTGCCGTACTTCCCAATCCTGACAAGCTGAATGCTGAGTGCAAAGGTTTCAAATGTCCGCCCAGTCGGACACACTGTTGTTGTCGTCGGATCCTTTTTACGCAGCCCGATTTCGTCAATCAGAAGTCAATGCTTGAGGAGCATTGTGAAGCCCGTGGTTATGAAGTGATCTTTTTCCCGAAATTCCATGGTGAACTAAACTGCATCGAGCAGTCGTGGGGATTTGCTAAGCGAATTTATCGGATGTTTCCCTCGTCATCAAAAGAGGAGGACCTGGAGCGTAATATGAATGCTGCACTGGATGCCGTTCCACTCAAAACAATGTGGAAGTAAGTTATTTACCGTCATTAAAAAATATTGAGCTGATTTAAAGTACCCGAAGGTTCGCCTGGCAATCAGATCGTTTTATGGACGCATACCGCAAAGGCTTGGATGGTGTCAAGGTGGTCTGGGCAGGCAAATGGTATCGCGGCCACCGGGTTTTGCCAAAAAACATCATGGCACAGTTTGATAAATTTGGCAAGAAGAAAAAGAAGTAGATGTAACTCTATAATAATTTTTTCTGCTCTCTTAACACCATCTACCCAGGGAAAAAAAATCGATTTTTTGTGTTTCCAAAATTTTTGCCACTTTCCACGTGACTGATGGCGCATGTGACCGCTCGATGTGAGTGACTGACGCCTACCTTATATGGTGTCGAAATGCAGATGCTTACAAATTGCACGGGTGCATTGCTTTTGTAAGCACCGTGCAGCGCTTCTACTTAAGCAGACCGGTTCCAGCAGTCAGACCGGAAGCAAGCTTCCCCTTCTATGTGGATTACCATTGTCCACATACATCATATTCAGCGGGGCGCGCCAGGGTGCTGCATCGCTTGGCGGCATCTGTTGATGTCTATTACTTGCACACACTATCGGTACTTCGCCAGCACCACCGGCTCGCCTTGGGCTTGCCCTCTTCTCGGTCATCCTCTGGTCAGCTGATCTCTACAACTGGGCTGCTGTTCCACTCATGTGTACCACTTCTGAACTGGGTCTTCGCTCGACCTCGCCGGCTATTTGGCCTCGTACAGAACTGACAATAAGTACTCGCAGCAGCAGTGTGCTCCCGCCGTTTTTACGGTGCCCTACAGCGGCCTGGAGCAACCTCGGCGGCTTACTCTTCCGTTCCTGATATATATTAGCCCCGTCGCTGCTCTGTCGGCTGCATTCTATTCTATGTGTGTGTGGGTAATTCTCATCCCGCCCGATCCCACCATTATTGGCAGCTTTCCCCTGCACAGCCTGTTGTATTGTGCCATGACACATCCAGTATCTGTCTCCTTCCATCTAGTTTGACTCTTCTCCGTGCTGCTGCTGCTATGCCGCCCACTGCTGCCACTCGCTGCATCCGGCCGTGCCGCCCGCCCTCTTTCGGTTGGCTGCTCATCCCAATCCCAGACTTGGTATGTATCCGATGTTCCGTCCTCCAATCCTCCTCACCCTGAGTGATTCGTTGGCCGGCCCCAATCTTTCTCTGTAATGCTTCTTAGCACCCATGTACTTCAACTCCATAATTCTATGGATCAGCTTGTTCTGAACCACAAACAACTTTGAATACAGATATGTTTGAGCCATTTTCACACATTCGGTGCTTGTTTTGCATGCGAGCACTTAACACACGAAAATAGGTGCCTGTGGTAATGGCTTGATTTCATTGGCTCGGGATCCTCGGCCCACTCTCCGGAATACTCCAAACACAGTGAAACTTCGTCTCTGGAGCATGCCGTGGGGTAGATTTTCGTAATGTTACAAATGAGGAGGTATATACATCACAGGTGCACTGTCTGACCCGAAATCTCGCAAGAATATCAATGCTGGAGACTTTTATTTCGGATTTGAACATCCATGCAGCCAAATGTTTGCCGTTCTGCTCAAATATCACTGTAGTGGCTGTCTACATCCATCTTCTCCGCCAGATACTGCATGTAATCATCCCACATTGCATTTGCAATATTATCACGTGTAGTCTCTGCTTGACACTTCTCTGCTGGCGAGACACGTGCAGAAGAGGCAAGACATCCAAAGTTGATCTCCTGATTCCGGCATGCTCCAGGTGAATTGTCTTGCGCCTGCTCATCAATAATCCAGCGATCCAGATCTGCTTCGTCGTGCTCTAAAATGAAGTTGTGCAGTGCAACAAGGGCAGATGGAATCTTTGCCTGAACATTCATGTCATAATGCGGTGGATGAGTCAGGATGGTCCACCGGTGCTTGATGACACCAAAGACTTGCTCGACAACATTACGGGCAGATGAGTGGCGGAGATTGTACAGCTCTTTTGGGTTAGCAGGCCTATAATGCATGAGAAGGAAAGCTAATGAATAAATAAAAAAGCTACCGCTGGTGCGCCCGTGCCCATTCAGCAAGATGATAATGTGTCTGCCAGTATGGAACCAGAAGGGCATCACATATCCCAAACCCTGCATCAGCTAGATAGCATTTGCCTGGCGGTATGAAAAAATTCCGCAAACGAGCAGCAGAATACATGGATGCATCGGCTGCACACCCATCCCAGCCACTTGTGAAGAAAAGCGCATATCAAAGGACACAACTGCAAGGCAGTTCTGAGATATACCGCCCTTCACACCAAATAAAGCAAAATTTCAATGCCCATGGAAACTCAAATAGATTTCCTAAGAATCTATGTGAAAATCAGTCCTACTGAGATTGTGAAACCAAGCTGCATGGAAACTCAAATAGAAAACGGAAAATTCAATACCAGAATCAGCTATAAAGAAACAAAGCATTTTGATTGCACTGAAAGGGTCTTTGGATCTTCTAAAATCAGTGCGCATTTCAGCAGCGCTGAAATTCTGAGCCATTTTTGCCATTGGCTGGCTTCCTCCAATGGCAAAAATCCCTCAGGATTTCAGCGCGGCTGAAATGCGTGCTGATTTTACGACTTTCAAAGAGCATTTCAATGCCACTGGAGTCCTTTGTTTCAATACAGCTGATGCTCATGCAGATTCTTACTATTTCTCTTTGAGAATCTATGTGCCTTAGTTTCACGATCTCAGTGGCACTGATATGCAAATAGATTCATCGGAAATCTATTTGAGTTTCCATGGGCATTGAAATTTTGCTTTATTTGGTGTGCTTGTGATTCCAAGCTGTGTGCAGGTCCTCTGCAGATGGCGAGCAATCAATGTGTGTACCGTCAATGGCACCCAGGACATTCCAAAAATATGGCCACCATTTCCTGCTACACCGAGTGGCAGCAGGGGGTGGAGCATCTGCTTCAGGAAGGCGCACATATTTTGAATAAAATTCGTCCCCAGACAGGATGTCCAGGATTTTGCGAAAATGCCTAGAATAAATAAGCTATGACAAAAAAAATAGAGAGGGACTCACTCAGATATAGTGCTGTGTGAGTGCTGGAAGTGTTCTGCTACGTGATCTATGGCAATCCCAGTGACACAAGTGTACAGGAAGATCGCCACAGATTCATCCAGATTAATGTGAGAATGTTGTGACTCTATGTGGCCCATCGCCCGAAGCTGCAGGATTAGGGCCAGAAATACATGACGGCGCATCCAAGGGCAATTTAGATGCGGTTTGGATGTCCTGAAAGAAGCTCATTGAGCCAGGCACGGCCAGAAAGTGCAGAATTGTGCAGGTCTTCCTTGCAGTATTGGGGATAGACATAGAGGCCGACACCAAGCACAATATACTGCAGGAGTGCCAGGATAAGCAACATAACCTTCCTAGCAGTCTCCTGGGGGCTCAGATGGGGTGGCGGCATAGGGAGAGTGGGTAGAGAATGAGATTATCACTGATATCAGTCAATAGGGGCACATGATTGGCGCATGGGAACGCTTTTTTTGGTGCATGCCGTAATTACATCAGTACTATCTCCGAGCCCAGCCCCAGCCCGAAATCTGTGCCGGAGTAACTCCTACTGTTTTAGGTACCATTGATGTGATTGATGGATTGAACATTTTTTCCTGCTCGCGATACTGCATCGTTTAACTCAAAATTTTGGTATTCGACTCTATTGCATATGTATTAATCGATAACCGACTTTCTCGGATTTCTTTCAGGGTGCTGTATCACGATATTAGCGTATTTTGATGTCCGTGTTCATTCAAATGTAACACGCCTCCTGTATATGCCAAATTTCCGATACTTCATAGGCCAATTTAGTCGGTACTCTCGTGCTCGTAAACGTCCTCTTTCCGGCAAATTGGAGCAGCAATACCACTGAATTCAAATGTCCTCAACCCTTGACTATTTTTAAACCTACAAATCCAATATTGCATGGGCAGATATGGCTTAGTGAGTCTAAGGAACTCTAGGTATTCAGAATTTCGATTGGATGAGGGAGGGGAGAAAACGAAACAAATGGTGTGTGCTCATTCATCCGGGAACAGTGGCCCGAGCTACCCGAGCTGCTTGCCGTCGATGCCGTTGCCAAGACTATGTCACGTAAAATCTCTTGCCTGCTCCCTTCATTTTCTTTCACCACTGAATCCTCTCTGGGCAATAACAATGCTTAGGGATCCTGTAAATGCTAATTAACACGACTCAGACAAGAGCCTTTCAACCTCCGCATCAAGGCATCATCGTTTGGCACAGTGTAATTCTTTCAGGGAGACAGTGTACATGTTGTGCCGAGTCGCGAAGGTTTGCAAGGTCAGCAAGGAGCTGTCGGTATGTTGGTTAGTACTAGGCACCATCCCCACCCCCTCCTCGTTTCTCTGCGGACCACCGCGTACAGGAGCACATCTTTTCTCCCCTTCCCCTATCCTCCTGTGGTGCGCTGACGAGAGTATTGTCTCCACCTCGCATCCCCGCGGCTTCCTGTCCTGGATTACCAACAACACCCGGCTGCAAGGGGGACCAATTCGCACTGCGTGGGCGATCGTGGCGAGCTCCAGGCGCCTCTGTCCAGGACGTCGCTTGTCAATCTTGAGCTGGTGCAGGCGATGCACAGTGAGGTACTCAGCTTCTGTGTCAGTCTGTGCGTGCAGGCCATGCTGCGAGCATGGCGGGTCAGTGCCACACTGCGGCATGCAGCACGCGCTCGTTTATTCCGCGTATATTACGGCAGGTGCATGTGCCGCTGAGGGTGTGCACTGTGTTCACAGCGCACAGCGGGAGTGATCAGTGGCCCTGACCTGTCGCAGTGGCTGGGCCGGAGAGTGCGACTATGCTAGCGGAGGCAGAGGGCTCTGCCGGCGCCGTATACGAGGCGCAATTTTTAACAGCCGGGTGCACTGGAATGCAGCGGGTATCGCGGGGAGATAATTATATTATTTTACCTTCTCGGCTCACCCCCATCGACCAATTTGTATGTATGTAGATCTAGGATGCCTTCCAATGCCCAAATTGAATGGTCCAGGGACGAGCCCAGCATTTCGCAATGAAATTGGGGGCAATCAAAAATAATTACCTGATTGGGTTATCGTGGTTGGCACGCTCGACGCTGTTGTCAACGGCGAGTGCGCATAATTCAGACATCCACGGGGAGAGGCGGCCGAGATTGATGCACAACGGAGCCCTGCCCAAACAGTATGTGCTCCGAGTGATGTACCTGACCGATTCTGACGCGAATCCCATGTTTTTAGCCAGAAAACACCTGAAAGAACTTTCCCCAGTTGGTATACGCTCAACATCGTTGCTGATGATGAGCTCGCATGGCTTGAGAACGTCGACAGTGAGCAGGGCTCACTTACGCAAAATTTAGCCATCTCTGGGATGATATATCAGGCGGGTCTCTGGGCCAGAGACCCGGATGTATCATATATGGTCTCTCCCGAGAGACGGTGATATATCATTCCCCCAAGTACTGTTGGCTAGATGCCCCCGCTCATTTGAGCTCGTGGCTTGCACAAGTATGTCCCCTGTTTGTAATTGCAGTCTTACTCAAAGTTGAATGAACCACTGCTCTTCCACTGTGTTTCAATTTTTGGTCCATTGAGTCATACTTTGAAACGTCCAACCGATCTGTACATCATTTTCCTCTCATTTTCCTTTACCTGACTGTATTTCCACCTGCAATTCACTTGCAACGGCGTAACCTGAAACATTGGTGTAGCAATGTGAAAACATATCTTTCCCTAGGCTCGAATCCAGCCTGTCAATGAAAGCAAGCTTGTCGATAGACACACACCAAATAAAGCAAAATTTCTATGTGTATAGAAACTCAGATTGATTTCCTAGGAATCTATGTAAAAATCAGTGCTGTTAAGATTGGGGATATCAAGGTGCACGGAACTCAAAGAGAGGTATGAGAACCAACACCAGAATCAGCCACAAAGAAACAAAGCACTTTTGGCTGTGCTGAAAGGGCCATTGAAAGCTCTAAAATCAGTGCGCATTTCAGCCGCGCTGAAATTCTGAGCCATTTTTGCCATTGGCCTGGTATTTATGCCTTCCGCTGGCAAGATTGCCTCAGGATTTCTGCGCGACTGAAATGCGCACTGAATTTGTAACTTTCAATAGCCCTTTCAGCACCATTGAAACTCCTTTGTTTCTCTCAAGCTGATTCTGGTATTGATTTTCACACTTTCTCTTTGAGTTTCCGTGAACCTTGATATCCCCAATCTTAACAGCACTGATTTTTACATAGATTCCCGGGAATCAATCTGAGTTTCTATACGCATTGAAATTTTGCTTTATTTGGTGTGACAGGCTGGTCGATCTGAGTTTGAATTACAAGTTACCAAAAAAGGCTATTGAATTACTCACTCATTTCTTCAACCAACTCGCAATTTTCTTGGATAGCAATGCTTGCGCATCCTCGACAAATCCGTTGCAGGTTATCCGAAGTCAAACTTTGAGATTTTGAGAGTGCTAGATCAACATTTGCATCCTTTGTTGTTGCTTGTGTCTGACGTCACCCACTCGGTAACCGCGGTCCGGAATAGCCTTTTTTGGTAAGATTTTTGCATTTGGTAGTTCAAACTCAGATCGACTGGTCTGTCTATCGACAGGCTTGCCTTCATAGACAGACCAGTCAGTGGTCTAATCTTTCCCTACTCTGCCGGAGCGTAGCGAAGGGACATCTTGTTATAGCATACTAGGTGTTACCGTGAATAAATTCACGGGTCATTGCTAGCACGAGTTTTTATGGAAAAAAAAACAGTCCCAAACCTTTTTAGACCCACCCAGGCCTCATCTCGTCGCCGACCTTGCAGGAAGTTGTGTCTTGTCAGTCGCACCTCCCGTCGCCGTAGGTCTCGTCTCATTTGCGGGTGCAGTATCTGATCTTGTCTCGCCTTGTCTCATAGACTTCCAGGTCGTGTCTCGTATCATTCACATCTTATTTTGTTGCCCCCGGCGGGTCTTGTGTAGGCTCTCTCTTGTCTTTCGTTGCAGAAGTTCTTGTCCCATGAACCTAACAGCTGTGTCTCGTCGTGTCAATTTGTGACCGCGGTCTTTTGTTCTGTGAGGGTTTGGTCTCGGCGGGCCTTGTCTCGTCCCGACTGGTCACCGTTTCACCTTGTTGGTAGCTCTGGCACGAATTCGCGTCTCGTCAACTGCTTGTGTTGTCTGACATATTATCTTGTCGTATTGGGTCTAATCTTGCTTCCGTATCTCGTTAACACCTTCCGTCTGTTCTCGTTTGATAACCCTCTTTCACGGAGTCCGTGTCGTGACCAAAAGTGTCTAGATAGTACACTCAGACTGGTAACCCGGATCGTTGCCTGAGTTCAAGTTGAGGTCCTGCCATGTGTGTGAGAGTTGCTTGACATTTTTTCGGAGTGATCTAAACTCGTAAGAGAGCTCAAAGGGAGTAAGCTTGTGGCGCTACTTATAGTTAGGCATGAGCTTGAGATGAGCTACAACCGCTTGGTTGAGCAACTGGCAAGTGGCTGTGTTTGGAGCATGCCGTTTCAAGCCGGGGATACGGCTCGTCCCGCATCCAAGCTTGCCGAGGTATGATGTCAGAGTTTCTGTTTGAAAACCTTCTGTGTCCGGGGATTATAATATATAGTAGAAGTAGATATAAGTATATGGCTCGTCAGCGCAGAAGCTTGGGCGTGGGAGTTGTCAATGAGGCACGTGCACGATGACACGACAAATCTTCTTTCTCTCTCTCCCTCATCTGCCCCGGAGAGAACGCCCGCTGCTCCTTCTCAGTGAGCGCGTAGAGGCTTTTCGAGACGGACCAAATACCAAGCTATATGCCTATAATGAACTCTTAGCTCCCGCTGCTCCTTCTCAGTGAGCGCGTAGAGGCTTTTCGGGAGGGACCAAATACCAAGCTATACTCCTGTAATGAATTCTTAGCTCCCCCGCTGCTCCTTTTCAGTGAGCGCGTAGAGGCTTTTCGAGACGGGCCAAATACCAAGCTATATGCCTGTAATCAACTCTCAGCTCCCCGCTGCTCCTTCTCAGTGAGCGCAGCTGGAATGGGATTTCGCGTCGACCGCTCGAGTGACTTGCTAGTCGTCACAAACATCGGTCACATCACACTCGACGTGGCAATGGACCTCGAACTGGAGGACAACGTGTCCTTGTGTCTAGACCCAGTGCGTGTCTAGATGGGTCGAAAGTCCGGACCTTGGACGCCGTGATGTCATGAACCGTACCTCTGCGCGCCGTGTCCTCCCGTCAGATGCCCAGTGTGTGCCTCGATGGGTCGACAGTCCTGGACCTTGGATGCCGTGTTGCCATGGACCGTCCCTATGCGCGCCGTGTCCTCCCGTCAGATGCCCAGTGTGTGCCTCGATGGGTTGACAGTCCGGATTTTGAGCGCCATGGACCGGTACCTTTGCGCATAGCGTGCGTTTGACTCTGGCTTTCTTCTTACCTTCCGACTCACTGGCTTTGCAGCTACGTCGTCTACGCCACCCGCCGCCCACCGGTCCACCTGGGCGCTTGGGTCTGTGCGCCGTGTCCTCCCGTCAGATGCCCAGTGTGTGCCTCGATCGGTCGACAGTCCGGACTTTGGACGTCGTGTTGCCATGGATTGTACCTCTGCGCGCCGTGTCCTCCCGTCAGATGCGCGGTGTGTGCCTCGATTGGTCGACAGTCCGGACTTTGGACGGCCTGTTTGTTATCACTAATAGCGACCCCCGGCGCGATCGACGTAGCGGACGACACGCGAATCGATTGTCGTTTGTTGCATATATACTCAATAAACGAATCGATACGACCTGTGCCTCGATGGGTCAACAGTCCTGACACGTACCGTTGGGCGCCATCGACGTATTGGACAACACCTACGGTCTCTACCGTTGGAGGAACAGCCGAAGCAGGTCATCCTCACTCGCAAGGGCACGTTGGATGTGTACCAGCCGATATATCGCCTTCAATTCCATCTCATCCCCCCGGCCTCGAAGATGGCGTCGCCGCGTTGCCGCCGCGACGCGACACAGGAAGACGTGCACGACAAAAAGTATCCACCTTTCTCTGAGCTTGACATTATCTGGTGGAGATGGACGCACTGCTGCGAATGCGAACGCGCAAGCGCAACGTAACGCGCGCCCCGTCTTCTTCCGCCATATAGGCGACAGCACGTCCACCAGCCTCGCATCGCGGTTGCCGTTCTCCCTACAGAACAACACACGTCAGCATCGCAAGAAACACGGGAACGAGGAAAGAACGAGAACTAACACAAGGACCGGACACTGACACCTTGCGCTCCAGCTCCGCGAGGCGCGACTGCAGCTCATCGTCGAGATCCTTGTGGTGCTTCAGCAGCGGCGTCAGCCCGGGCGGCAGCTCCCGCTCCCGCGTGCGTTTTGGGGACTTGGTAGGCTGGCCGCTTGAGCCGGCCTCATTCTCCTTCTCCTTCTCCTTCTCCTTCTCCCTCTCCCTCCCGCTTCCCTCATGCTCGCTCTTCCGCTCCTGCAGCCGCCGCGTCACCTCGGCCTCGACCGCACGCGCAGTCTAGCAAGCACATCATCAGTATCCCGCGTGCCCTGGCAGAATGTACCACGCACCCTCGGTTCAATCTCCGCCTCGCTCATCGCCTTCTCCGCCCCAGCCCCCAGCCCCTCCGCCGACCACCGACATCCGGCTCTCCGCCCTGCTCGGCGCCGCGCTCGCACCGACACCAAACGAGGAGGCGCGCGGGGCGCCGGTGGGGCGCGGGTTTTGGTATTACTGGGGGCGCGCGACGTCGATCTTGGGCGGTGCGGGTGCGGGCGGGGGTCGGATTTCTGGGGCAGGGTGGGCCGGGGTCGAGGGCGTAGAAGGCAGCAGCGTTGCCATCGGCCCCAGCGCGAACCCCCGCCCCAGCCCCAGCGCCGAGACGGCAGCGACGCCATCTTCGCGGCAGGGGTCGATGGCGTAGGAGGCAGCGTTGCCATCGGCCCCAGCGCGAAACACCGCCCCAGCCCCGGTGCCGACACCACCTTGGCGGTTGGCTCCAGCCCCGGTGCTGGCGCTCGAAGGCTACGGCGACGACGAGATCCAGTGGAGGGGAGCCAGGCGCAGCGCAGCTTGTTCCGAGGAGGGTGGGGGCGCCGAGACGAAGCGCGTGGCGCTGTAGCCGTGGATGAACGAGAGGTCCGCGCGGGTGCCGTCTTTGCTGAGTTTGGCGTATTCGAGGGGTATCAGTTTGTGACCTTGGAGGGCGTATGGTGGAAACGTGACCGTGACATATCGCGTCACATGTAACCGCAGGCAATCCCGCATCCATCGTCCTAAACCCTCGTCCCAAACCCGCGTCTCACTCCGTTTAACAATTCCAACCGTTTCACACGACCTCGAAACTCCTCCCTTGTCCCCGCGTTCGATGGATATCAACAATTTTGACGATTGGGACGAATATTTGCGGCCACCTCCCTACTCACAGTACCCAGCACACGACCCGCTGCCCGGATATGAAGCCCCCCTGCATACGAATCACCTCCCCCCTACTCGGTGCAAGATCCACTGCCCACTGGAGGACAGTACACGCCCGTACCAACCCCTGCCCTCGAGCTGCATGCAGCCGCGGTTGAGGACGCCGAAAACGCAGCCGCCATTCAGGACACTGTGAATGAGACCATCGCGCCTGCGGGCATGGGCCAGATGGTGTTGTCTTCTGTTTGCATTTCTTTTTGCCTTTCTCAACTTTTCCCAGGTCCAGGACAACGTCGCCGTATCATTCCAAGAAGAGCAGGCGGGCGCGGGAGTTCTCGTACGGGTTCGCAAGGCTTGCGCGCGCGCGAAAGAATGGCTCGGACGCCGGTTCCGTCGCTGAAAAAGAGGTGCGCAATAATTCTTGGGCCCTCTTGCTCTCGCTAATGTGTTTTGTAGGAAAAAATCAATGCGCGCCAACAATTTACTGGAATTTTGACCAATGTACATTTATGTAGTCCACCTATTCTCAGTGTCCTGATTCACGCCCCCGACGACGTCGAAAGCCCTTTCTTTCTTTGCATATACCACTCAAGAATAACACTTTCGTTTCGCGTCCGCTGACGTTCGCGCCGCGTCTCATGTCTTCCGCACACAAGCGACCACCGATGTATACCTTGCAGTTTTCCAAACCCAGTGACGCCAGAGGACTCGGGTGTTTCCTAAGGTTACGAGTGGGAAGTCAATGAAAGAGACTAGGTGTTCCCGTGGGCGGTGTACTCGACGCTTGTTCCATACTCGCTAAGGAAGTCTAAAAAAGGAGGGCAATGCCTCCCACCCCTTCGCCCGTTCCTGGTCGTATATAATCGTAGCCGCGTCTTCGCAATGGCGCAGAGTATCCCCGTCCACCGGTCGTCCCATTGGTCTATTGTGTAACCCAGATTGAACTGGCCTTCGTGATCTTGGTCGACGATGCGAACCATCGTGTTTTTCTGCTGCGTGCAGCGGGTCGGCGACTGACATGAGGGGGTAGGGTATGATGGTCTCAATCCAGGGAATATTAATGTGTTGCGCTGAAACATTGCATGTAGGGACTTGAAGAAAATAAAAATACCACTCGGAGAACTGCCCTCATCGCCTGACCCCGCCCTGCTGGTGCTGCTGCTGCGGGTCCAACACGAGCGTTCCCAGCAGCTGTCGCGCCGTGCTCCCTCCGCTCCCACTTGTGCTCAAACCCATCGCACCGCTCCGCGTCGAAGAGCTCCTGGCAGTGCATCAGCTTAATTACACGGCGCAAGTCATGGGGAAAACGCACATCATCGCGTCTGCGCCGCGCTTGACACCCTGCGGCGGTGGCCTGCCGTTGTTCTGCAAGAGGGGATTCTGTGCGCGCAGCATCAGTGAGTAGGAGTGAGACGCGCAGAGCAACGAGAGACGCACCGGCATTCCAGGTGGGAAGTGGAACCCGCAGACAGAGGGCGTCGATGGGCGCTTCTGCTGTGGCGGCAGTGCGCTTGTGGACGCGCCACCCGTGGACGCGCCGCCTTCGGGCTCAGAGGGCGCCTGTTGGTTCGGATTCGACGTCGACGGCCGACAATGATTGGCAATTGCAAGCGCGCGCGCGACGGATGCGGCGCTCTTGTCGTTCGACCGAGAGGGCGCTGTCTCTCCCGTAAAAACCGGCTTCGGTCGACGGTGCTCCCATTCTTGGCGCGATGGCCGAAGTGGCGCCCGAGGTGTTAGGGCGTACGCCTTCTGCTGCGGCGGGGTGTTCGTTCGCGCACCCTATTGCTGCTGCTGCTGGAGCGGCCGTGTCCCCTTGACCTTGGACCAGTCCGCCCGAGACCCATCGGCCCATATCGATCCTCCGCCGGTTTGGCTTCCGGTTGCGGTGGTGACGGTGCTGCTTCCACCGCCTTCCCCTCATCTCCAACAGAAACGCTGCTCGCGCCCTCCTCAAAGTCGATCGGCTGCCCAAGATCGCCCTCCCCCATGTCGACGCACGCAAGGAACGCGTCGTCATCCGAGAAGAACCCGAACGAGTCGTCCCCCGCGTCGCCTCCGTCTGCGGCCGGCCCGGGAACGGGGGGCGGCTGCATTTGTCCCTGCCCCTGCGGCGGCTTCGTCTGGGGCTCGGCTTTGACTTGCGAGGCGAAGGACACCTTGCGCTCGCCGCGGGCGTCTTGATGGGTGTCTGCAGGCCCGAGGGTTGGATGTGGCGTGGGACGGGCGAGAGGGGTCTGGCGGGCTGCTGCTGGGGCTGCCACTTCTGCGGCTGCGGAGCAGCGGCGGGGTTGGGTGCACGGACCGGGGTCGAGGTCGCGGCGATCGACCGGGAGGGTTGACCCTTGTGAGACTACGGAGTTTCTGGATAGAAAGTCGTAGACACAGAAGTTTCGATTGGCGGAGTTGTTAGAAATCAAACAAGTTGAGTCGTGCAAATCCGCGTGTTGTTCGGAACTGTTACTACTTACTCGGACTACAAACCACACTCACACCAAA
Source organism: Mycena olivaceomarginata (assembly GCA_029378375.1). NCBI lineage: Eukaryota > Fungi > Basidiomycota > Agaricomycetes > Agaricales > Mycenaceae > Mycena > Mycena olivaceomarginata. The sequence goes on along the minus strand of JARKIC010000228.1, from coordinate 295,182 downwards.
TAAAGCAAAATTTCTATGTGTATAGAAACTCAGATTGATTTCCTAGGAATCTATGTAAAAATCAGTGCTGTTAAGATTGGGGATATCAAGGTGCACGGAAACTCAAAGAGAAAGTATGAGAACCAACACCAGACTCAGCCACAAAGAAACAAAGCACTTTCGGCTGTGCTGAAAGGGCCATTGAAAGCTCTAAAATCAGTGCGCATTTCAGCCGCGCTGAAATTCAGAGCCATTTTTGCCATTGGCCTGCTATTTATACCCTCCACTAGCAAAATTGCCTCAGGATTTCTGCGCGACTGAAATGCGCACTGAATTTGTAACTTTCAATGGCCCTTTCAGTGCCATTGAAACTCCTTTGTTTCTCTCAAGCTGATTCTGGTATTGATTTTCATACTTTCTCTTTGAGTTTCCGTCCACCTTGATATCCCCAATCTCAACAGCACTGATTTTTACATAGATTCACGGGAAATCAATCTGAGTTTCTATACGCATTGAAATTTTGCTTTATTTGGTGTGACTACTTATACTAATCTACATGTAACTACGGAACCGGGAGATGACTGGGGATGAGTAAGGGAACTGGGGGGCGCAGGAAGCGCAGGGGTTGCGCAACTACGGCACAGTAGTTGCGGACTCCGCGCAGTGGTGATCCGCCTTGATGGCCGGATTGATACGGTGAGCTGTGTCTGATCCTTACACTCGCCCTCCGATGATCGCTTCGCGGTCATCACCACTTCTTACGACACGCTCACACCCGTAACGTTAACAGCCTCTCCGCCGTCCACAGTGAGCAATCCACCATTCGCCGCATCATCATCCTCGTCTTTGAAGATGGTGTAATCAGTCATGAACACATCCTCGTCCACAACCGGCACTTCCTCGGCTTCGCCCTCCTCACCAAACAAAGCCGCGTCGACACTGTCCTCGGTTGAAGCCACACTCGCGGTCTCCGAACCAGCCACGGACACCGCTCCGATGCGCGCCTGCTTGCTACGAGGCACTCTCTTGCCCTTGTTCTCTGTTTGGTCCGATCTTGACCTGGTGAGTTTTGTGGTCAAACTCGACGCGAGATTTATTACCGAGTCTTCCAGATCTCCTAGGACCATCAACAGCGCAGATCCACAACGCGCTGGTATCGGTATGTACGGGTGCAGACATATTTACAGCCGCTAATTTGGCATGTATAGGAATCTCGTCCGGATCCCTGTCCTGCACGTACTCGCTTGGCGCTCGGACTTCTCCCGTTGGTTCGTTCGCGTAAATCCTCGACAGTGCATCGGCGAGAATATTGGTGTCCCCAGGAATGTAATGAATGGTGAATTCAAATTCATTCAAAACACTCATCCAGCGGTGTTGACGCGGGGACAGATGTCTTTGTTGCATGATATATTCAAGACCTCTATGGTCTGTACATATCCTAAATTTCGCCCCTATCAACTCGGCTCGAAAGCGCTTTAGCGACTCGATTATTGCCAATAATTCCTGTTCATGAACAGGGTAATTCTGCTGTGCCGAGTTGAACTTTCCAGACCAAAAAGAACTAACTTTCGCCGTCTTTAGGTCATTGCCTTGGCTCAAATAGCCACTCGCACCTGTCAGACAGGCGTCAGTGACGAGGTTGATCATCTCCGCCCCCACGGAATAATCGAGGGCAACGCGGTGATGATCCCGCCAGTCTTGCACAATATTCTTAACCTCGTCGAACGCTCGTTGGTGTGTAGGATGCCAGCGCCAGACCGCCGCAGGACCACTAATCGTTGAGAGGATAGACATCGGAATTCGCATACTTGGACCATCCGGTGCCAAGAATCCAACCCGCGCCCAGAAAACTACTCAACAAGGTTTTATTGGTTGGTGTTTTCCAGTTCGTCACCTTATCCACCTTGTCCGGATCCATTCTGATGCCCTTTTCGTCAATGATATGGCCGAGGACTCTCAATTCACGAGAAAACAGCTGCATCTTATCCGCACTGAGATACAACTTTTCCTTTCGCAATACCGCAAAGATTTTACGGAGGTGAGTCAAATGTTCATCTACCGTGTCGGAGTATATCACAATATCATCCAGGTACACGTTCATAAATACGCCAATATATTCCGCAAAAATATGGTTCATCAATAGTTGACATGGTCGCGGGACCGTTCAAGTCTCCCTGCTGCAGGACCAAGCTTTCCATTGTCCCATCCGGCGTCACAAATAAGGTGTGCGAAACATGTTCTTCAAACCACCCTAATTTGTTCATAAAATCTTTCCCGTCTAACAAGGACCGTATTGGATGGCGTACCACATTACGCAGAATTCCATCCATATCTGGTAGCGGGGCAGTAAGTCTCCTAGTGTTTGCGTTAACTTCTCTTTTATCAAACACAGTGCGTATCTTTACCTCGCCTGCTTTCGGGCTTGTCTTCTTCAGGATCAACATAGGAATGGCGTTTGTACCCGTCGCGATGCGCCATCTTCCCGATCGGAGATAGACCTCCTTCTTTGCCTGCCAAAGCGTTTTTAGTGCGTCAGGACACTTCGAAGGGCGCCAGGAATATACCTTTGTGTCGTCGATAATCGGAATAATATGATTTACTGCTCGGAATGGCGGCAACGCCGTCTGCGCAGGATCCTGACACAAATCCGCCCACTTCCGCCCGAATCTTGCGGCGTAAGTCCTCATATCTACCATCCAACACCTCTGCTGCAGCCGATATAATTTTGACCATCGTATCGCCCTCCAGCGATTGTGGTGTCATGGTGCCAATTACCACACGTGTTGGGTTGAACCCAACAGCGACTTTGTGTTGAAAGAGGAATGGCGTACCGAGAACGATATCGTAAGCGTCTAAATTGCATACGTCGAAGCTCCGCTGACCATTTATGCCTTGGTATGTGAAATCAAACCGTTGCGGAACGATTCACAATCGAACGAGAACTGATACCGCCATATATAACGGCACAGGTTTCACGAGGATCTCAGTTTTGATCTTTAATTGATCCACCACCTTTGTCGAGATAAAATCCATCATCGAGCCTGTATCCAAAAGTGCTCGGACGGCTTGGCCATTGACCATAGCCTCGACAATTATCTGGCGCGGTAAAATTCTATCCCGGTCTTTCTCTCGCATCGCCGTCCGGTACATATGATCGTGAGTACTTTCGTTCAGTTCTGCTCGGCTACGCTTCCGGGACTGACCTCCCCGTGTCCTTACAGCCGCACATCGAGGTTGAGACATAATACGCCGACGGCGCCGGATCCTTTCGATCGATTCCATGCTGGGAGTCTCGTCAGGTGGCGGTCTACTCAAGACCTCACGCGCTGAGAATCCTGGTACCCCTAATCTGGCTGTGAGTGACAAAGTAGTGGTCCGCGGTTAACTGGTCAAAAATTAAATAACCACCAGTCGCAGGATCCACTATTAGTCTCTCCATTGCGGAATCCATTTCCATATTGTTCAGTTCTGTTAATGCCCCAGCAAAACGGAACAGCAGCCAATTCAGTGCTGGATATTCATGGTCCGGCTCATCCCCGACAAAACAACCTTGGTTTCGTGGTGCCGAAAGGTGTTTATCCCAAGCATCGTTGACCACATCCATTACGCTGAAATCCACGCGTGTCAGATCCTCTCGGGTTACCAAATAGGGAACCTGGGACTTCAACCAGTCCGTTACTTCGAATGCGTAACCGTATTCAATGACCGTGAACCTCTCGTCAGGGACCATTCCTTCGGCTATCGCTTCATCCGGAGGATAGGCCGTCATCCACAGTTTCTTGATGTAAGAGCATACTTCCAAAGCCGGCGCTCTCAGCCAAACTTTATCGGTACCTTTATCCAGGGTCGAAGGATCGGGTAGCTCGTCGGAATCTTCGACGCGGACCGAATCCGTGTGCACCGATGACTCGTCGCGAGATCGTCCAGACCCAACGAGTTCAGGTAATCGTACCGAGCTACACCGACTGACACTTTCTGTTTGGGAGCTTTGGCCTGGTGTTTGTCAGGGCAATTTCGACTCTGGTGTCCCACCTCTCCACAGGTGAAGCATTTATTCTCTGCCCTCATCTGATCCATTTCTTCCGGAGACCACTTCGGTTTAAAACTCTTGGGTTTGCCGGACTTTTCCTTCTGTTTGTCCTTCGCCCATTTTTCCGGCTGATTGATTATTCTTCGCAGATTTATCAGTCTTTCGGCCGGTGCTTGTGTCCGATGTCTCCTTGTCGTTATCATCCGGTGGCGTCCAAGGCTCGTTTCCTCGAGCCCTATTTTTGAATCGCCCCCAGGTGCGTCCCTTCTGGCTTGGGTCTCCAATCCCGTGTTCCTTGTCAAGTGCTTCCTTCGATTTCTCGAATCGCATTGCCCATTTGACAAGCTTCTCCAAGCTTGATTCCTCCGGACTCATGCCCTCTGTCTAGCCACTTGACCCGTATGTACTGATCAGCACCATCCCAGAATATCTGGACTAAATGCCTCTCTGTTACATCGGGGAACCGTTTCGCCAACGACCTAATGTCCCGAATAAAATCTCGGACTGTCTTTTTGCCTTGGTACGCGCTCATTAGTCGCTTCCGTAACCGAAGTTTAAAATCGGTGGGGAAGCAGTAATCGAACAACGCCTTATAGACATCTTTGATAGTCCATTGTTTCAAGTTCATTGCGACATGGTCCATGAAGAACTTGCTTGCAGTACCGCTCATGAAATTAACAATCAATTTCATGGCTAATTTGTCACTTAAAGCCGTAAGCTCGATCCACGTATCTACTTCGTACGTCCAATGATCGAATGTGTCCATTACAGGCTTCCCATCCCAGATGAACGGTGCTTTGATTTAAATTCCAGCCATGGCTTTCTTCATACTTCTCATTTCATCCAGTTTGCGCTTGTCTCTAAGCTTGTTTCGCAACTTCCTGCTGCGAATTCCGCTGTAAGCGCCGGAGGAACTGGTGTCAGAACCTGATCTGACTGGGCTGACTCTGAGCTCGAGGTATCAGAACTCGAGGAACTGTCACTCGAACTACTTGGGGTATTGGGAGGCGCCGGTGGGCTCCCAGACTTGCTTGTCGTGGCCCGGAACCAACCACCTTCCGGTACTTGCGACTCTGACCGCGAAAATCTCTCCTTGGCCTTCTTGGCATCTTTGGATTTCTTATGGTGCTTCTCTCTGGCGGCGTTACTATTCTGCATCTCTTGCAAGTATGCCGCAAATCCTGTGCTGCGCTCTGCAGCGTCGACGTTCTTCCCTTTCGTTGATTGCTTAGCCGCTGCCTCCTCGGGAACTTCAACGATCACCGCCATGCTTCTGGCCGGCACGGCCGAACTGATCTTGACTTCCTCGATGGATGCTTCTATCGCGCTCTGGAAATCGACTTCTTCTTTCTTTACCCACGACCCAGGAATCGGACCAAGCTGATCTTCATCCTCACTGAGGTCGAACCATGTTGGGAAGAACTTATATTTGGTATCCATCCTCTCTGGGACTAACCACTTATACTTCTTGGCAGTGATCCGGGGTACTACAAACCCGTTCTCAGAACTTTCCCAGTCCAGACTGCCTTGCGAGTGGAGGATATATGCGGATTCATCTTCCACATTCTCCGACGAGGCAGCATCTGCGCCGCTCTCGGAATCACCCGCGGTGGGTGATTCATCTCGCTCTTCCTCATCATCGTCGGCATCCTGATTCTCGTACGTAGCGACTAGCTCGTCAAGATCTGATCCGTGAATCCGAGGGCCTTGAGCAACGCGTAATGCGTGCTGATCAACAGGGGGTAAACTCCCAAATTGGAGCTCGCCCTCCGCTGCTAAGACTGCGGGCTCATTCTGTCCGTTGAATGATGCCCCAACTTCGGCTACCTCCTGTAGAATTGACTTCTGCGGGGTCCGAGTTGTCTCTGCGACTGAAGCGTAGGTCTTCTTTCGCGTAGATACCATGTTCTGGTATTTCTGTATAACCGGTGTAATTTAAGTGCTATGCTTGCTCAATCGGGTGATCAATCCGATTGTTAAACACGAGAAAAAAATTGGACTCAAAAAAAAATGTGAGACTACGGAGTTTCTGGATAGAAAGTCGTAGACACAGAAGTTTCGATTGGCGGAGTTGTTAGAAATCAAACAAGTTGAGTCGTGCAAATCCGCGTGTTGTTCGGAACTGTTACTACTCGGACTACAAACCACACTACTTATACTAATCTACATGTAACTACGGAACCGGGAGATGACTGGGGATGAGTAAGGGAACTGGGGGCGCAGGAAGCGCAGGGGTTGCGCAACTACGGCACAGTAGTCGGCGCGAGTGCTAGCGGTCAGCCCTCCCTCGTAAATGGGTGGGGTGGCGGCGCGGCGTGTAGACAAGTTATCCAAGGTGGTGTGGGCGTCGTTGTGGTTTGGCCCGGGCAGAGTTGTCGGGGGCTGAGGGCGGTGAAAGGCCTTCCAGCCCTTCATCCCCGTGTCTGAGCGCGGGGCACGCTCTCTCCGTGGGTTTTGAATCGCTTCGCCTGGGCGCGGAGCGCGAGGGCCGTTTGGATCTTGGGGGAGAGGTGGAAGGCCGTGGGCCTCGCGCAAGATGCTGCGCTCGACATGCCTGTGCAAAGAACTCCGTTAGCCACAACAAAAATGACAAGGACCGGTGGCGACGTACCGTTTGTTAGTCTTCACCGCCTCCCTGGACTTTCGCTTCTTACGCTCCTTCTGGTCCTGCCTGGAGCAGTGTTAAATAGGGACAGGAGTAGGTAGAAGTTGACGCACCTGTCTCCATACCGCTCAGAGTCCTCCGCGACCCTCGTGCGATGCAGCTTCTTCTCTTTCCAATCCATCTCTGCTATCTTGGCCCGGACGCTGGAGGGAGTGAGGAAGAGGAGCTGTTTTGGTGATGCTGCTTACACCGACATCCGTGCCTTTGCCTTCCCGCGAAGTACGTCTGCGTTTCTGAGAGGATTGAGTTAGTAGGCGTAGAAATGTAGAAAATAGTTCCTACTTTGCGGCGTAGCGCTTGAGAGATTCTTGGCGGTGTTGGTGTTTGATCTCGGGGTCCAGTGGCGGACGGCCCGCAGGCATCTGTCAAAGAGATTGGTGGTTGTGCGAGGTAGTGGGAAGAGAGCTGCGAGGCCTATCAGAATTTGAAACTGATTCCAGATGTAATATCAGTTCGCGACATTATTTCTGCCAAAGAAATAATCATACCTCTTCATCCAACCTCCCTAAAATCTTGAGAATTGGCGAGGGAGGAGGGGGAGCACAAGGGGGCTAGAAATTGAAATTGAAACTGGCACGGAACACCGGCACATTATTTTATAATTTTATTGCTGGGTCAAAAAAAAATTATCGTCGGGACGGGCATGAATAGGGGTAAGAATTAAGCTCACAAAATTTGAGCCTCGGTGTTGAAGCCAAAGGTGACGAGCTCAAGGTCAGAGTAAGTTGATCATATTTCGTTCGCGATAAAAATTGGACTCACTTTTGCCCTTTCAAACTCATAAGCGGGACCAGGCATTGATTTAACAGTTTGATTCCGTGCCCAGTAATTCATCGACCATACTAAAGTAACTAAGTCCTGTTTCCCATCTCGTTTCCTTCAGTGCCTGCACACGTTCCCATTGGTCTGGATCCTCCCGTGCCAACTCCGCTCCAGTGCGCCCCCCGTTCTCAACCCACCGAAACATCCCCCCAGCGGTGAACTGGGTGAAAGAAATGCGCTCCTCGCCGCCCTCCACCGGCACGATTGAATGTGAAACGGTGGCAGAAGGAAGGAGGATGAGGGCGCCGGCGGGGAACTCAACAACGACTTGGAGGTCCCATAAGACGAGGTGACCGCCCTTGGCCGCGTCGAAGTCCCCAAGCGACTGGACGGCACACCATCCGAATGGGAGGTTGCACACGTCCCTGGGTTTGAAGGTCCAGACCCTGGGACCGAAGTTGAACGTGGCGGTGGAAAAAACTGACTTGGGGAACGGCCGGGGAGGTGGATTTTGAGTTGCGCATCGTTCTGGACGTAGTAGCTGTGGAGTCGAGGCGCCCATAAACTGAACGCAACTAAAGTTGCTCGAGGTCAGGCCAGGGACTTAAGATGGAATGAATATGCTTACAGCTTGCGAAGTTGGCAAGGCGAGTGATGTCCGGGTTGGCGAGTAACCTGTCTACCATCGGCGTGCGCTGCTTGTTGTTGATCCATGCAGGAGTCCGCTGGCCTTTGCCATACCCCAACCCCACAGTGACGGCCGCAAAAAGGCCACGTCGGTGGCGGCACATGGCTGCGGGGAAATGGGCGTCGGATCCCTCCTTCTTGATGGATTCGTAGGCACGACCCACAGCGGCGCGCCAGCTGGCATTGTTCGGTTGGCCAGCGAGGACCGCGAATATGCGGCCGGCACTGTCTACAAGAGGACGAGCTGCTCTGTAGAAAAATCAGCTTTCTGTTAAGAGAATGGGGCAGTGGGACTAACATTCCATCCCAGCGGATGAGCTGAAAACCAACGGCTATCAACTCAGCGAGGGAGCGGCGCTGCTTGGCCCCGCGTTTCTCATCCTTGTCTTCGACCTTGGCGGCGTACGCGCCATGGGCGGTGGGGAGGGCGGCGGCGTTGAAGCAAGGGAGGTGAAGGGGAGGTGCTGGCTGGACGTGTCCGTGCAGGGTGGCGGCCCGAGGCGTGAAGCCCTCTTCTTCGATACGGCGCGCGCGTTTCAAAGCTCGGCGGCGGTGATTTCCCTTCTGCGGAGGGCCGGCGGCGACAACGTCTTCAAAGCTCGGGGATGCGCGGCGCTTGGGAGGGGACGGAGGAGGTGGCAGATCGTCGACTTCGTTCCATGGATCTCGGGGTGGCCACTCGTCGTCGATGTCGTCCAGTGCGTCGTGGGGCTCGGAATCTTCTTGATCGTCGCGCTCCTCTGCGACAGCACGCGAGAGAAGAGGACCGATGTTGAAGTCGGTGGCTTGAAGGGAGGTTACAGCAGTGTACTACTCAGCGAAAACGGTGCCACTGCGTGTCTATTGCGCCGTAAGAAAAATGAATTGCTCTGAAAATTTAAAAAATACCGTTCGCGAGCAGGGTGTCCACAACATCGCGACCTAGAGCCCAAAAAACGCGTCAGTTAATTCAATAAAGTCTGTGGTAGGCATCTCTGGTGGGAAGCTTCGCCGCTGGCTGCTGTCCAGAGTCCCAGGTCTGAGCCTTCAAGGAGAGCAGCCAGCTTGAAAAGCATACCTTGAAGAACGCGCTTGTAGGCGTGTGTGGGTGAGAGAGGTGCGTGAATGATCTCGTCAGGTGACGCGTGATGCGAGGTAGTGCAGACACACATATGTCAGGTGACACAGCGCGTCCCAGTAAATCCCTGAACTGAAAAGTGCACCGGCTACCCAGAAACTTTGCTAACTGCGTGAACTTTGTGAACTGCCCGTGAACTCTCGTGTCCTACCGTATTCGGACGTTGATTTGGTCGAGCGTGCTCTCGGCCCGGCTTCCGAGGATTGACAGGTCTGTGACGCAACGCGCCAAGTCACACGCGTCTCTCCACCTCGAGTATATACGACTTTAGTGGGAGTGGGACTCACGCAGTCCCACTGATCGTCCCGAGTCCCACTCCCATGCTTTGAAACAGTGGGATTCGTCTAAGCGAGTGGGACTTGCCGTCTGATGGTATCACGGCCTTGACCCGCGGCCATAGTGCCGAACCCAGCTTGCACTGTACCCTGACGCGGTTGCTCACTAATTATTTTTTTCGTTCCAATTTTCCCCCGCAATTCATAGTTCCAACCATCTAACTCCTCTCCTCTCCAGAGCTGGACGAGTCCCACTCCCACTAAAATTGTCCGTCCTCCTCCACCTCCCTAGCCGCTCCCGACGCGATGCCCGCCCTCAGTGCGAAGATGACATCCATGGAGGAAGTTCATAGCTTTCTTAGTCGGATTCCCGGGCTCGCCGAGTCAGTCACTATGAAAAAAACCAATGTCTTTTGTACGGCCCCGGGCTTGCCTCCCAACTCAAAGACGAAATTATCCTGGCCCAGGCCGCAGACTACGACCCCGCCGCTGCTCCCACTGAGATACCCGAATATGTTAGATCTTTTGTGTGGACGGCGGCATGGAGGAAAAGGACGAGAGAGGGCGCGGCTGAGTAGATGGAGGCGCTGTCGATGAAGCTGCAAGTACAGGCAAGTACGGCATCAATTGCCATAGTCGCCATAGTGCTAGAGTGCGACAGCGGCGGTGAGTGCGCCCAAGGATCATGTGGATAGTCCGGGGGAGGGAACGGGGGAGCACCACCGGCTGGACCATCTTGTGCGCGCCGCTCTGCAGCAGCTAGTGATGCCTACGCCAGCCAAACACCAACCAAACATCTTATACAAGCGGTTCACGACAGTTCACAGGTAGTTCACGGACTCCACGTAGTTCACGGATTTCACGGCGAACTTCGTGAACTTTCTGATATACGTATGTTCTCGCGCGTCCTCCAACTTCCGCTACATGGCGCCCGGCAAGACTCCAGCTTTCGCGGATCGACGCGCGAATAGAAAATCAGCAAGTTCCTCGTCGCGTCTCATCTCTGTAACCCATGCTCGGCGCTCAGCAACTGGCCACCTCATCAAAACCAGCCGCACTTTGACTTCAGCCCAGGTCCGGGAGGAGAAACGCGCCGAGGAAGAACGCGAGGCGCTGCGTCTTGCTGGTGCGTTCCTATCGCAAAGATAGTAAAACCAATGCTTACTTTTACAAGCCCTGAGCCATGAACAGCTCAGGGAACGAAATGCCTGGCTCTACGTGCCCGACTCATTCAACGACGATGACGCGACAGTTGGCAGCTACGAGGACGATGTCCTGCACGGGCGCGTTGCCGCCGATATCAGCCATGCCGGTGAAGCTGTGCAGGAAGATGCTGCTGTAGCAGATTCGCAGACGTTACTCGAGAAGTTGCGCACGCATCACAAGTGCGTTTTGCTTCCCAATTTTTTTTTTGGGCGTTTTGCTTCCAGTTTTTTACTCAAACATCCTCAGCTTGCTCTTCGCCAAACGCCGCGACACACGGAACCGGAACAACCGGACGCAGGTCCTAGTCGACGCGTTCGCCGCACAAATGCCATGACCTGTGACCGCGACTTTCGAACCTGAGTTTTCGAAAATGGGTTCAGAGACGTGTAACACTTCAAAAAATTTCGAAAATCCACCAGAAATTGGCGAGTTTGCCCGACGATGATAGGGAAGTGAAGGTGGGGCGAGGTACTTAGACGGAAGCAACACCGATTTGGCCCTGATCTCATCAAAAGGACATTTCCTCGGCGTTCGGAAGCAAAAAAAAGCGCTACACGCGCCTGAGATTTCGATTTTTGGGACCATTTTCGCGGATGTGTGACTTTTGTAGACATAATTTACACAAGTTATTGCACCCCGCCGCACCCAGCCAAAGAGTGAGAAAAAAAAAAGTTGGACATTGACCTTGAATATGATTAAGAGGCACTTTTGTCTGCGAGTATAGCATATTCTTACCTGTTCAGCTCGAATTTGGTACTCGATTTCAGAACCATCAAATGTGGCCGGATCACTTCCGAGCGGAGTTTAAAAAAGGGCACAACCTCGTAAGCTCATCCCCATCTCTGATTGTCCGACAACCTCAAACTTAGCATCTAAATGAGCTCCTCCCAGCCGACTGATATCCCGCCGTTCTATGGTGCCGTCGAAACCACCATGAACGCCCTCCGTCTCATCCATGCTGCACGACAAGGAGTCATCCCTCGAGTTACCCGGCGCTTAAACGATGCAGAGCGCAGGACAATGATCAAGAGTGGGGCTGTATTCGTCTTCAGCGTTGAAGAAAGCGGGATCAAGCGTTGGACAGGTTGAATTTTGGCGCCGCTTGCGAGGCTGGATGCTGACTCGCCATAATGCTTGTAGACGGTCTACTATGGTCCCCCTCTCGGATCGTTGGCAATTTTTTGGTGCGCCCAAAATAATTCACGCGATATCTTTGGCTGAAAACGGTGCAGGTCTATCGAGAAATCAATGAGCGCACGAATAGTCGCGGGAGCCACAAAAAGTTGTACCTGATCGGCGAACCAGCTCGAGCCTTGTCTGTGGGTCTTAGCTCGCTGGCGCGACTCCACAATGCACTCACCGCCATTGCCGGCCTCCAGGATAGCGAAAATGGAACTTTTAAACCCAACGGTCTAATCAAAAAAGTGCGCCCACGCGCAGAACATCGTGGTTCCCTCACTAATTATATATTTAGACCATTACAGTCACCATCGACGGATCCGACCTTCACCTTATTTCTTACTATACCTCGGCGGACCAACACTCTGGAAAATTCAAGGTTTGTCGACTGACGGCACTTACACCAGCTTCATTTTAACTGGCTGTTCAGAGACCCAGCAGTCGTCCAGATATCATGGGCCTCCACATGGATCCCCGCCTCTTTCGGGCCACGAATTTTCGAGTGCCTCCCAAGGTCGAGAAAGGGCCTGATGGCACTTCTCGGCTCGTGTAAGTTCGCATGGGTTCGTTTCCAATCCCTCCGCTGATAAATTTTCACAGCGAGACTGAGGAAGTGGCATCGGACGTCGTCAAATGCAAAATAGAAGACGAACCTTACAGCGTTTCAGTTTCCCCGACATCTTGGGGCTCGGATAGCAGCCAGGGCTCACCGATTGAGAAACCATTCGCTGGCACTGCACTTTACCCTGTCTCTTCGCATAGTTCGTCCGTGTATCCGAGAGTCGGCCACAGCGACAGATGGTCGGTCCCAGTCCCTACCCTCCATCCGGACGCGTGGCCCTCGCACTCCTCTCACTCGTCACACCACTACACCGATTACACCCCGAGTCGCCGAGACGCGGGCAACTCTGATTCGTGGAATCTATCTTCCGCACGTTGGCAGGGCGAGACGTACCGGCCATCCTCACCGCCTGCTTCCAGTTTTTACGTTGACCGCTCGCGCACCCGATCCACCAACCCATACCCCTCACCGCTGCAGATCCCATCGCATCGCCGGGACTCTGATAACTCGGCGACGTTGAATTCAAGATACAGCGGCCACCATTCAGGAGATTCCCGGGACACCAGTTCACGTCTGCCTTGGTTGCTTGCTGGTGACACCGACACGAAGGAAGGTATCCGTGGGCACCATTCTTTCGGGACTCCGTTTGCTGCACCGGTGGGGCAAGCGTCTATTTACGCTCCTCAGGGATATCATCGGCCCATGACATCGCATGCGTCGTACAACCCCGGGTGGTCTTCGAACATATCGAGCTCCCTCGCCATTACCCTCGTCTCTGGCAGCTGCTTCATTCTCCCCGTCGTCCAGCATGAGCTCCTACGCCTCCTCGTACGCGCCGAGCCCTGGTGGGATGTCCAGCCCCGAGGACTACTCGAACGCCGACGAATACGGGGATTCTTAGAACAACAGTGTACAGTTCTTGATTGGCACACCTCGGACGGACGATTGGTTTCATCTCTTGTAAAATAGGCCCATATCTCTTATCCTAATCCAACCACTGTTAACATACCGACCTGCCGTTCGACACTGTCATGTATTCCACAATGAATTCTTGTCTAGATATTTGGCGGGGATGTTGAGCAGTGTTCCGCCGTTCGCGATGTCCCCGAGTAGGAACATACCATATAAACTTTCCGCGCGATTCGGGATTCCAGATTGCCGCTGCCGCATGTTGAACCCAGCGCTCTCCGAGGGCTCAATGCTGTTGGGGCGAGTCTTCATGGGGATTAATTACACGATGACAGGTAATCCACCGCTCGTGTGGGTCGGCGCTGTGGTGTTCTGGATGCCATTCATTGGTCAGTGATCGGGCTGAATTAAACCGGAGAGGAGCAGTCGCGGATACGGTGGAATTATAATTACCGTATCGGAATGTTCCTCCTGTCCAATCAACCTCGGAAGAACCAGCATGCATGCATGCTGGTTGGGTGCTAGCACCCATTCAGGGTGAAGAAGAAGTGGAAATAGAGGAGCGAGCCTACCAGGTTCCAGGCCTATACGGCAGTCCGATACATCACGGTCTTCTCGCTGAGAGATCAACCGTGATGTATCTCGACCTCTCGCCACAAATGCGCCATGATGCTAGGTTCGGAGCAAGCCTGTCTCCGGTCCGGCGTGCTGAGCTCAGAATTCGCTGCGAAGCACGTGGATATCATGTGATGCTGAGAAGGCGGCTTGTTCGGAATTCCGAACCTTAGGTTCGGAACAAGCCGCCTAAATATCAAGGGCCAAATTCAAAATTCTGGCCGGGACATTCTCTGTAAAAGATGAATCTGAGATGATTTCTCACTCAAAGTTTAGCCAAAATGTGACTTGTTCGTGCAGCACGATGGACCGACTGATTTTGCCAGAATTTTGGTGATGGGAGCCATTATATAAGCGCCATCACTTCCCTTTCACTTGCCAGTCACCAGAACCTAAGCAATAAGTCGAGACGCACAGAATCTAACGTAATGCCCCAAATAACAATAGGCAACGCCATCAATCCAAATTTCAACCGTGACCAATCCTCCGACCATACTCTGATCACACTCTCTCCATTAAAAAAATTTCAACTCACTGCCTCGTATTCTCCTTATCTGCATATTTTTCAAATGTCCCGTCACCTTCTCACAGGAAGAAAATATGTGTGCTGCAGCCACGTAAATTTGGTCAGTGGCGACGACGATACGCTGACTGTTTTTCCGCCGGTAGATTATGTCTCGTAATTTTTCGGACTCCTACTGTTCCTCGTATTACCTCTCGCCTTCGGAGGAGGCCTTGCTTGGTGAACGTAGGGTGGGTATCTCCATTTTGCGTATCGTAGTCGTACGCTAACTACGTTCAGCTTGTCTTGGATCCAGGGGTCGCGCTGGGTGGTTCTCTTCCGGGAGGAAGTATTGTTCCAGTGGAATTGCCGATGGAGTTGTGGGTCCAGAGCATGCTCGAGCTAGTCCACGATCCCACCCTCTCCCCGAAGGAATCAGCCGCTTCTCGGGGTGCCGTTGCGACTGTATGCAAAGATTGGCACGTGAGTGTCGTTATTCCTTCTCGTATCCGTTTAATTGAACGCAATTTAACTCAGGAGTGTGTTTATACCACGCCTACCTTTTGGTCCAACATCGTCATATTCAAAGATCTGAACTTCGATCGCCTTAGATTCGTGGTATCGAAGTGCGCTGTCGGTGATGTTCACATTCGACTGCATCTGCATAACATCCGCGTTATTCGTGGCATACCTGCTACTATTCAGGTTGTAGCTCTGTTGGTGGACAGGATATTCGGCTGCATAGCCGATTGTGCCGAACGCTGGAAAACCTTCGAGCTTTGCACCGAAAATCCTGCAATCTTCCATCGCGTCCAGTCCCATTGTCGTTCGCTCGATGTGACTTCTTTGGAGACGCTCGATCTTTCCTACGTATACATTCCTGGCCACTCCCCTGACATTCGCGCCGCCGAAATGTACAACGTCCCTTTCCGTTCCGAGCCGTGGTTCGGAGCACCTCTTCTTCGGCTTTCTAACCCTCCGGCTGTTTTGTACGCCCATCCTTTGGGGAACATCAGGTTTATTCGATCACCTCCAGGTCGTGGAGTTATCCGATGTTTCATGCACGATGTCCCTCCACCCGGACGTCCTTCCCGCCATCTTCGAGTTCTCTGTCCAGCTTCATATTCTTCGCATCGGGATGATGCGAGCCTTCGAAATTCCCTCCCATTTCGTTCTCTCCTCGTCGTCGCTGGAGACTCTCGATGTGGATTTTTTTAACCCAGCCTTTATCCGTCGTATTTTGGAGTCCGTGGTGGCGCCGGACTCACCGAGCTCGTAGTTCGAGGGGTGTTCGATAATGTTAATCTGTTGGTGGCATGCCCTCAGTTACTGTCTGGCGTCACCCTCGTTTGTTGTCCACCACAATGCAGGGAACGCGGTTTACATTCAGCGCTTATTTAGCAAGATGCCTCTGCTCCGTTCCCTAGACCTCAGAAACAGCACCCCTCGCGTCTGGCACGCCTACTGCGCATGGGCTTATTCGCGCCCCGCTCTCAAACTTCCCAATCCCTCCGCCAATCTTAACTCTCTAACTCTGTGTCGGGTCCCCTTATGTTCGGTGGTGGGCTTGATTCGGTTCATCTCGGAACACTCGCCTCTGGATCGTGGTGAGTTGGGCGTTCAGAGGGTACGGCTGGAAGGACCGATGGGTTCGGCCGATGGACCAGGCTTACAGGTGCTGCGTGGCTTGGTTCGAGATTTTGGAGTGAGCGACACTCCTCCTAATTACAACTTATGTCCCCACTAGACACACATTCTTTGCTCGTGCAGTAGATACATAGTCGTAGGATTGAATACATTAGGGTCATGCACGGTTCCATCTTCACACCCTTTTTCTCTCCCTTTTTGATCCCCCTTTTGCTTGACAGCGCGCGGGCATTGATGGGCCCAACGCGTCTCAATTAACCAATCCCAGAATGCACTGTTCCGTGCCACCGACAGGATCCTTCCTCCCCTCATCCCCCACCCTTATTCCCGATTTTTCCCTCTCCCAAACGAATTCTACAGCCCTACAGACGTCCCATTCAACAGAACTAATAACTAGTTGTTGCGGCCGCTGGGCCGGATCGTCTGAGGGCCGATATAAAACAGCTATGGCGCCAGACACGATCTCCTGGTCCCAAATAATCACATATGTATGAGATATTTCCTCCTGGGCTTGTTGCAATTGGATATTACAATGAAGAAATGCTGCCAGCTGGTTGGATGTCGAAGAATTCATGAACCAAGTCCAAATCTTTGAATATGACGATGTTGGAACAAAAGGTAGACGTGGTATAAACACATTCCATGAAGACTTGACTACGGCGACTAGACGGTACGAAATGTTTCAGCCACACTACATGTATGACATTCTTATTACATAACAGAGCCAACAGATATTCGGGAGGAAAAGGATTACTCGGGTGAATCAAAAATAGGCAAGGTAAAATAGCAACACTGA
Organism: Mycena olivaceomarginata; assembly: GCA_029378375.1. Lineage (NCBI taxonomy): Eukaryota > Fungi > Basidiomycota > Agaricomycetes > Agaricales > Mycenaceae > Mycena > Mycena olivaceomarginata. Next base: position 278,251 of record JARKIC010000228.1, on the reverse strand, counting down.
TTCTGATTCAACTCCCGTCCTAGGAAGAATGCAGATGAACGTCCTCGAAAGCAAGGAGCTACAGCAAAAGTAGGAGTGCAAAATAAAGAAGGCAACTGGAAGAAACAAAATTTCGGCACCTGTAACGCCCACATATCCCGTCAAGATAGAGGGGGAGATCCCACGGGTCTCCCCCTCTAATTTGACGCGTTTGGGCGTGGGGCCGCACCACGCGTTAATTATGCGTTTGCAATAGCAATTAGCGGTAGATGTTGATAGATGTACGGGTTATCAGTTAGATATGATACTGTACAATCTATCGTTATCTATACCAGGCTTGACTGGACAAAAGTCCAGTTGAAGTGAGTGGGCACGCGTTGTAACGCGTGGGAACGAGTTGCCACGCGTTGAATGTCGTGGTCACGCGTTGAACGTCGTTTCGACGCGTTACAACTTCGTTTTCAACGGATGGACCAACGCGTTGGAATTTTTGAATTCACAGAGTACGGTGGGTGGCTATTATTTGCACGCGTTTTCAATGCGTGTCCACTCGTGACAACCCGTTGAGATTTTATTTGTGCCAATGCGTCGACACGCGTTGTAACTCGTTTCCACTCAGGAGCTTTTGTGGGGCAAATATCAGGGACCTTTTTTGGTCCCAATTTCCTGCCCCCAATTGGTGCTCCCCTATCTTCTGCTCTCCTCATGAGCGAAGCCCCGCCTCGCCGATCGAGATCTCAGTGTCCCACCCGCTCTCCCCTCAGTGCAGACCTTGCAATTGTCTCGTTGGTTGACCATCCAGACCACCCTGGGTTTCAAGCACGAGTGCAAATGAGCTCAGGCAGGGGTTTGCAGCTCTCGCTCCTCCATAAACACTGACACCGACGACTCATTCATCACAGATTATAAACTATGTAGTTACCGATAGGGATGAATTGGGACCAATAAACGAATCCCCAAATTGGGACATTGGACGAGAAGAAATCCAAATGCGTCGGCTGTCGTGGCCACGCGTGGAAAGTGATGGCCGGTTTTCTGTGATAAAAACCTGTACCAGCATACTACGACTGGTCACGCAGTGGCCAACGAATGTCAAATGTGTTGACAATGCATCTCCACGCACCTCAACGTTACTTCAACGCGTGGAAACGTGCCCAACGCATTACCACGCGTCGTCACGCGTGTCAACGGGACTTTTGTCCAAAGACGGCTGTCATAGTTATCAGCAACAGCCGCAACAGTTGCCATCAAGGATGGCGCGCGCGCCTCCCGCCATCATTCCCATCAAGATCTCAGTGGGCGGCGCCGCCCAAGTCCGTCCCGTCCTCAAAAATGCCCTTAAATTCACGAAAAAAAAGGAGCAGTATGCTACAAGTACTACTAAGATATGTAGAGAAAATCAAGGAAGTAATACAAGCGGTACTACACTCATGATAAAAGTCCGCAAAATATCAAGTAAGTGTCTAGAAGGCGGGCGCAGGTGCGGGGCCATCGTGCGTGATGCGCACAATCGCCTCGAAGGCGTCGGCAATGGCCTCCACATTGATGTCCGCGTCCTCGTCGTTGCTCTCGTCCTCCTCATCCTGCAGCGGCGGAACGGTCACCGGGCGCTGATAGGCCGCCTGCATCTCGACGTCCTCGCCGTCGCTCGAAGCTGCCCCGGGTGTCATGCGCTCCTTGCTGATGCACACACCCGGGGAGAGCGATGCCGTGAAGCCCTCCTCCTTGCTCAGCTTCGTCAAACGCTCCATATGCACGCTATTGAAGCGCGCGCGATCCACCCGCTGCACCTTCACCTGATGTGCAAGTGCCGGCTTCCCCTCCGCCTGCAGCCGTCCCTTATGATACACAAGAAACCGCTCCTCATCCACCATGTAGGTGATGAGGCACGGTATCTCGACATTGAGTCTTGCAATTTCTTCTTCGGCACGGAGGAGCTTGTAATGCTGATCCATGGCAAGGCGTCCTGCCGGCTGCGCCCAAGGCTCGGCGCGGATGTCCTCCCTGCCCTCCCGCAGAAGGTCAAAGTCCGCCAAAAAGGTGTAGTCGACAATTTGCTCCCAGCTGAGCGGTGTTCTTGGTGGGGAGAGCATAACGGCGGCGTCGTTGTATCTGTCGAGCGCCGACCTCACTCCCTTGGACTGCGCCTGCAAAGTCTTGGCAATGTGCTTCCGCAATTTGTACCCTGAGCCATAATAAGCCGATTGTCTGTCAGAGGGGCAAAGAAAAACGCACCTGTGTCTGCCATGTGAACTTTGGAGAGCTCAAACATGCGTGCGACAACGAGGCCCTCGAGCTCGTCGAGCGCACGCTGATAACGGCGGTTGGTGACCATGAGGGCTGTCACCGCTCATTCCGCACCACCTCGCTCCCACCGTTCGGTGATCCCGAGCCGGAGCTCCAGGTCCTGGACGGTGGCCAGGGTCTTCGAGACCACTTCTGTGGCGTGCCGCCATTGTGTTTCAATCCGCTGCGTCTGGCCTGCGACCGCCGAGTAACTCGCACTGGGGACTACCTCTACGAAAGGCAGCCCATTACCTCGGATTTCGTTGAGGCGGGACCTGTAGTCCCCTTCAGCAAGGTTCGACAGCATGGAAACCAAGACTTACTCGTAGTCGTGCAGATTGACGAGCTTTTGGTAGTATTCCACCTGCAACGTCTCCTGCGCGGGCTCCTTCGTGAGTGAATTGAGGTAGGTCTTCTCTTTCTCCAGCCAGGTCTCAAATACCGAGCGCGTCTCGACGCCAAGACTCGCCATCGTTTCACGGAGCATGGGGAGCGTGGCTTTGATTTTGAGTGCCCGCCGGTATTTTTTGGCAAGAACGGTTGCTGCGAGATGTATGGTGAGTACCAGCAGCGTATAGATGAGATGTCAATCTTACAGAGGCCTTGGTAGGCGTCCACCGTATCAGCATGTTTGAGGTACGTGGTGATTGCTTGTTGGCGATGAAACGGGGTGGAGTATCGCGTTCTGGAGGCGAGGCCGTTCGACTTGGAGAAGTAGGACTCGCATTCCTTGAGGTCCTCCAGCCCCACCCCTTCGACGTAAGTCGTTAAGTTCTTCAATTGGCAACGGCGGCAATGGGCATGGCCGTGAAAACCGCCAACAAGAGATTTGTAGTTGTTGGCGGCGGCAAGGGAGGGGACGGGGTGCTTTCGCACCATCTTCCCAAACTTGCCACCCAATGTCGTAACCAGTCGCGACCTCGCCGAGTACGTTCAGTAGGTGCGCGGTAATCGAGAAGCCATATTTCGCGCTATACAATTCGTTAGTGCATTCCAGAAGCCAGCCAAGACAAAAGAAAAAGACTCACAGCTCGCCACTCTTCACCATATCCACGACGACGAAAACAAACGAATGCCTGCAGAGGCAGGGGAAGAACCCCGTCTCGTCGTACATCCCGTATGCGCGCGCGGTCACATCCTCCTTCATATTTGCCCACCGCTCGTCGCAGCCATCATCATCCGGGTCCTCTGCTCCGGTCCCGGGCAAGAACCCCTTCATCAACTCCTCCAGCCCCTCATCCGCCCACTTATTTACCTCCTTGGGTGGCAGGTAGCGGTCGCCCGGGGGGACGCGGTCATCAGCACGTTCCTTTGAAGCCCCCGGCACGGCAACCCCAGAGTCATCCACCCACTCCCGCTCCCGCCGCCAAAAGCGCGAGAGGGAATTGTTGCCATCGAAGGTGCAGAGGACGGGGATTTTTGAGTGCCGCCTCGCCTTCCAGCCTATATAGGCAGCAAGGACAGGCGTTCTTGAGGCGCCAATTGGGCGTATCGCGACCGAGTGCCGCCTGAGTCCGCTTCTCCACCTCGGCGACTATGGCCAGGTAGACGTCGAAAGCCACAGAAAATTGAGCCCCAAGATATGGGCGCGGAGCAACTCCGTGGATGTCGCATAGCGCGCGTACGAATGCCTGCACGCCGAGGCGAGGACAGCGGAGCTGCATCACCCAAAAGATCTCGAGGGTGCGTATGGTGATGGTGACATTGGGCGAGTATGGAGCGGCGGGCATGAGGCCCTGACCCACGTACGCCGACGCGACGTCGTGCTCGCCTTGCACAAGGGGCACGTCCGCGTAGTAAGCTGCTGTAAGAAAGTGAGCGTCGACTTGGGCACGCAAACCAAAAAAAAACTTACAGAAGAGGTCCACTACATAAATGGAGGTATGCTCCTCAACGACAATGTCCTCGGGTTGGGTGTAGAGCTTGCCAAGCCCCTCCTCAGCGCTAGCCAGAGACCAAGCCATGTAAGCATCGGTCATTTTTTCCACTGACACCCCCATTCGAATTGATCTAAACTCTACAGTACACCAAAAGTACACGATGCCGCTCCGATTAGCGTGTAACGTTACCTCGGAAGGCTTGCTTACCTGACGTTGGCCACACTACGCACATTTTTCAGCTGCTGTTTATTTGCCCTCATAACCAATTTCCGTTGTTCTCTCGTACAACGATAATCTCGGTTTAACCATATGTTCAAAACTGCTTCACGAATGAGCAGGAATCTGTTGCATTGGCGGACAGGCGTGAGCTTGCAAAGTGCTACCCATCCGTCATAGTGGGCTTGCGGAATGAGGCCATGAAGGACAACGAGGGCGACTTGGAGGATAACCCTGAAGTCCCGGCCAACTAGCGATCCCGCATACTGGACGTAAGTGTTGCCGCGGATCGGTGGGGTATTTAACCCGGCCACATCGACACTGGATAGACGAGCCTGAGCTCTTCTTTGCCCTTGGAAGTTTGCCGTGAAACTGCATCTCTCCACCAGTATTTAACGACACCAAGAAGGACAACGTGGAGGATCTCGACCGGTGTATCGCTGTTTGCATCGAAGTCTATTTATCGCAAGTCAAAACCTTTGTATTATAACGGACAGGAACTCACCGGAAATAGAAAGAACAGGATTGAAGATGTTATCAGGCATTTCGATCCGAAGTTGACGCAACAGAGATTTCACTTCCTCTGCTTTGGAGATACCGGCTTCGGATGGGCCCGGGCCCCGTTCCTTCTGTTCGTCTCGTAGTTTCGATGCCGCCGCCTGAAGCTTGTCAAGGAAATGCTGAAAAATACTTGTCCTTTGAGCCGCTTTCAGTAGCCATATTATCCGCAGGGGTAGTATACAAGTTCGTAAGTCAGTGTTTGTGTCCATCTTTGTCAGTTTGATGTCCATCTTTGTCAGTTTGATGGGCATCTTCGTCAGTCTGGATAGCCGAGCTTCAATCTTCGTCAGGCAATGGAGCCGATGGTGCAACCTCGTCAGTTGAGGTTCAAACTCGTCAGTCCGGATCTCTTGGCGGAGATCATCCTAATTTGGTAGGTGCCGCGGATCCGTGTAATTCCGCCCCTTGCTTGTTTGCTTCCACACCGCCGCCCCACAACGAGCGCGTCGGGCGTCGGACGGATTGTATGGGTAAGCTTGTGTCCTCCTCTAGCCCGGCAGGTTCTGTCAATCTTCCTCCCCCAGCTGTCTTTCAAATGTACGGCGCAAGCGCACATGGGCTGCACAGCAACTTTGTTCCCCGCCGTGCCAACCGCCCCCATCCCACCTGCTGGCGCACAGGATCCGCTGCAGGTGTGATGCTTCCCTTCGCTCTGTTGCGGTATATTATGACTGTGGATTGGCTACAACTCAGAACAAAGCCTCGCTCAGAGCCCATCGTGCCAGTAGAGCCGGCTTCGCAAACGTACCCGAACCCACAACCCCTCGGCACCATCACTACAGCCAGGGAAAGCACCGAAACGCGCCAAGAAAGGTGGAGAGAAAGAGCTGAACCTTGACTGGGATCTGGTCTCAGAAGGGAAACGTTGGTGGGCTCGGGATCTGGCGCGCGAGAACCCCGAGGAGTTCAAGTTGTCGGAATGGCCTGAATACGCACATCTTGTGGACGATCTTTAGTTGATATGTTGCTTAATCGTAACTCGACTCCTATGCTTGAATCGAGATTGTTTTTAGTGAGTTAAAAATGTGTTTCACCCAGGTCGAGTTCAACTGTCTAAATCAGAACGGAAGATTAGGGTGAAGATGGGTACACGGTTTCTACACCAAGGTAAGTAATGACATCACAGATGGCAGACATCTTGTCAACCGAGAAGATCCGCGCGGCTTGCTAACATCTCGACAGAATGACGAAGATCGATGGCACTGACGAATATCAAAAACAGCACTGACGAACAAAATAATCTGAACTGACTTACGAGTTTGTGAATGTCCCGCATTATCTTTATGCGTGTCGTGGAAATTGCTGCTGAATGAATGGACATGCTAGAAAACGAGAGAGAGAGGAAAACGGCAAGGATATATAGGTATCTTGCCCAGGTTTGGAGGGTTTTGTTAAAGAACGGTTAATTAATGGACAGCGCGGTCCGTAGCACCATTCCGTAGTCAGTGCCAACTAAAAAAGGAAATGAATTCGCTTGAAGCCGGAAAAGTTCGGGAGGAATGCAGGTGGCGCAGAACAATCAAAGCTATTTGGGGAAAGCATGCAACGGGTACAAATTGATGGGCACCGCCGAATGACCAAAAACTTAAAGAACGGTTAATGTATGCCGAATGTACACTTTCATCTCCAAGGTGGCGCCCCGTTGTGTCTCCCGACTCCCTTTGGTGGCCAACTCTGCGGCCCTTGATAAGGCCCATAATCCGGTAGTGGCCTTCCCGCTGAACAAGTAGAAAAAATCAGTTCCCGTGCACCTGAAAAAATATCACGCGTACCGGGCTTGGGCGGCGGGGGTCTCGCACGGTTGGTCGAACTCGGTATCACCACTTTTTTCAACGTGTCCATGAGATTATCAATATTGAAGAACGGACCTGAAACATGCGATCAGCACATGCTCCGTGCGATAACATATTCCTCGACGTACCATCGAATGTCTCCTGTGGCGGGAGCTGCGTGACAAACCAGTTCAGCACGGTAGGCAAACCCGCGGGCTTCTCCTTCTCGCGGGGCGGTTTCCTATTATGGTCACGCTTCCACGCAGGCGACTGCGGCGGCGGGGAGTACCTCATCCCGCCCCTGTCCCGCTCGTCTCGCCGTGGTCGCTTGTAGTCGTTCTGCCTGTGATCTGTGGGCGGCAGTGAACGCTTGGTCGTCCTCGGGCTAGTGACGCCATTAACATTGGCGTTAGCGACGACCAGAGGATTAACACCGTGAGCCGGAGGAACGGAGGAACGGAGGGATTCTGATTGGATACTCCACTGTTCACTGCGCCGAATTTCCGTGTTTTGGCGAATCCGAGGTCGCTGTCCGCGATGGCGTCGATCGAGTGGTGGGTATGGCGTTGTGCAAAGCGCTTGATGGGGGCATCTGGGGAAGCAGGCGTTCAAACAAGAACACGCGGCAGAAGGAGAAAGTCAGGTGGTCAACTAGAATGGGAATTTCGATATTTGACGGCAGATTTAGAGCTGTAGGTGACAAGAAAGGGGGGTGATATTGAGGTTGGGGATGTAAATGGGATGGATCGTAGCAGGTGGAGAAAAACACAAGGCCATTAGGAGGATAACGAAGCGGTATTGAAGGTGCTGGTTCACGCAAAGACAATACAACAGTTCAAAGAAGAGGGACGCACCATTCGGATAAATCTCCGCCATCCGCCGCTCGAGCTCCAAAGCCGCCTCTAGCTCGTCGTACTGGTACTGCGACTGCGACCAGCGTTCCCAAATTGGCTTTGCTTCTTGTGGTGAGAACTTCCCGGCCACGCGCTCAAACAGCGCCCGCGCCTCTGTAAAAAAGGAGCTGGTCAGTCGACGCTCAGAAATGGATGAAACGGCAAAGACATACTGTCTCTGTCGTTGATCGTCAAAGCTGAGATGCGTTAAAACGAAACAGACGTCGGTGACAAATTGTTTCATTCCGATCTCAAAGATGCGCGTCGCAACCATACGGCCGTCCTCTATGTTGCGTGCGGAGGATGTACCAGATGCGGCAGTTCGACACACCTTAGATTCGACACACCTAAATCAGATTCGACACACCTAAATCAGATTCGACACACCTCGCAAGTTCGACACACTTCCCACGGACGGCGGTGTGTCGAAGATACGCCCACTTATCATTGACCGCAAATCCTGCTGCTGGACAATATTGACCAAACAGCCAGACATTTGTCCCGCCTCTCTTTCTCTCCCCCCATCCACCCACCCACAACTGTCCCCTGCCGCCGCGCCCTCCGTCCCAGAAACGCGCCGCGATGGCTTCGAAGCACACTCCGGACGACCAAAAACTGATTGATACCCTGCCGCTGGGAGTCGTAATGGCATTTCGAAGCTCGGTACGTGACATCTCTCATGCGCTGAGTTATTTTTTACAGCATGTTCTGATGCTCATTCCCCTACAGCGCTCGCAAATTGGACGAGCGGGTCGCGCGTGAACTCGAGATGTCCATGCGAAAGTCCCATGCATCACATCAGCTCGCAGATGAACGGGCTGAGATTGAGCTTGAGATCGAGGGCGCTTCGGGCCGAGAAGCAAGACTCGGCGGTGCGGCTGAAGGCGTTGCAAACTCGTAAGTCCGAGATTCGCAAAAAGTCCAAAACGGGGACCTCAAACGGGACACGCACCATTGTTGTATCCGCCAGCTCCAGCGGTCGCGTGAAAACCCGGACAATTGGTATGTACCTTCTATTTGGCGGAATGTTCTCAAGAATTGATTACGTTTCGGAAAGATCCAATTCGACAGCGCCTCTCCGCCTTGTGAATACGGAAATAATTGGACAAGGTGGTAGCTTTCTTTTCCTATCATGTTTGATGCATTGAATACTGAAATCTCATTTGAAGAACCCTCCGACGCACCATTCGCAGACTCGATCCATCCCGTGGCTTCGACTTCAGCGGCCCCTCCTGTATCCAATTATGCGACGATGGGAGATGTCTTCGACCCCGATTCGGCGGGTACATTGATTGGTCTTTCCTTGACGACTTCGGGTCTGGTCCCGTGGATGCATCAATTACGTCCTCTTTTGACGGCGCTGCGAGCTTCTCAGCTCAATTTTCGGCACCAACGTCGCCTCCCCGCCTCCTACCTATCCCGATTTCGCCCTCTCCTCCCCCCGTACCCCTCGTTGCCCCTCCGGCTGCCAAGCCGTTATCGAGGAAGCGCAAAAACGATCTTGATGAACTTGATCCTGCAAACGCGCCTGAAGGCAGTCACGGTCCCGCAGAGTACCAAAGCGATCCTCATAATAGGTATGTTCCATCTAAATTTCTTTCTATCTTCTTTTGTCATTGACGGATTTACGCCACAGGCTGTAGTGTAATTGACTTGGCGGAGCGTGAGCACCTTAGAGTATTTAGCTTCACTGAATAAATATGTTAGCCGGAACAATGTGTTTATCTAGCAAGTTCAAGTCTGTCGTGCTCGTAGTTGACAGTGGCCAGGTGTGTCGAACTTGATGTGTCGAAGTTGAAGCACGGTGTGTCGCAATCTGGCCGAGGTGTGTCGAACATTGAGGCGGCGTGTCGCATCTGATTCAGGTGTGTCGAATCTAAGGTGTGTCGTAGTGTCGCATCTGGTCTATCCCGATGTTGCGGCGGTACTCCGTCAATGCTGAGAGCCCGTCAGTGAAAATGAAGTGGGTGTACGGAGAGGGAGAGAGGAAGACGTACCAGCCGCCTCGTACACCTGCCACCCAGTGAGCCCATCGTTGCGTGCGTTTGCGAAGGCTTTGCGACCCGCCGTGGACCCCTGAGCACGCCACGCGAACCGTATATAATTGATCCATGCGTTCGAGTACTGCTCCTTGCGCTCGACGAGCTCTTCATGGTGCGCGACTAATCCAGGCGGGCCCGTGGTCGCGGAGACTTCCTTGACAGTGGTGATGATGTCCTTCTTGTTTTCGTCCTTATTGGCCTCGTCCGCGGGGGCGACGGCCTCCCTCAGGCGTGCAAGTTTCACGCGTAGCACACCGAAGAACCGCTCGTACACGGTGTGCACCTCGGAGAAGTCTCGCCGGTCTTTTTCCAGCTCGGCCCTCTCGAGCATCTCGACGCAGGCGTATGTCAACGCGAAGCTGCGAGTAGAGGTCAGTGAAAATCCAAAAACTGAGATGCGATGTGGCATGCCTTTCTGGGTTAGCTTCAAGGCCGGCTTGTATAAGAAATAACGCGTCGTCATTCTTTCCGATCGACACAGTCCACGAGTACGCCATGAACCTGCGTCAATAAACAAGTGGATGCGGATGAACAAATGAAGACATACCATATTTCAGGATAGTAACGCATATGGATCACAGCTTTTTCGATAGACCTTCTCGACGCGAGAGGTGAAAATTGAGCGGTCCTCGTCTTTGATTCCAAGAGGATCTGCCTCCTCCCACCTGAGGTACGCCTTCCAAACGCCCGCTGAGCTGTCGTTCTTCCGAGGAGAACGTGGACAGGGCGGGGAGAAAAATCCCACTGGTGCCATCGGTACCGCCAAGCCCTTGGAGATGGCTTGTGAGTTGGCTAAGAACGGTCCGGGCCTGCACATGTGCAGGCCAGAGGTCGCTGATGTACTTCTTTGCGGTGATTTTGTAAGGCCCATCTCGAAAGCTTGGAACTGCGTCCACAACTGCTCGACATTGTCGAGCGGGGTCTGGACGGCGCGGTGGTACACCTTGCGAAGCGCGTTCATCTTTTGCTGTGCCTCCCGCGGGTTACTTGTTTCTACCTGGTTGAGGAACTGAATGTATTCCGCCCAGATGGACCCGCTGTCGCGATCCTGGCCGATATGGCTCAGGGCAAAGTCGAATGCCTTGTGAAAGTCCCGGGGTTCCCCGTTCCGACGTTCATACGGCACACATAGTGGAGAGGGAGTTTCCAAAGCTCGACAGACGGGGATGGTTTGAGGAACTTTTTGAAAAGCTCTTCGGCGTCATTTCGGGCGAACAACGAGGGACTTTCGAGAAAGTGTTTGATATATGCAGTCTGTGCCGAAGCGGTGTCAGGGTACTGCTTCAGCAAAGCAATCTAGGCCTCGCGGATTTGGAGTATGTCGCGACTGGTCTCCGCAACCTCTATCAAACGTTTCCAGCCCTGGGGTCGCAAGGCGACTCTCTGAGCCGCGCCATGAGCGTATCATGGTGCAAAAGTGGGGCCCTGGGGTCGGTTCCAGGAACATTCAAGTCGGATAGTGGTGTTTTAGACATCGTATTCGAGTGTCGTGATCATTGTGTAGATCGATAGAGCGCGCTTACCGGGGCACGGAAACACGACAATCAAAATGTCAATTGGCTGATGCACTGCTTTCTATCCGCTTTTCTCCACTCATGACTTCATCCTCCTTTCCGCAAGTTGAAGAACTGGTCCAAGCTGTGTTTGAATTCCTCTTGGAAGACATAGCGTTGGAGTCGTTGGCCCATTGCGCGCTAGTTAACAAGTCCTGGGTATATCCAGCCCAATCGTGCATCTTCCGCACAATCGCTCTTGGTGTGGGATTGCAGGGCGGACTTGCCCTCGGGCTTTTGGAAATACCGCCCTTGGGTCCTATTCGAAACCTCTACCCGATCTTTCACGAGCTTCTCTTAAATCACCTCACTTGGTGTCCCACATCCGGACGCTTCATCTAGGCCTTTCTCCACTGCAGTCAGAAATACATCCGGATCCGGATCCGGATTTCCCTCTGCTGTCCGCCGATGACTGGAGGGAGATCGAAGAATACCTGCTCGATATTCTGCATTACTCCAAGGCAAAGGATTAATGTCCTTGGGGTTGTTTCCCTGTGGACCCGGAACCCACATATTCCATTTACAACCTCCCATTTCCGACATCATCCGAGTTCTATGTCCCCGTTCACTAGAATTTTGCGACTGGAGTTTTCGAGATTGCTCACCCCTCGCTCTCTTGGGCCATTCCTCGATCGAATCTCTGAAATTTGTGGACTCCGAGTTCATCGCACCTTTATTGCAGTCGACCACACCTGCGGCCTATAGCCCCCATGCCGTTCAGGCGATTCGTTGCAGAGGACTAGCGGTGTTCTCAAAGCACTTGATTCCCGCTTCAGAGCCATACACTCAGTACCTGGATCTCGATTTTGTGGACATTGCGGCTATGTCAGCCTCTGAGCTGTCCTTGATTGCTCGCGTAGTTGGTCGGTCCTTGACTCTCGGGATTCATGGTGAGGAAAACTCGGCCTCGCTCTTAGAAAAGTAACTGACACAACCCAGCATATGAAGATTCCGCCCCGCTCTTCAGTCTGGCGCCGTTCTCCCATCTACACACAGTACACCTGGTATTCACCGACAACTGCACAGACCGCGGTGACCGGATGTCAATGACATGGCTTGAATCAGCATTCAAGGCCATTGTTCTTGAACAGCGCCTGATCCTTGGCTTGACGATTTCGACAGCATATGAACGTTCGGGAGATTGGGAAACCAGATTGCATTCAACCTTGCTTGAAAACCCTACCGTACATATACAAGCACATAGGTCACTAACTAACAGTTTCGTCGGTCGGAAGATTACATATGTTCTGCATTCCTGTGTCTAGTACATTGCCATTGCCACGATTTCAATGAAATAAGAGACCACCACGTCTGCCGACTACTTGCAGGCATCTCAGTTTTGTCTTCACCATCCTCAATTGTTACTCGCAAGACTCGGCGTCTGCGTCCTCGCGCCAGCCGCATTCGCGTTCTCGCGTGGTGTTAATGCGTGGAGACATACACCATATGTATGTAGACCGTATTTGTAGCCGACGTAATAGTGTAGACGGATGTAGACGTCGCATTCTCACGACGCCCGCATGGTATTGATGCATAGAGACATATGCCATATGTGTGTAGACTGTAGCTGTAGCCGACGTAGTGTAGACGGACGTAGAGGTTGACTACCCCGCGCTTGCTGTGGTGAGGCAGACATATGCCTTTTTCTTGCCATCTTGGCGGATGAGGGTTTTGACCTTGGCGGCCTGCACGTCATAGAACTTTTGACAGCGTCCTGGGTGGTTTTGCATCAGCAAAACCCGGGCAGATGAATGGAACACGAGCAGAGCCTGGCAGGCAGAAAGTACGCGGCGCATACTTTTCTTCTCTTGTCTTCAAGTTGACGCACGAGACGGCCGGCGCTCCACGTTCACTTGCTGCTCAGTGCTTGATAACAACCTATCCTCCGTGACGCGATCACCTGCACAAATTAACTCTTCTCATTCGAATCTAGCTATATACTTACACCCGCCTCGCGCCCCTCTGTGCTGAATTACCGGAATACCGGTGCCCACGCCTCCTCAAGCTGCAGTGGCAGGCCCCCTTCGACCCCTTCCGCGCCAAGAATCTATATGAAGTTTGATTAATCAACTCCCGTCTCAACTGATCCAGTTTAATTTTTGCTTGATTAAACCACTCCACAATACATCCCACCTATGTATGTCTTATAGCCTGCAGAAACATGGCTCGGTGATTCAACAAAGTTGTGCTATGTTAAACGGCTGTTTTGTTAAACACTTTACCGCAAGGTTGATCTTGAGTTGCTGATTCGCTTTGCTCGATTAAGCCACTCCACAGCACATCTCACCTACGCAACACCTACGTCTTGTAGCCTGGAAGCATGGCTCGTGATTAAACGAAGTTGTGTATGTTAAACGGCCGTTAAACAGCCGTTCTGTTGAACGGTTCATCTCATGCTCAAGGTTGATCTTGAGTTGCCAATTCGCCCGCGAAGCATCGCTCCGATAACTCCGATAACTACTGAAACGAGCTCATCCAGTTGTTCTGTTCAACTTCCTCGAGATTGGGCCTCCATTGGAGAAAATAACCAGTCAACAAAAATGTGAAGAGTGAAGAAGAAAGCATGACCGACTTCACCTATCAATATGAGCGTAATACCACTCCGAGTCAGTGGTGTTTCAGACCAGATTGGAGCCTGGCATAGACAAGGTTTTAGGACAATGTTTGGCAGAATAAAGCAATAGACCCCACCTGTTTTAGTGGCCGGTCAGGGTATTAGAAACACAGGATTCAGGATAAAAGTATACTGAGATGGAATAATAGTAGCCCCAGGGTGGTCTCCGGCGTTGAATTTGTATTCACTTTGCATAACCGGAAGAGCACCCGAGCCCAGGACGACATAAATATTGCGGTGGAGATGTGTCAGGTCCCTCTTTCTGTGGATGCCAATTAGTTGAGCTGAATACGTGATCTTGGGCCGCTCAGAGAGCAATTCCGGATTCTGTATGCGAGAAATGATCTAGTCCGGTGAAACGGCGTAACATAAAATGCGCGGGATCTAGGGCTAATTTTGCGATTTCCTATGACCAGTATTTATACAATGGGAAGCAACTAGCACTTCTGTTGTTACTAGCATCCTAGCTAGTATGCAGACCACTTGTTAGGTGATATAAAGGAGAGTCAGAGCGAGCCCTAACTGCTGACTGTAGCACGAGGCTACACTAGTGTGATGCGCTAGCTGATAGCTGAGTGTACAAACAACCAGGGATTAAACCACCACCTATACATTCATGAGACATGACCTAGGAGACTCTAGTAGTCCAGAGATGACTTGTGGACGGAGCTAGCGAGGATGGTGATCTGCAGCGAACCGGCTCAGTAACACATCACGCATAGGTAGAACAGGTCGATACTGTGCACATCAATCGGTTTAACTGATAGCACTGAGCGTACATACAGAAAACGTAATGCATCAACAGGCTCTGAGAGGATTTCCTATAGACCGGATAGGAGGCAAAGACGCACACACTCGGGTCAATTTCCGCTGTTGGTTGTAGGCACATAAAAATCCATGCCGATCGCGGTCGCCTGACCTAGCGAAAGGAAGGCACGAAAAAGCGGTCAGCCAGCCACATCACGTGTCGATTGGATAGTAGGCAGCTAAAGCGGCACATCCTGCTCAGATTTGGAATACCTGTCAACATTGGCACGTCTTTTTTTGGGAGCCCTGCCCTTCACCGTCATCATGTATTATATCGTAGACACTTGGTAGGTTAGTGTATTATCGTCAGATGCCTGGATGCACTGACAGGCAACAAATGCTGGTATTCCAAAGCTAAATACCACACTCCAATTTTAATAAAACACCGAGTCGTGATAGAAAGCAGGAGACGGACGGAGCCAGGAAACACATTCGACAGAATGTACGACCCCTGATAGGTTATTGTACTGCAGCAAAATGTCCACCTCAGGCTGGACCACCAAGGGCAGCACAAGCACCCAAATATTGCTAACGGAGTTGCTCGACATACGCGACCTATGAAGCAGACTCTGCATGACCAGTGTTGGCGACTGACTTACGACCAGCTCTTTCAAAGCACCCATTACGCAAGAGCGACACGCGCTGGACCACGGTGCCACTACATTAGAACCGGAAGGTACCCGCACCCCGAGAGCCACCACCGCCTCAGGAACGCAACCGCTAAGGTCAAGCGAGACCACGGAGGGCGACATGAGGTATAACGAGGATAGGAGCCTCGGATGCTGACAGTCCGTGTATAGCCGCAGAGAGGTGACGTGGGCAAAATGATGGTAAAGGCACATGGATTCGACAGCCTCGTTAAGACACAGTGCAGTTTGAGATCCACGAAAGCTGGAAACCGGAGGAAATGGAGGAACTGCATGAGAGTCCGCAGGACGTTCCCACTGAAAAAACCTGAATCACCGCAAACACTGGATGCTGGGAAGCTCAAGGATGTGGACATCAGATAGGGAAGATGGTGACAAGCGGTGGCGCATAGAGCGAGACTGGACAAGTTAGGCGAAACAGCCATGCAGGCTACAAAGTCGGCAAAGGTGGGCCAAGCACGCTCGGGTAAATCGACCAATTTGAGTCTAACGAGAGTGGAAGCTGCCGTGAAGGACACTAACTCTAAGGGCACCCCGTTTAAACGCGAGGGAAGACGAGCTCTCCATGTAGTACCATTATAATGTGCCCTGGCTGGGCCACAGGTGCATATTACAAGGTGTCTCCTTGCTTGCCAGGCCTGGTGCACATTATAATGTGCACCCTTCCCCTGCCATTCCCGGCATGCTGCTGCCTGTTCCGGCATCAATGGCATGGTCCTTATCTGTACCTGCTTATGCACCTTCTGTATTGGGCTTCAGATTGATTGACAGCATCTGCCTATCAATCAACACCTTCTACCGCAATCACGGGCTTTTATTTGTCAATTTGATGGATAATTCCTAGGCATGTACATCAAATTTGCCATCATTTATCACCGGCTTTGGGAATTGTTTTGCATTTTGTGCACCAACCAGGGACTCTTTTACCAAACCATAAATACATTCAGATAGGCCTCAGCAGGCTCTACAACTTTCGTTTTGAGTGTATTTTTAGGTATATACCACCAACTTCCTTTTTTGGCCACTACACTTTTCGCCCAAAAAGGAAAGTCTACCATTTTCTCCCTCCCTGACTCAGAATTCAATCGTTTTTGATGTTCTAACTGGTCATAGATAATGTTGAATACCATAAAAAATGAACTAAACCACAATTGGAAGCAATGAATCCCTGTAATGGGGATATAATGGGAAAAATAATAGATTTAGCTCTAAACTCTTGTATCTTTGTGGTATAGCCCGAGAATGGAAGCTAACTCCTGCTCCTTGATATATCTATGCCAGACATATACTCTACATACAGTAAAAAGGACTTGACCAGTCAAGAGAGCATATTTTGGCTACAATAGCAAACACCATGATTGCTGTATTCCCACAGCTTGTAGTCGCGTCAGTGGTTTCTTTTATAATGCTAGTATATCTACCACTTATATAAACACAATGGTGAGGTTATTAATGTCCTTTTGCATCAGCATAGCAAGATTGAAGATGAACATGCTCTGACTGACTGTTGACCCTGTTTGCCACAGGCCACCATTACACAATGTGTGCTATGGACCTAGAACCAATATTAGAAAGTATACAAACACTTAGAGCCAAAGAACATCTCCATATATGACCCTGAAGTTCCAAAATTGCAAATGCTATTTTTCGCTTATTTGGTGAATTGGGGTCGATGTAGAGCCATTAGTGCCACATAAACAATCCCAAAGTGGAGAGACATGATGAAAGCCCTATTTTGGTTTTTATTTGAGGGATTTTGGTCAAGATTTGCCCAGATGGTGTGTTCAGTTATATGCAACAAGGGCACTCAAAGTTGCTGTTTACAGCAATTGGCAGTACCTAAGGCGCGGATTGAAAAAGTGCTGTTTTGGGATGTTTTGGGAGAATTCGCGATATCTCAATGAGTTCTGCACTGATTCACATGAAACCTGGATAGAAATACTCAGCTAATTCATGCCGAATTAGTGATAGAAAGGAATTTGCAAAAATGATGTATATTCAGCGACATTGGTTTAATGGGCCATTTTGTGAATGAATGCAGTTTACAAGCATCTAGACACATACAAATGATGTCGACCTTTGTTCGGTAAGGCTCTGATACACTCTGCAAGTTGCAATAGATTCAGATTTGCAAAGACCTCAGCAATGGATTCAAATTTCACAATATTTCCTGATTGCAGCGTATTGCTCATTCTCCTGATGTGTTTACAAGCATGATAGATTGAACTTTTGAGGATTATGACTCTATTACAAGTTTCAGGATGTATCAAAGCTTTACCTGACAAAAATCCACATCATTTGGATGTGTCTAGATGCTTGTAAACTGCATTCATCCACAAAATGGCCCATTAAACCAATGTCGCTGAATATACATCATTTTTGCAAATTTCTTTCTATCACTATATCGGCATGGATTAGCTGAGTATTTCTATCCAGGTTTTATGTGAATCGGTGCAGAACTCGTTGAGATATCGGGAACTCTTCCAAAACGTCCCAAAACAGAACTTTTTCAATCCGCGCCTTAGGTACTGCCAATTGCTGTAATCTATGTACTCGGAAATACAATCCACTCAAAACCTGTCCAAATTTCTTCAAATAAAGTTGATTGTGGGTCTTTCATCAGAGCTTTTCCTCTTCTGAGTGTTTATTTCACAGTAGCTGTTCTTATTGGTGCCCTATTCGGTAAATAAGCGAAAAATGTCATCTGACAATCTGAAACTTCCAGACCATCTGTTGGCAGAATTTTTGTATCCAGAGCTTAAGGAGGCCCATGAGATCTTCCTTGAACTTGTGTCTCCCATTCCAAGCCTTTTAGGCATGCTCAGGAAGGTAAGGATTCATATAAAACATTTGCACATCCAATCTTCATTGGTAGGCTGGTTCGTAGGTTTGAAACCTATCAGATACATTTCTACGGATGTAAACTGCTTCCTGAGTAGGGATGCTACATCCTGGATCATTCCATAGACTCGAAATAGAGAAATGACCGGATTTTCCATTCTGGTCAAAATATGCACACTTTCTTTTGGGAGTCTATTATGGTGTTTGCACAACATATTTATATCACTAACAAGGAACCCAAGGTGCCTGGCCAAGGCCTGCATGGCTATACCACAAAGATACAAGCATGTAGAGCTAAATCTACTATTTTCCCCATTATGTCCCATTACAGGGATTCATTGCTTCCAATTGTGGTCTAGTTCACTTTTTATGGTACTCAACATTATCCCTGACCAGATAGAACATCAAAAACGATTGAATTCTGAGCCAGGGATGGAGAGAAAACGGTAGACTTTCCTTTTTGGGCGAAAAGCGTAGTGGCCAAAAAAGGAAGTTGGCGGTATATACCTAAAAATACACTCAAAACGAAAGTTGTAGAGCCTGCTGATGCCTATCTGAATGTATTTACGGTTTGGTAAAAGAGTCCCTGGTTGGTGCACAAATGCAAAACAATTCCCAAAGCCGGTGATAAATGATGGCAAATTTGATGTACATGCCTGGGAATTATCCATCAAATTGACAAATAAAAGCCCGTGATTGCGGTAGAAGGTGTTGATTGATAGGCAGATGCTGTCAATCAATCTGAAGCCCAATACAGAAGGTGCATAAGCAGGTACAGATAAGGACCATGCCATTGATGCCGGAACAGGCAGCAGCATGCCGGGAATGGCAGGGGAAGGGTGCACATTATAATGTGCACCAGGCCTGGCAAGCAAGGAGACACCTTGTAATATGCACCTGTGGCCCGGCCAGGGCACATTATAATGGGACCACAGGGACTGTTGGGAAGACAATGACAGAAATGCGGACGGAAGATACAAAGGAGGAGGAACATCCCCAAATCCGTGAGTAGCCACATGACGGTAGCAAGTGATCGCGAGCGATTCAAGGCTGGGACACAGACAGCCGCGAAAGAGGTCGACGATGTCCTGTATGGTGGGAAGGTCGTTGGAGTAGATGTGGAGTTCGCGCCACTGCGGGGATGCACATGTCACAGTGGTGGAAAATAGCGATGTTGCGCATTCGGATGGGTACACCGCAGTTTCGTCAACAATTGGCCGTACTCTTACCTGCCGTCAGATGGCAGGCAGCGGGAGTATACCTCGCAGCGAAGGATCCCTGGCTTACGATCCAGGTTGCTCTGAGTCGGGAGGAGGCAGAGAAGCTGATCGAAAGCAGTTCTCGCTGCACCATCGCGCTTAGCCAGACCGCTGCTCTGTCATCTCTGTTCGGCGGTCGGCTTGACCTTTGCTCTCGTATCTCACCCGGCTCTCGGCGTCGACTTTTTATACAATACACCTATAACACACTATACTGCACTTTCGAATCGTCCTGCATGTTTCCCTGTGCTAGTGCCTCCTTGTTGTCCAGTGCTCACTTGTTATGGCCTTCCTGCTTTGCGTACTTTACAGTCCTTATCACCTCTTTGTCCCGTTGCACCTGACGTCTGTTTCCTCCATGGTCTCCCGTTCTAATATACAACCATATGGAGTGCTCTACCTACGTATGGTTTAAGGCATATTTATGGCCACGATAAAGCTGAGAGTGGGCCCGAATATCAAGCTCAATATCAGAGCGCCGGGAGGGACGCGTTAGAGGAGGGAATTCACACATCAAATGAAATGGCATACCTTGCGGACAACATGCCACAGACTGTCGCAGACAGAACAATAGTATACACGGCAGGTGAAAATAAATATGCAGGGATATACTATGTGAGACCTTCAGAAAATACAAAGCCGCAACTCGGTGAAAAAACATTATAGTCGACCCCTTCTTTACGGTTCCACATACCACGCGCGTGGGTAGCACCCGGTATGAGGAGCCATGAAAGAGGGTGTCCACAATACTGTAGACAGCCATGTTTCCAGTACTAATCAATAAAATCATGTACTTTGTTGGGAACCATTTTTGTTTTTTCGCACGAGATATTAGTACGGATTAACCGAAACAAATACACGGGGCACGGTGAAATTGCCGCCAGTGCCGCCAGTGCCGCCCCTTGCCGCCAAGGGGCGGCAGTCACGTGCCGCCCTTGATGGAGAAAGTGCCGCCTCTCAGTGGCGGCACTTTTGTCACGCTACCACCTTGTGCCGCCCTCATATTTTTTGAAGTCTTATACAAGTTGTATACAAGACTGGGTTCAATTGATGAGTATCTCATTATATGTAATGTGCTACATTTATGTTGAACCACCATCTTCCCAATTTAGACATCGCCTGCTGCTGAACAAAAATGATCCCAAGGAACTGTTGCCTCGGAAAGGATTTGCGTCATTAACCAGATGTTCTCATATAAAATCCAAGTATTGAAGAGCAAATAGTCCTCGATTCTTCGGTACTATGGGACTAATTAAATCATAATGGTGCCTTCCTAGTACGTGTACTCCTCCGAACTCCCGGTGGTGTCGGCGCAGGACTATATTTCCTGTGACGCTTCAGGCCTGGTTCTTCGTCGAACACATCTTCGCCGATAAAAACATGCCTTTTCTGTGGCTCTGCTTGTGGAAGATCCGATGGGAACAAGATCCTGTAATCCTGGGCTGTTCCGACGCAGAGGTCATCATATTCTTATACTCCATGGAGGCTGTTAGTGATATGAACTGTATAACAGCCCAAGACACGATCGGAACACTTTGTGAAATGTGCCGCCCTTTGTGCTCTTTGCCGCCCTCCATCACAATGGTCACACTGCCGCCCCCTGTCACATGGTAAAAGTGCCGCCCCTCAAAATAAAAGTGCCGCCCTCAAAATAAAAGTGCCGCCCCCTCAGAATGAAGTGCCGCCCCCACTGCCGCCCCCCTGCCGCCCCCTTGCCGCCCTCCTTGAACCAACTGCCGCCCCTCTGCCGCCCCCAAAATAGTGCAAGTGCCGCCTTTTGCCACCCCTAAGAAGATAGTCTTGACTTCTTTTGGTCTAAGTATATGTAGGCCCCGATGGGTGCATACATGTCTCAATTCTCACAGACAGTGCAACATAGATGAGGACCTCAACGTGTGCAATGACTATCTCACAATTTTCCAAATTCAAAATTTAACTGCCGCCCCTCAACACAGCCACTGACGCCCGGCGGCACAAAGGGCGGCAGGGGGCAGCACTTTCCCTTTGCCCGAGCCACCCAAGTCAACCGAATGGGCCCCATACCCATCTAAAACGGTGTGATCTCTGCCAACAAACTCTGCCGGTAAATCTTACCTTGTATTCTAGATCTTTTTGCTCGATGTTTTGGACAATCTTCCTCACCTGCGCGTATCCAGTTCATTGATGCGGGTATTTCTTTGGGTTTTAAAAGAAGCACGGTGCAAGGATGTTCCTTCTTACGACCATCTTCGCCGAGTTCAAAAGCAAATTCGTACCCACTCCGATATCCCAACCATCCCTTGCATGTCTCCACTGGGAAATGTATTTTTCATGAACGACCCAAGATCCATCATTGCAAAGGTGAGTTCTATCAGTTATTCCAGCAACAAATCTTATTTTTTTTTGGAGGACTGGTCAAATTCAACTACCCGTAAACTCATCCACGTGTATCCAGAGATTCCGGAGGATGGCATTATCCGGGAGATCTGGCATGCGCAAAAATGGCACAAAAACATGGACCTCAACATTCTGAGTCCAATGTACGATGCTGGGAGTTGCCACTTCTATGTGAATGAGGTCTTGAGGTTGCGTGATGGGAGATTTGTTGCTGGCTCATGTTTCGTGGCAAGGTTTATGCCTGTCAGCAACGGCCTCTGGGTTGGCTAAACAGCGAGTAACCCGGCGAGAACCCCAACCAGGAGAAACCCGATAGACGCTAGTAGCTCGTGTGTTCCCCGAGCAGTAGGACCAGTCGTACGGCGTCCTCCCTAGGAGGCCGTATGTCGTAGGTCGGGATGCGAGGCGGAACCCGGAATGAGTCGAAGAGGGTGTGATATCCACTCAGGTACAAAACCCGAGGTGTGGATACAACCCGTAGTACGGTGCGAGGGAAGTGGGGCAGGGTGGAGACAATGCCTATGTCAAGCCAAGGTAGAAGCCTGAGATTAGACGAGGTAGAATCTACTGTACATGGAGATTCTACCGTGCTTATATAGGCTTCTAATGAATTAAAGCGATCACAGTCAATTGCGATCAGTTCCTGCAATGTAGCGTTAAGGAGCATTAATGCTGATGCTCCTGGACTCCTCTGTGTTGGTTTCCGTGGTGTCGGTGGACCTAGGAGACCCGACGTTCGGGTTTCCTAGTCCTAAGTGTCATCGTCTCCAGTGGTTCAAACCCCGATCGGGTTTGCAACCACTCCTGTACTCCGTGTACTCTCCTGTGTCAGCTCTTGGTGCGTCCGGGGACTAGAATCCGTCTGTACAGGTTCCTAGTCCCTAACGTCTTCTGTATTCCGTGGCGCAGTCTGCGGCTTTAGAATCCGAGGCCGGGTTTCAACCGTGAGAAGGTAGGAGACCCGACGTTCGGGTTTCCTAGTCCTAAGTGTCATCGTCTCCAGTGGTTCAAACCCCGATCGGGTTTGCAACCACTCCTGTACTCCGTGTACTCTCCTGTGTCAGCTCTTGGTGCGTCCGGGGACTAGAATCCGTCTGTACAGGTTCCTAGTCCCTAACGTCTTCTGTATTCCGTGGCGCAGTCTGCGGCTTTAGAATCCGAGGCCGGGTTTCAACCGTGAGAAGGTCACGTGGTGGCGTCATGAGAGCCCCGTGCTGCTAAGACGCGTCTGTATCCATACGGACGCGTCGCGTGAAAAAGTAGAACCCGGGTGATTCATGACAATGCCGACGTGTTCGCTGTCACAGTTAACGAGAAGGTTTGTCCGACACAAGTTGCCTATGAATGAACATCACACTGACCAAAAAACACAGGAGGAAGCTAGGATTATCGATGATGAGACTGTTTTTATCTTCGCTGAAGAATTGGCTGTGAATTACTTCGATCTCGAAGTAGCGGGTGAGATTCCGAAATGGGGAGGTACAATCTTTAATTTTTTGAATCGGATCCTTTGGAACACTCATGATGATTCCAGAACCTACTATCCAGGCGGGATATCCAACCCGAATGCCCAATCCAAAGTGTTCCATTGCCGGTGGTGATCCATTATACTGCAGCTTTGTGGATTATTTTAGCGACAACATTTCTGGTAATCGAAGCAAGTCATGGAACAAACACTGGAATGTGTATATGACTCACCGGAATCTTCCACGAGCAATGCTTCAACAGGAATATCATATCCATTTCATCTCCACATCGCCGAATGCAAGTGTTTCCGAGCAGTTTCGGGAATTCAAGGCCGCAGTGGAGTACTAAACTTGGACTCGTTTTGTTCATTTAAGCTGATAGATGGTTCAGGGAAACACACACCGTTATTGCTCTATTCTCTCCAATCATCTTGCCCCGAGCCATGACATTGCTGTACAATTGGCAGCTCAAGAGGGTATGAAGCATCATCTCACAGGTGGGTATTCTTTAAGTGCCGATGGCAGATGGACACGGGCCGGGAACGGTGTCCACCAATTTCTGGCAACGCACCCAATCTTTCAAAAGCTTCTTGGATGGAATGACAACACACCACGCCCCCATGGTATTGTATCACCTAGTCGATCCAACAAGCCATACAGACTCACATCTCATTGTAGGAGAAATAAAACTTGTCGCCTTGAAGCGCGGGGAAAAGAAAGAACTAGCTATCCACTCAAATCAACAACGGCCGTACACGCTTTAAACTACAGTGCATATTCTCCGGATTCAAGCTGGAAGAAATGTTTGTATGTGATTAGCGAATCGCTGGACCAGTGCTTTGGAAGTTGGGTGTTCGCACAGTCCCCAATTATTCAGGTGAGTCGCATAAAATGATAGATTTGAACCATGTTCACAAATCAAAAACTAAGGAGGCCACAATATGTGGCCGAGTTTTGGATATTCTACAAGACGTTAACGGAGTGGTATTGGTCGTACTGGAGAACTTCCAAGTCCTCTCGTCTCGGGACAAAGTTTATGGGATTGTCAGCAACGGCCTCTGGGTCGGCTAAACAGCGAGTAACCCGACGAGAACCCCAACCAGGATAAACCCGATAGACGCTAGTAGCTCGTGTGTTCCCCGAGCAGTAGGACCAGTCGTGCGGCGTCCTCCCTGGGAGGCCGTATGTCGTAGGTCGGGATGTGAGGCGGAACCCGGTAGGAGACCCGACGATCGGGTTTCCTAGTCCTAAGTGTCATCGTATCCAGTGGTTCAAACCCCGATCGGATTTGCAACCACTCCTGTACTTCGTGTACTCTTCTGTGTCAGCCCTTGGTGCGTCCGGGGACTAGAGTCCGTCTGTACGGGTTCCTAGTCCCTAACATCTTCTGTATTCCATGGCGCAGACTCCCTGAGTCTGTGGCTTTAGAATCCGAGGCCGGGTTTCAACCGTGAGAAGGCCACGTGGTGGCGTCATGAGAGTCCCGTGCCGCTAAGACGCGTCTGTATCCATACGGACGCGTCGCGCAAAAAAGTAGAACCCGGGCGATTCATGACAGGGATGCCGGTTTTGGTACGCCGCGACTCAGAAACGATGTTCTCAATTGTCACTGGCAAGGTATTATTGAATCACATCCTCCCTTTTGTGTGCTTCAATTTCTCTCTAGGATATCAAATTCAACTTCAATGTTCAGCATGGTTGTTCTACCGCCAAATGTGAGCCCAGTGGAGTACGCTTGCATCGGCAAGAACGTGTGGAATCTGATCAGACAGAAAGCTTCATCATCCACAACTCCCTCAATCGTTTCTTCATCAACTCCCATGGATTTCACAATGCGCACCTTCTCGGGGCAACTCTTCCCCGAGATTTACTTGCGCCTATCCCTCTCTTCGATAACCGGGAAGAAAAACATCACGAGCTGGCAACTGCACTTCGCGAGACACAGGCCAGTCGAAAAGTGGCTGCTGCCAATAAAAAACGTGCTCGCGCGCAGGACAACAACGACACGGAAGAAGAAACACCGGCACCTAAGAAGCGAAAAAAGTCGAAAGCCAAGCACAGTCGTACCATTCCACCAGCCGAATCGATGGTGGTCAACCAAAGCAAACGACAGGTTAAACCGACTGTGAAAGCGAAGGCGGCGGCAGCGGCGGCGGCGGCAGCAGAAGAGAGCGAGGAAGAAGCGGAGGAGAGCTCATCCAATGATTCAGGAGACGATGCTAATGTCTTGCAGTACGCTTCGGATAGCACAGATTATTCTGATTAGCTTGTAATTTTTACATAGACATCCTGTACTCAGATTGCTGAATAACCTGGCTGCGGCATGATGAGACTAGTAGCCAACAGCTGCAATACCAGCTGAGATATGCAGCTGGCACCCAGGCGACATCCACATGAGGTCAGGTTCACCCAAAGCTGGTCATCGTGTGGCCGTGCCAGCCTCCAACGACCTGACGGCACTTTGGCGGTGGTATGATAGTATCGATGATAGGAAGCGGCCAGGCAACGCCGCAATCAAATGATTTCTTGATCGATTGGTCACGTCTGACAGCCAGTGTGACAACGCCTTCCCTTCCTGCGAGTCGTTTTCCACCCACTCGCAGTTACAACACACGCCTAATCAATCCACTTTCTATGTAAGGCCATATATGTCCGCTATGCAGTAAAAGCCTCTCATGTCTTGCTCTGCTGTGTATACAGCTAGTTGAGCGATGATCAAGTTTGTGGCCCGTGGAGCTCGAAGTGGGAGTCTTTGTCGGCTTCGGAGTTGTCATTCATTTAGACATTACACCAGAGTTTGTTAGGAATGTTATCGCAGAAACGAGGTCTCTCAGATGGGGAAGAATCACACCGGAGCCGGAAGCAAAATTCAAGCCCTGCCCAACCAGCATCTTGTTAGCCATTTCTGATTCAAATGTGCCCTCTCCTTCTCACTGAATTCATAGCGACCAAAAAACTGAGCGCTCGCCAGAAGAGAAAGGCGAGTGCCAAGAGCAAGGCAAATGATCACTCTGCAGCAAGTACGCCTACAGCCGCAGCAGGTACACTGGCACTGGCGCACATGAAGGGTACCTGAGACTATCAAATCTCACATACATACTTAAAAATATTCCTAGCCAGCGGGAGTGCTGCAGCACCCAACCCTAGCCAACGGTTGGGTGCTGCAGCACTCCCGCTGCGAGGCTTATGATCACAATACTGATGTTTCACGATGCTTGTCCTGCACCCGCCGTCATTTTGCAACCGATACCTGCCACTTTCAGAAATTCAGATACCTCCACTGGGTTGCTGGCAAAGTTACACATTCCGAAATCCGAAAACAAGATAGGGCAACAGTGCCCTGTCTTGACTTTCCAAGCAGTTGGAGTGAGCTGATACAGAGCCACATCCCCGGAATAAAGGTACGCATTGCCTTAAGCATTGGAAGTACATAATTCAATCATCCAGAGCATAGTTGATCCTGGCTGCTGCCTTGTTACCAATTTGAAAGAGGAAATGCGGCACATCGAGGAGTCTGCGGCTATATACAGGCCTGGGGAAAACGGGATTCGCATTACCTGTGGTAACAGTGTCGCCTGTTCTCTTTAATGCATACTGACAGACACAAAGACACGTGCCTTACCTCAATATTCTCGCGCTCCTGGCTCTGCCTCACTTGTGGGCGTGAGGTGTGCACAGAGTGCTTTTCAAAAGTGAAAACACTGACAGAAGGTGCTCGTGCCCATAATGCCGAATACTGCAATCATCTGCGTATGGAACCCAATTTTTTGCAGTGTCTCCTGCGACACCCAAAATTGGAGTACCATTATTCCCGGCAATTCTCGGCCGTAACAAGGTTCGACAAAGCCGAACTTGAGGCGGCCTTACTCTCGATGTCGCTATTGTTGCAAAATCCGGGGTCACCTGAGGCCACTAAAATCAGTCCGCCAGTGTCCGGCACCCCTCCCTGTCCAACACTTTCCTATACCTCAACCACCGACCTTCCATGCCATCAAATTTTTCGCTATGCGAACTCTCAACTCTCGCAAGAGGTGTTCCATGGTCTCTGGGCCCATGGGGACCCGCTATTGGTGACTGACGTGACTCAAAATTTCGAGTTGGCATGGGATCCGGATTATTTCATTGTGAACCATGGTCACGACAAGTGCGAGATTGTTGATTGCCAGACCGACACCAGCGAACAAACGACTGTTCAGGAATTTTTCAAGTTCTTTGGGCAGAATTCGAAGAGAAAGAAAAAAAATAGCAGGGTGTTACAAACTCAAGGTTGTTTTCTCTTTCTACGACAACATATTTTCTCATCATGACCATGGATATCGTAGAACTGACCACCTCAAAATGATTTTCGGGCCCAATTTCCGAATTTGTTCAATGACTTTCACCGCGCCGTGCTCATGCCCAATTATGTGCGCAGAGATGGTGTCCTCAATATTGCTTCCCACTTCCCCACAAATGCAGTACCACCAGATTTAGGTCAGCGATAGAAAAATTGTCCGCTTTTTTATTAACCACTTTATTTCTCTCCTCAGGGCCTAAGATGTACATCGCTTACGGTAACCCTAAGCGTACAGTTGCGGGCAGCAAAGGCTCGACAAAGCTGCACATGGATATGGCCGATGCGCTCAATATCATGACATACGCAGCTGACCAATCTGATGGTGACAAGGGATGCGCAGCTTGGGACATTTTCCGCGCAGCTGACAGCGACAAGCTGAGGGACTTCCTCCGAGAAAAGTTCAGGGATCTTATCCAGACGCAAGATCCTATCCACAGCCAGCAGGTGTACCTGGATGATGAATCACGGTTTGAGCTGTGGCGGGAAACTGGCGTGCAGAGCTATCGTGTGTATCAACACGCGGGTGAAGCTGTATTCATCCCAGCAGGATGGGCTCATCAAGTAAGCACATGTAATTATAATCTCTGGCCAGATCTGTGTTGATTTTGACTAGGTCTGCAATCTAAGCGATTGTATCAAAATTGCGATTGATTTTGTTTTCTCTCGAAAATATTGAGCGGTGCGCGAAACTGACAAAGGAGTTCAGGGAGCAGATTAATATTACTGAGGGCAAAGCATGGAAAGAAGACGTTCTCCAGCTGAAGACCATGATGTGGTTTGCATGGCTATCTTGCTGTCGTCTACAAGAGTAGACGAGATGCGCCGTACGCCGACGGCTCCCATCCTAATCCATGTTCACGATTAAACTAACGTCGACTAGCAGGTCGTTGTCACCGGCGACCTCACGAAGAGCCTTCAGGCCTGTCATCAAAGTCTACATGAGCAAAAGAAGTGAAGATCTATCATCTAGAAACCGTCTTGTACATGTAGCGCCTTAATTATCCGAAATTTTGTCCACTTCTGCGCCGCGCTTTACTTAAAACCCACCCCGCTTCCACCCTCCTCGCAGGAACGCGGTAACATGTCGAGCTACGCGACCGGACGCCGGGGATCTCAGGCTACGGGGTTACTGGATGATAGCTGCGCCAAGACGGAAAAACAAACGTGAGATAGATCTATCGTGAATTTATCGGAAGAAAGAGTATCAGGAGGGGAGAGAAATGCGGATACGTACCTCCTACTCTCAGCCCAAACGTTCTCCTCCCCTTCGCAAACTTCTGATCTACTTGAAGTAACACATATCTCATGCTCGTGTGGAGGCGCGACTCGTACGGCGTTGAACGTATCGAAATTCTACCCACTGAGAATAAAGGCCAGTATGGAGCTCGGAAGTAAGAATTGAAATCCGACGGGGATCCCCAGTGGCACCATACAGGGACCCGCCTCACAAGATATCGGACATGTAGCAGCCTAGCGCCAAGCACTGGGAGCGTTCTCTTTGGGGAGCGAACCTGCTCATCGTTCACGAGTAGGTAGCGGTGTGCATGGGCAGTTGGGGATCCAGCCCAAGGGATTTAAAAAGGAGGTACGTATACCACGCACGTTGGAGACAATGACCACACCTGCAGCTTTGATTTTGGCCCCCACCGAAACCAAAGCCGATTCGAGTAATTCCGGTTTTGCATTTCGAGATATTTCATGCAAGCCGAGACTTTGCATGTTGACATCAACGTCCGACAACCCAATATTTGGGAATCTCCCCCATGTAAATCTGCCTGGGGCAAATTGTTGCCCCGTGGATTCACATGCCCAAGATTCCCAAATATATGGCCATCCGACATTGATACTGCAACTCAAAGTATTGCATCAGCATTCAGTTGAACTAATTGAACCGATTTTAACATTGCTTTCAGCGCAGCCTATAGCTAAATGGAAAGTGATTCTGGCAGTCTCAGGTTTGCTTTCAGTTCACTTCAAGTCCAACTTCATACTCAACATTTCAAATTTAATTATTATAAATCTCGTCGACTAAGGCTCCAACCATTTCCGTGTATAAACGTTTATACACGGTTTTAAACCGTTTTCGTTTCCATTTAATTTGGCCATGGGGTCAAACGGTTTGGAAACCATTTTTTAAACGGTTAAACGGTTACCTCCAGGCCCAAGTCGTGCAACACACAACTTTCTGATTGTACCTCCCGGATTATTCGGGCCGTAACGCTTCTTCTGTCACCCGTCTAGCGAGGCACAATCCACCCAACTGGCTGCAACAACCAGCCATTTGCGCAATCAAGCTCGGGCCTATAAAATGTGACGGTGAAACGGTGCACTAGGGTGCGGCCGTGAAATCTAATGGATTGACTAGTGAGGAAAGCGAACTAGTCACTCTACTCAAACCAACCAAAACCAAAACAAATCACTAATCCTAATCCTAATACTCGTGTGTGTGTGTGTTCGGGGAGGTAGGGTACGTATCACCCGTCAAAAGGGTGTGCAAGGTTGGAATAAGGCTTTGTTTCAATAGCAACTATGCGGTTTAAGCACGGTTATGCTAGGGTAGCAGGGACTTCACGCCAACAGGATATCAAGACTCAAGTAAACTTTAGACTGTTCAGAGCTTTCAGTTTCTTTGTGAGCGGCAGAACCTAACACTACTGGCAGCTAGCCAAGAAGCAGAAGGTAGGGCAGACTATCAACAGACAGACGCTACTTCAATATCAACCAACGCTGCACGAACGGCGGCGGTTTCAACGAAACGGGGCGGTTACACAGAAGGTGGACGCTGGGCTAAGGCGCGGACAGTTACACTGAAGGCGGCGGTTTCACTTCTACTAGCACAGACCAGTCTTTAGTCCTGGAGGCCTAAAGCGCTGCTACAGGAGACAAGAGAGTACAATTTACACAACAAGCCTTAGTCCTGGAGGCCTAAAGCGCTGCTACAGGAGACAAGTTGGTGCAGGTTTGAACGAGGCTCTTATATCAATGCGATTGGTAGTCTTTTCGACGTCCCGTATCTCTCAATCTTTTCTGTGCGTCTGCAAATATATCTGATGTCTTGTCACAAATCTAGAGTCTACTATATTGCCCGTATATCTGGGGGATAGTTTACTGGCTAATACAGAGTACACAGCTGGCTTTTATACATTTCAGAGAGAAGTAAAGGAGATAGACGGAATGAATAGGAACAATGAAGAGTGGGAGCCCGAGTAGTGAATGGCCAATGGCGTAGAAGACATTTACAACCATGGGTATTATGACCTGCTACCGGGGCTAGTCCACATGTATTTCTCTAGCACGCCATAAGACGTGCTTTAGTTGTCTTGGTTTCCATCTTTCTGACTGAGCAAGTCTGTCATCACTGACTAGTCAAGTCAGTCCTAGTCAAATTCTATTCAATTTCCCTATCAGCCCACACTTCACAAGCTCAGTGGAACTCATAGTAAATATTCAAGCAGATTGACAGGATAGCGCGGCGCTATACTAGCACAACAGTATAGTGACCAGTAAAGTATAGCGCGGTGCTACACTATAGTGTCGATCCTCATCAATCAATCATATCAGTAAATCCGTGATGCGAGGTCCGCATCTTTCTAACGGTCAGATCTGCCCGAGTAACCACAGTGAGGAGTAACTCGGTAACAAGTCTTCATCCTAATCTAATCAGTTGGTCTTATACACAAAATGGCGCGGCGCTATATCCCTGCCGGCCCTAATGTGGTTGTACCAATCCTGACTTCGTATATCTTGTTTTAATAGTCATCAGACTATTCAGAGGCCGTTGAGATGGCAAGTCAATAATTCTGAGTAGTTCCCTGATGTTTCACCTCCAGCGCATAAGATAATGGCTTACCGCCACCATCCATAGCTCAGTGTAGAATATCATAGTCAGGACGTAACAGCCTTTTGGGCTGCCTTGTCAAGTCTACTCAATCCTTCATAATTGGTTTGTTACACTGACTTTCGGCCATCAATAGTGTAGCCTACCACCCCAGGGCGGGTGTACGCTCATAATCTAATGCCTCACTTCTGCCCGCTAATAGGTTCAAAATGAAATAAAAACTGGTGTTTTCATGCATGTTTTGGTACACGCCCTATCAACGGTGAGTGACCAGACGTGTTTTATCATACCACCATGAGCCCCACTGGCAAGCCCGCTAACGGGGTTTCCACCCCCAAGGTGCCTCGCAAAAGGGTCGCGCCCAAACACCTTCTGGATGGCTCCAACAGCGAGGCTCCCAACGCGGCACATCAATCTATCGTAAACGAAACCCAAGCGCGTCTCACCGCGGGTCAGTCGCGTTTTTTTTTTTCACACACATTGACGCGTCTTCCTGATCCATGTACAGCCTCCGCTATCGCTACTCTCATTAGAGCCATCGAGGATCTCGATGCGGCTTTGCCTACGACCATTGCCGAAGGGACAGATAAAGACGAGATTCATCGCGTCCTCACCACCGTCCACGGCCCGGACGATGGCTCTAGGGCTGCATCATCGACTTTCAATCGACGCTTCGACGTCCTTTTCAAAGAGGACGCGCAATGTCGTGTGAACGGCCGTCTGCACTTGATCCGACGCGGCGAGTGGGGGATGTTAATGGTAGTCCGTTACTTACGAGACACCAAATGGAATGACCCAGAGATGAATTTGGATGGCGCGGTGAACAAGTTGGAACGGATTGTGAAGGAGATGGAAGTTCTCGCGTACGTGTTTCCTTTCCTACTCGATACCTGCTGATTGTGACTCGATCCAGTGGCATTGACAGATTGGCGGCACGGAAGGCCGCTAGCGCTCACAAAGCCGCTTCCACGTCGACGTCGAAGCAGAAGGGAAAGAACCCAGCCCCTCAGACCAACACCGTGCCGACTCAACCAACAAATCCCGCCAAGGAGGCCATGTACGATCGACTGTTCACATGTAAGTTACCTCCACCGGCTTCGATATATTTTATTTGGATTATTTATCCAGCGGTAATGGCGGGGCGGAACCGCAAGTCCGACAACAATGGGGGGTTTCAGAATTAGATTTTCGAGCCCAACTTTTGGTCCAACTTTCATTCCAACTTCGTCCCAACTTCTTAAAAGTTGGAGCAAAAGTTGGGTCTTTGTTTGTGAAACACCCTGTTAGATTTCTGTTCAAATTTCGCAACTTTCTATGTACCCGGGCCGACATTCACACCATGGAATCGGGTAATCCCGAGTGAGAAAATTCTCGTCCCACCATGTCTGGCTCAACATCAGAGGATCGGTCGTCATCGTTATCATCGTCGATGACTTTGACCACCTCATCAGCGGCCTTTTCACCTTTTGCTCGGGTTTTTGAGGGTGCAGCCTTGGGCTTCGGTGCAGCTTCGGATCGGGCCATAGGATCAGAGAACAATAAATAAAATGAATGCAGAGGACAGTCGCAAGTCTTGCACACTAAGAAAATATAGTATTATTACATAACATAAGGCGGATCCAAGTAAAAGCCCCGGCGACGGTCGACCAGAACAGTGAGCCGAAGTTGGAACACGAAGTTGGAGGAGAAAGTTGGAGCCGAAAAGTTGGATGTCAAGTCGGGCTCTTGTGCTCGACTTGACATCCAACTCCAACTTTTGGCTCCAACTTTTGTTCCAACTTTCATGAAGTTGGAACCAAAGTTGGAGCAAAAGTTGGGCTCGAAAATCTAATTCTGAAACCCCCTAATTATAAGCCGAGGAACAATAAGGGAGATCTCTCTGAGGAAGAAGACGATGATTTTATGGATGTCAATGAAGATGCCGCATCTACTTCAAACGTAAGTTATTTTCCCTATCGTTTCAAAGATCTTATCGCTGTTCAGATTACCAAGAAGCGTAAAATTATCGTGGTAGACGGTGTTCTACCTGCACCGCCCACGAAGAAGGTCTGCGCCATTTTATTTGATTATCCTATTCATAACAGTTCTTTAGAAAGTAAAGAAATCAT
This sequence comes from Mycena olivaceomarginata, assembly GCA_029378375.1. NCBI lineage: Eukaryota > Fungi > Basidiomycota > Agaricomycetes > Agaricales > Mycenaceae > Mycena > Mycena olivaceomarginata. The sequence goes on along the minus strand of JARKIC010000228.1, from coordinate 244,777 downwards.
CGGCCCCTGTTCCTCCTCCGCCGGACGTCGATGTTATTGAGATTGACGACGAGTCCGAGGACGAGATCCGTCCGGGTGGTAAGCGTGGCCCGAAGAGCCAGACTCGCGACCATTTCTGGCCACCTGCTGCTACCAACCACAAGGGTGACCGCCGGTCGTCATTCGTATGTCGACACTGCAAAGCGTGATCTCTTTCTTGAAATTCAAACTGTTTACTGAATGCTAACGACTGTCGTGTACTGCAGGAGCGTAACCTTCAAGCGCAAGGTCGACAAAACTCAGTTATTCGGTGATGAGAAGCCAGCGCCCGCTCTAGGTAATTTAACCACGCATTACAAAAATCATCATCAGGGTGTTCCTGTTCCCGCGGATGTGCCGTCCGGGGAAAGTCGTGGTATATCTGCGACCTCGGCCAAAATCATGGCTGATTTTCCTGTCGACGGGAAGCTCAATCCCGCGATCAACTCGTCGCAAAAGAATTTCTACAAGATCTTCGCCGCGTGGATCATCGAGGATGATCTGCCCTTCACAACGGGTGAGACGCCCGGCATCCAGCGCCTTTTTGCTTTCCTCCGGGCACGGTTCCTGTTGCCGAGCGATACGACCGTTCGCAACACCTTGGTGCAGATATCCTCAGAGATGTATGACCTCGTCAAGTCAGAGCTTGCGGCACGTAGCTCAAATCTCCTTCTTTCTCTATTCTAATGTAACTTCAGAACGTTAGATCCAAAACTGCGGTTTCCACCGATACTTGGACGACTCGTGCGATGACATACACGTTCGCCGGTTCGATCGCCAGTTGGATAACTTCTGACTGGGAGCTCGTCGAGCGCGTGCTTGACTTCTACCCCATCGACGACAGAGAACACGAGGGTGAATATGCGGCGCTTGGCCTAGCCAAATGCCTGAACGATTTCAAGGCGCTTGAAAAGATGAGTATTGATTATTTGGAGAACAAAACCCCGACTGACATGTTCTCTTTACCTCTTCGCTGTTGCGCTCGATAATGCCGCCCCGAACGATGTGCTTCTTCGGGCTTTGTCCCGTCTCCTGCGCGAGAAGTTTGATATTCAATTTGTGCCTGCCAACTCACAGATTCGTTGCCTTGCCCATGTCGTCAACCTCGTAGTGCAAAAACTGCTAGCAGCACTTGAAGACCTCCCGGATCCTGATCTCGTAGACGACTACCTGCCGAATAAGGACCTCCCGATTCACTACGATCCAGACACAGATCCCGACGTCTTGCAGATGGAACAAGAGATATTTACGAAGGATGACAACGAGACGACCGAGGAAGACGACGCCGCAACATTGATGGACGGGTTGGCCTCCACTTTTGCGAAGATGTCCCCGCTGCAGAAAGTGAGCGATCTCATTTCCGCAATATAGATGTATGGTCTGACGCTTCGTAGCTACGCACCACAGTAACAAAGATTTGCTCTTCCCCTCAGCGTCGCAAGCGCTTCCGTACCACGGCCGCTAGAGTCTATGCTAACGAGCTAACGGACCGCAGTCGAAGGCGTGCATCTCTCATGGTTGTACGTGATAGTAGGCATCGCTGGAACTATACGCATGCGATGATTGAGCGCGGTATGCTCTTGAGAAGGTCAGTTCTTTTTATCGTGCGAACCGGAACTTCATCTGAACGCGCACGACAGGCTATTGATAGTTGGGTATTTGACCGAGAAGAGCTGCGACCGCTCGCCCTTCAAACAGAGGACTGGAACCATCTCGAAGCGTTGGGCGGCTTACTGAAGGTCAGTGTCTCAATCTGACGTACAACCATTATTTAAATTCACTTGGCTAGCATTTCACCAACGTAACGAAGCAGATGTCGTACTCCAGCACGCCAACGCTACCTTGGGTACTCCCAATGTACGTAGGGATGCTGAAGCATCTTCGCTCGGCTAAGGATAGCACGACGTTGGCCACCTGCCTTCGTTCTGCCGCCGCGGCTGGCCTTACCAAACTGGAATTTTACTTCGTCAAGGCATGTGACTGCCATCTAAATATTATTTCTACGTGTGCGTCATTTTCTTGTGCACCCCCGACCCCCCCTATTCAATGTTCCGACAGTGCTCCACCCGTCGCTGGGGATCGAATGGTTTCGTAAGGCAGAGCCGGTATCCGATCTTCTGAGTGCAACTCGTGCACAGGTGTTGTTCGAACACGCGTACACATCCTATCAAGACATACATGTTCACCAGTCGGCTCAAACCCAAGCACCCGTTGCGCCTTCTCGGCCCGGGACATTTGGTTCATTTCTTGACGACATTTGCATGACTAATGTTACGAGAGTGGAGGTTCCCCTCGTAAGAAGCGAACTGTCCCGTTTCTGGGATGCTTTCACGAACTACGATGGCAATTCCAATGTGCCACTGCCATGGTGGAAGGTGGGTTTATCTCAAGACTTGCATTCACTGTAGCTGACGAATTTTGTCCCCGTAGGACCACGAGCACGAGTTTACCATCATCTCAAAAATGGCGCGCGACTTCCTCGCAATCCCCGGCACCAGTGTCAGTCGAGCGCCTGTTTTCAAGTGCACGCCATCTTTGCGACGAGTCTCGAGCATCGTTGCGGCCGGAGACAATCTCCAAGGCAATGCTCACGAAAATGTGGCTCAAGGATGGGCTTCTTAAGCGGGCGTCGTTGGACTGCGGGAGGGGCTAGTAAGTAGCACTTGTACAATATAATTTTTTCCACGCCCCAAAAAAACCGTTTCCAAACTGTTTTTAAACTGTTTTACTTAAACGGTTTAGAAACCGTTTCCGAAAACTAAATGATTGGAGCCTTACTCGTCGTTACTGGACAATTTCGTTCAAATCGGCAGTCACGCATCACGCACCCCCCTGTCGATCACGAACTTTGGTCGAGGTCACGCGTCACTCGAGCCTCTGTCGAACCTCCAAGTGGCCACACAGGCCCCAAATTGCCTAAAAAAAAAAAACAGGCAAAAAAAGACAAAAATTTCGGTTCAAATGCCGAAATTTTCGAGGTGTCACGCAAAAATTCGGCGGCGTCACACCCCCTGTCGATTTGAACGAAATTGTCCAGTACCCCCAGTTTCAGTTGGTCCAAAACTACACCCGATTTCTCCAATATCGGTAGCTCTTATAATGTACATGTTGCCGGAACATGAGATATCAGGAACATCTTCGGGCCTGGGAATACATTTTGCGCTTGATTTGGCGGAGTGCTTGGGCGTGGGAGTTGAGGCACGTGCACGATGACTGAACAAATCTTCTTTCTCTCTCTCCCTCATCTGCCCCGAAGAGAACGCCGTTGCTCCTTCTCAGTGAGCGCGTAGAAGCTTTTCGAGAGGGACCAAATACCAAGCTATATGCCTGTAATGATATCTTAGCTCCCCGCTGCTCCTTCTCAGTGAGCGCGCAGAAGCTTTTCGAGACGGACCAAATACCAAGCTATATGGCTGTAATGAACTCTTAGCTCCCCGCTGCTCCTTCTCAGTGAGCGCGTAGAGGCTTTTTGAGAGGGACCCAATACGAAGCTATATGCCCGTAATGATCTCTAGCTCCCCGCTGCTCCTTCTCAGTGAGCGCGTAAGGGGTTTTCGAAATCCATTGGGCTGGATCCCCGACTGCCTATGCACACCGCCACCTACTCGTGAACGATGAGCAGGTTCTCCCCTCAGCGAGAACGCTCCCAGTGCTTGGCGCTGGGCTGCTACATGTCCGATATCTTGTGAGGCGGTCCCTGTATGGTGCCACTGGGGATCCTACCGCCGGATTTCAATTCCCACTTCTCTCGCTCCATACTCACTTTGAGTTTCTGCAGCCCGAGGCTGTCGAGTATACATGTGTGGTCGTTGTCCCCAACGTGAGTGGTACCTCCTTTTTGAAATCCCTTGGGCTGGATTCCCGACTGCCTATGCACACCGCCACCTACTCGTGAACGATGAGCAGGCTCTCTCCTCAAAGAGAACGCTCCCAGTGCTTGCCGCTGGGCTGCTACATGTCCGATATCTTGTGAGGCGGTCCCTGTATGGTGCCACAGGGGATCCTACCGGCGGATTCCAATTTCCACTTGTCTCGCTCTATACTGACTTTGATTTCTGCAGCCCGAGGCTGTCCACTGTACATATCGACCTTCCCAACGTCAATTCAGCCATGATGTACGACCTAAAGCAGTTCCCCTCTATATCGGCCGGGATCGTGAGGATAGGAGCTCGTGTTTTCGAACTATGGCCGCCGAACTGGAGGCAGCTCCCTCTCTTCCGGGTGACGCCGCGCAGAACCGGCGATGCAGGCGTCGAAAGACGTCCTGCAGAGGAGATACGACGGGCACACGGGCAAACACGACTGCCTCCCGTATTTCCTTGAGGCCACTTCGCATTGACCTTTAAATTTCATCCGGAGAGTCGCTACGGTGCCTGTGACCAATTTCGCGTACCCCGGCGTCAGCCATTGATGGAGGGTTGGCCAAGGAGCGAAACCGAAGGCACCCATGCCAGCCAAGTCTATCAGTACGTATATTCGGCGCAGAGAGTCTGACGATACCTAATACTACCTCAAGACAGCGCTATCTTTCCGGGCTGTTCTTCCTCAAGATTCGAGGGCAATCTGCCAACCAAGTCCATCAGTACGTATATTCCGCGCCGAGAGTTTGACGATATCTAATACTGCCCCAAGACAGCGCTATCTTCATGTTCCATCCCCGCTCCGGGCAGTTGTTCCTCAAGATCATTCACACGAGTGTCTGGGCTGGTTAAAAGCGTCTTAGCCAACTCGCCAAGCGGAAGACCGCCGAAGAAAGTAGCTGCGTTGGTACGGTCTCTACCGTTGGAGGAACAGCCGAAGCAGGTCATCGTCGCTCGCAAGGGCATGTTGAGTGCGTACCAGCCGATATATCGCCTTCATTCCATCTCATCCCGCGACGCGACACAGGAAGACGTGCCCGACAAAAAGTCTCCACCTTTCTCTGAGCTTGACATTATCCGGTGGAGATGGACGCACTGCTGCGAATGCGAACGCGCAAGCGCAACGTACGCGCGCCCCGTCTTCTTCCGCGATATAGGTGACAGCACGTCCACCAGCCTCGCATCGCGGTTGCCGTTCTCCCTACACCACAACACACGTCAGCATCGCAAGAAACACGGGAACGAGGAAAGAACGAGAACTAACACAAGGACCGGACACTGACACCTTGCGCTCCAGCTCCGCGAGGCGCGACTGCAGCTCATCGTCGAGATCCTTGTGGTGCTTCAGCAGCGGCGTCAGCCCGGGCGGCAGCTCCCGCTCCCCGCGTGCGTTTTGGGGACTTGGTAGGCTGGCCGCTTGAGCCGGCCTCCTTCTCCTTCTCCTTCTCCTTCTCCCTCTCCCTCCCGCTCCCCTCATGCTCGCTCTCCCGCTCCTGCAGCCGCCGCGTCACCTCGGCCTCGACCGCACGCGCAGTCTAGCAAGCACATCATCAGTATCCCGCGTGCCCTGGCAGAATGTACCACGCACCCTCGGTTCAATCTCCGCCTCGCTCATCGCCTTCTCCGCCCCAGCCCCCCGCCCCTCCGCCGACCACCGACATCCGGCTCTTCGTCCTGCTCGGCGCCGCGCTCGCACCGACACCAAACGAGGAGGCGCGCGGGGCGCCGGTGGGGCGCGGGTTTCGGTATTATTGGGGGGTGCGCGACGTCGATCTTGGGCGGTGCGGGTCCGGGCGGGGGCGGATTTCTGGGGCAGGGTGGGCCGGGGTCGAGGGCGTAGAAGGCAGCAGCGTTGCCATCGGCCCCAGCGCGAACCCCCGCCCCGGCCCCAGCGCCGAGACGGCAGCGACGCCATCTTCGCGGCCGGGGTCGATGGCGTAGGAGGCAGCGTTGCCATCGGCCCCAGCGCGAAACCCCGCCCCAGCCCCGGTGCCGACACCACCTTGGCGGTCGGCTCCAGCCCCGGTGCTGGCGCTCGAAGGCTACGGCGACGACGAGATCCAGTGGAGGGGAGCCAGGCGCAGCGCAGCTTGTTCCGAGGAGGGTGGGGGCGCCGAGACGAAGCGCGTGGCGCTGTAGCCGTGGATGAACGAGAGGTCCGCGCGGGTGCCGTCTTTGCTGAGTTTGGCGTATTCGAGCGGTATCAGTTTGTGACCTTGGAGGGCGTATGGTGGAAACGTGACCGTGACATATCGCGTCACATGTAACCGCAGGCAATCCCGCATCCATCGTCCTAAACCCTCGTCCCAAACCCGCGTCTCACTCCGTTTAACAATTCCAACCATTTCACACGACCTCGAAACTCCTCCCCTGTCCCCGCGTTCGATGGATATCAACAATTTTGACGATTGGGACGAATATTTGCGGCCACCTCCCTACTCACAGTACTCAGCACACGACCCGCTGCCCGGATATGAAGCCCCCCCTGCATACGAATCACCTCCTCCCTACTCGGTGCAAGATCCACTTCCCGCTGGAGGACAGTACACGCCCGTACCAGCCCCTGCCCTCGAGCTGCATGCAGCCGCGGTTGAGGACGCCGAGAACGCAGCCGCCATTCAGGACACTGTGAATGAGACCATCGCGCCTGCGGGCATGGGCCAGATGGTGTGTCTTCTGTTTGCATTTCTTTTTGCCTTTCTCAACTTTTCCCAGGTCCAGGACAACGTCGCCGTATCATTCCAAGAAGAGCAGGCGGGCGCGGGAGTTCTCGTACGGGTTCGCAAGGCTTGCGCGCGCGCGAAAGAATGGCTCGGGCGCCGGTTCCGTCGCTGAAAAAGAGGTGCGAATAATTCTTGGGCCCTCTTGCTCTCGCTAATGTGTTTTGCAGGAAAAAAATTAATGCGCGCCAACAATTTGCTGGAAATTTGACCAATGTACATTTATGTAGTCCACCTATTCTCGGTGTCCTGATTCACGCCCCCGACGACGTCGAAAGCCCTTTCTTTCTTTGCATATACCACTCAAGAATAACACTTTCGTTTCGCGTCCGCTGACGTTCGCGCCGCGTCTCATGTCTTCCGCACACAAGCGACCACCGATGTATACCTTGCAGTTTTCCAAACCCAGTGACGCCAGAGGACTCGGGTGTTTCCTAAGGTTACGAGTGGGAAGTCAATGAAAGAGACTAGGTGTTCCCGTGGGCGTTGTACTCGACGCTTGTTCCATACTCGCTAAGGAAGTCTAAAAAAGGAGGGCAATGCCTCCCACCCCTTCGCCCGTTCCTGGTCGTATATAATCGTAGCCGCGTCTTCGCAAATGGCGCAGAGTATCCCCGTCCACCGGTCGTCCCATTGGTCTATTGTGTAACCCAGATTGAACTGGCCTTCGTGATCTTGGTCGACGATGCGAACCATCGTGTTTTTCTGCTGCGTGCAGCGGGTCGGCGACTGACATGAGGGGTAGGGTATGACGGTCTCATCCAGGGAATATTAATGTGTTGCGCTGAAACATTGCATGTAGGGACTTGAAGAAAATAAAAATACCACTCGGAGAACTGCCCTCATCGCCTGACCCGCCCTGCTGGTGCTGCTGCTGCGGGTCCAACACGAGCGTTCCCAGCAGCTGTCGCGCCGTGCTCCCTCCGCTCCCACTTGTGCTCAAACCCATCGCACCGCTCCGCGTCGAAGAGCTCCTGGCAGTGCATCAGCTTAATTACACGGCGCAAGTCATGGGGAAAACGCACATCATCGCGTCTGCGCCGCGCTTGACACCCTGCGGCGGTGGCCTGCCGTTGTTCTGCAAGAGGGGATTCTGTGCGCGCAGCATCAGTGAGTAGGAGTGAGACGCGCAGAGCAACGAGAGACGCACCGGCATTCCAGGTGGGAAGTGGAACCCGCAGACAGAGGGCGTCGATGGGCGCTTCTGCTGTGGCGGCAGTGCGCTTGTGGACGCGCCACCCGTGGACGCGCCGCCTTCGGGCTCAGAGGGCGCCTGTTGGTTCGGATTCGACGTCGACGGCCGACAATGATTGGCAATTGCAAGCGCGCGCGCGACGGATGCAGCGCTCTTGTCGTTCGACCGAGAGGGCGCTGTCTCTCCCGTAAAAACCGGCTTCGGTCGACGGTGCTCCCATTCTTGGCGCGATGGCCGAAGTGGCGCCCGAGGTGTTAGGGCGTACGCCTTCTGCTGCGGCGGGGCGTTCGTTCGCGCACCCTATTGCTGCTGCTGCTGGAGCGGCCGTGTCCCTTGACCTTGACCAGTCCGCCCGAGACCCATCGGCCCATATCGATCCTCCACCGGTTTGGCTTCCGGTTGCGGTAGTGACCGCGCTGCTTCCACCGCCTTCTCCTCATCTCCAACAGAAACGCTGCTCGCGCCCTCCTCAAAGTCGATCGGCTGCCCAAGATCGCCCTCCCCCATGTCGACGCACGCAAGGAACGCGTCGTCGTCCGAGAAGAACCCGAACGAGTCGTCCCCCGCGTCGTCTGCGTCTGCGGCCGGCCCGGGAACGGGGGGCGGCTGCATTTGTTCCTGCCCCTGCGGCGGCTTCGTCTGGGGCTCGGCTTTGACTTGCGAGGCGAAGGACACCTTGCGCTCGCCGCGGGCGTCTTGATGGGTGTCTGCAGGCCCGAGGGTTGGATGTGGCGTGGGACGGGCGAGAGGGGTCTGGCGGGCTACTGCTGGGGCTGCCACTTCTGCGGCTGCGGATCAGCGGCGGGGTTGGGTGCACGGACCGGGGTCGAGGTCGCGGCGATCGACCGGGAGGCCGAAGTTGACCCTGATGTAGACGTCGATGCAGCAGTCACGCAATACGATGTCCAGATGGAAGTGGAGAGACGCACGCGTATGAAGGTCGACGCGCAGAGACAGCGCAGCAGCGAGAATGAGCGCAGAGCGCGCGCCCGGCGTGTCATAGTCGTCCGCAAGGTACACAACGCCAAGCACGGGCGTGTACCGCCCACAGTAAGCCGAGGTGCGCAGGGCAGGATGCCGAGGATGCAGAGGTGAGGGAGGCATGCTGGAGGAACGCGGCGATTCCGAGGTACGGGAGGGAGGTGCTGATAGCCGCAGTGAAGCCGTGGCGGAGGTGTAGGCGCGGATACGAGGGAAGACGCAACGTGGAGGTGACAAGCCACGCGAGAGTCGTCGAGTCGTGGCCGTCGCGGAGGTGCACCACAACGAGGAAGTACGCGATATCCGTGGGGTCGGGTGTTGAGGGGTATTGCTGAGATGAGGCAGGCAGTTAGCAGCGATACGGTGTGACGATGGGAGGAGATAGGCGCACCCAGGTCCCAGATCGAGATGCAGCGTCCACTCTTGCAGGGACGCCGCAGCGATTGCACGAGAGCGGAGCGCGCGTCCAGCGCGGTGAGGTGAGCAACGTCGCATCGAGCATGGTGCCGCTGAAGCCAAGCTGGACGAGCCACGCGCTAAGCGGCACGAGATCTTGTTGCAGTCAGGCGAGAAGCGCAGGGTGGAGGTAGAGGACTGTGGGGACGTGCGAGGCAGGCGGTAGGGAGGCGCCGATGGTCGCGTCGTAGCCGTCACGGATGTGCGCGGCGGTGGGGAAGGACACGGTGTGTGTGTGCTCTATAGCGCCGACCATGGCTGGAAAGGAAAGGTAATTTAGCATGCAATACGGTGTGAAGATGGGGACGACGCACATGAATCAAGAATTAAAGCCAGTTCGCGCTGAGACGGCTCAGCGGGTCTGGCGTGTCGCAGTCGTTCGTGGAGCACATTGCATCGAACACGAGAGTGTGGAGCACCTTGCGGATGGCAGGAACCATAAGAGGGAGGCAGGAGGAGGACCGCGACGACTCAGAGTGAGACGAGGGAGGCGGCGATGAGCGCGTGGAAGGCATCGCGCAAGTGAAGAGCGTGGAGGCGCGGAAGGAGGCGGGTCGGGTGGGGGTCCATAGTACCGAGGGCGTCCGGCGCCGATTATTGCCTCGTAGTCGTCGCGGAGAAGGGGCGAAGCGGAGGAGGCCATTCATGATCCCAAGTTGCTCGAGGGCCATCGCTGAAAGGCGCGCAGATTAGTATGGCAGGAAAAGGTATAGTCGATGAAGGCCGCACCCCGATCGAGATGCAGGGCCAACCCTCTGAGGCACGGTACAGTACCGCACGAGGGCAGGGCGTCGAAAGGCGTCGAAAGTCGTGTCGTAATCGTCGCGGAGGTGCGCGCGCGGAGGCGGTGGAAGACGCGAGGCGGATAGAGTCCATAGCGTCAAGCGTCAAAGGGGATCGCTGGAAACAAGGCAAAGGTGAGCTAGCCGCAATGCGATCTGAAGATGTACGCACGCAGTATATACGCAATCGTATGTTTTATACGCCGACTTATTTCTCAGTCGAGCCTATTTCTTCCTGCGTCATAGCTTCTGTTGGCTGTGGTCGTAAGTAACTCTTTTCTCTTTTGGTTTCGGTACTGACCCAAATATTTTTCAGGTACGAGCTGCGATCTTTCCGCAAACTCGATGACACGTAGATTGAACAATGAACTCCTCAATTTTCTCTCCTCCTAAAACCTTGGTATCATTACCACCCTCCGATCTTCCGTTCCCTTGCCTGCGACCTCCTCATCACCACCTATCTCTGCCCATTCCTCAACACTCAGAAGGGTGGAATGATGAAGCAAGTCCAGTCAATTACCTTTGCGCCAAAAGATTGTTCTCATGTGGTCGGGCGGCGGAACCAATACCATAGTTGATATGCTTATCCGCGACGCTATCAATCGCGGCGTGCTGACCGCGCTGTCTTACGCTGTGAACATGGGTTTGGTACGGCCCATAACTGCCGCTACATTTTCTATATACTCACGGCTTCGCAGTTTCTCTGGTTTTTCCTCGGATTCGCCCCAAGTAGTAAGTACTACATCCGCCAGTCGCATGTTCCGGTCTAATTCTGCTTGATAGTGCACATGAAAGGCCCGCTAGCTACGTACGTCCTTGTGTCCACTGCTTCACTAGACGCTCACCCATGGCGCGGACTCGCTTTGCTAACCGCTCACCGATGAGATAGCTGTTGGAATAAGCAATAGGTGTTCGTGTTAGCACCCATTCGGCGACGGAAAATGCAAAAGAAGAAAAGCGGGAAAAGTTCAAGACACTTGGAAAGTCACGAAAAAAAAAGTGGCGGTAAAAGGCGGAGAGGCGAAAAAGCTCGCGAAATTGGAAAAGTAAACAAGGCCCTCAAAAAGCAGTTGCACACGTCCAATTTATTGGCAGTTTTTGGAATACACTTCTAATGTCACTCGGTTGAATCCAATCCAATCTGCGAAAATGTGAGAAGACCGGCGTCGTGAAGTGCGGGGAGCTCCTCCTCAACGGATTTTCGGTAATGCATCAGCTCTGTTCCACCCCCAATCGCTGAGTAGATAGCAAGATTTACTTCCCGCAGGGAAGCCAAAGCGGTCAACGCAGCATTCAAAGCGGGGGCTTGTGCCATCCTAGTGCCTCCTAGCAAGGTGTTGACGTTCAGGACCTCGAGGTGAGGCAGCGACGTTGGTAAACTAGGTGCAACAAACTCCATCGGGATAGACCAGGTGCTAGTGGTGCCTTCGAGAGTCAGGACTCTAAGGGCACCGAGACAAGGAAACTCCGCTGCCCTCGAATCCCCCTATCGTTACATAAGCAACACTTGAGCGAGATCAGCACGCTGCACTCACATGCTATATGAAGCTTGAGGTGCGTAAGTGTACGGGAACAAAAATGGACTGCTCCGAGAGCATCGGCAAAAATCTCCAGTTTGCAAAGGCCGCTGATCAACCGCGATATCGTAGGTTGCACCAGGAAGTCCCCTGCGCCGTGCCTGATGCGCATGGCAAGACACTCCAGCAGTGTATCTCCATCCCCAGCGTGGATAGCAGGAGGAAGAGGGACAGTTGTGGCTCGTCTGGATGCCGGCGATGCTGCATCTATTGTGGTCGTAACTTGAAGAGTGTTGCAACGAACGACAACATTACGACACGATGCGAAATGCAGCCACCAGTATAGATGGCGGAATGCCATCGCAGCTCAATAACATCACTTTTTTGAGTGATGGTTGAGCGAAAATCCCGGTGAGAGCCACGCACACATCCTGAGGCAATCGCTTCCATGGCTCCTTCCATCGAGAAGCACTCGATCTTGCCAGGGCGAAGTGTACGGAGAAGGACCTCCAATGCTTCCCACCCCTCCTTCCAGTACATGCTCCCGACGTTGAGCTCGCGAACGAAGGCGAGTAATTGGGGTGAAGAAGAGAGAATGTCGGATGCGCGTTGCACCAGTAAAGTGATGGGATTGGAAATGCCTTTGCTCTCCCCTCTGAAATTCTGTTGCATTGGGAAGCTCATCTCCTTGAATAGTAGCCGTTGAGCAGGCAGAAGAAAGCGCCTCGATGCTAGGGCGCATGCACGGAGGGAATCCTCGTCAAGATCAACGAACATGTCATCGAGAAGTTCTTGAGGAACCATGAGAGCGATGGAACGGAGGGTGAATGTGCTTAGGAGGTGAACTGCACGCCAAGGGGAGCCAGTCGGCCGTCGTGGTGAACGGAGAGGCCCGCCACGTGTCGCATGGATGATTCTCCTTGTCGGGCCGGTAAAGCCGGGATTTCGCCTCGGAGTTTGTAAGATTATGATGGCGTGTGCTACGCATCTTCCAAAGCTCCCAATGAGGCCGTTCTTTCCGCAGATACGAATTTCGGTCAATATGAGGGGCTCAGATTTTTTCGTGCAGTCTACCGCAGGGACTAATGAGGGACCTCTGAGCATTTATTTCCGAGGTTTTTTGGGCGATAATTGATGGAGCTGATTGTTAGCGGTTGCCAAGGCGTAAACTCCAAGCGACTCGTACGCACTCCGAAAAAGTGATGTATAGGTGCCTCTGAAGATGCTCCTGATACGGCCAGAATAAGAGCTACAGAAATTGTACCTTATTCACAACAAATAAGTCGGACGGAATTGGTAACTGGTATGACCAATACCAGATGCCGTTTCTGGTGATCCGATTGTTGGAAATCGGCCCGATGCACAGTGACCCTCTGCAAACGCACAGAGGTCTCAATTCAAAAGCTACGGCTTAAATACAAAATGGGGGAGTCATATGGATATAAGGGGAAATGTAATATGACTCTGTCTGAGTCAGGGAGAGTCAGTATGAGTCCGTAAGTCAGAAGATGAGTCAGAAGGAGTCAGAAAGAAACTACTGATGTGTAATGTCATACTCAACTGCAGCAGCAGTTTCCTTCTTCTTCAACTCTTCCCAACAGTGCACGCTCGGGGCAGTCGGACTTGAAGTGCCCCTTCTTGTCGCAGAAGTAGCAGGTGTGCGTCGAAGCAGCACGGTGTGCGGCAAAGGCGACATTGTTGGGATCATTGTCGACAGGGGAAGGGGAAGGGATGTCTGCAGTAGTGTTGGACTGCTGGTGTTTCTCCTCATTGAGCAGTCGGCTGATAACATGCTTGACTGTGAGGGCGTCGGGAGGAGTAGCATCGAAGTTGATGACGACGGCCTTGTAGGTAGCGGGGAGACCCATTGTGAATGCCAGAATTTTGTCCTGGTCGGTGACAACAATTCCAGTATACTCCATGCGAAGCACCATGGACTGGACACGGCCAATCCAATCCTCCATCGTCTCAGAGTCGAGCTTCTTCGCTGTAAGGAACTGGCGACGAAGGGCGAGACTGGTGGCAAAGCCAGCAGCGTGGTGCACGCGCTGAAGATCTTGCCAAATGATCATCGGATCACGAGATGTCATGTGGGCAAGCTGGCTCGGCTCAACACATAGAACCAGTTCAGCACGTGCTTCCGCCATCTTCGTTGTATCCCGTGTCGCAATCAGCGTTCTCAGCTCCATATCCATCTCCACCACTGTCTTCTCACTCCCATCGGAGTTGGTGTCGCTCACAACAATTTGAACCACACCCCATAATCCCTTCCTGACAAGGATAGCCTCCATGCGCAGGTCCCAGTCGTTAGCATAATTCCTGTTGCCGAGGCGTGCAAAGGAATAGCGGTTGGAGTCGGCCATTGTAGCGAATAAATCAATATGTGGTGGTGAATGAAAAGATCAAAGATCAATGCCTCGTCGCCGTGAGGGCTTGTCTTCTGCCTTTGTCGTCGTGAAGGGCTTTCAACTTGCTTCCGTTGTCGTGGAAGACTTTCGGCTTGCCTCTGTCGTCGTGGAGGGCTTTCAACAGTAAGAGTCTGGAAGACGATCGTCGACGAAATCCAGACAATGGCAGCGAGTGCTGAGTCGATCGAGGGTATGCATGTATGCGCGTTTGTGTTGGAAATCGGCCTGATGCACAGTGACCCTCTGCAAACACGCAGAGGTCTCAATTCAAAAGCTACGGCTTAAATACAAAACGAGGGAGTCATACGGATATAAGGGAAATGTAATATGACTCTGTCTGAGTCAGGAGAGTCAGTATGAGTCCGTATGAGTCAAGTCAGAAGATGAGTCAGAAGGAGTCAGAAGAAGCTACTGATGTGTAATGTCACATTGTGACCACATGGCGAATAGGCAGTGCATTGGTGTTTCGGTTGTTACTCCAACACCAATATTCTCCGTTTCAGCTGGTGTCTGTGTGTACTTGATATTGCAACTGATACTTAGAGTATCAGTCACAGTCCCAGGCAGATGTAAACGGAAGGTATTGGTTGCTCCAAAACGGTCTCCGATAACAATAGAATCAGCAACCATTTTGGGGCCTTCAAGACAACAAGTCTCAGCGGCAGTCCCGGGCATCCTGACACTGTGACTCATGCGGATCATTTCAATTACACTGAGACGCGGCGGCCAATCAATGGCAGAGCAGCGGCCGCTCCTCTGCCATTGAAAAAAACTTCATCGGCAGCAAAGCAGCTCTGGCCGGAGTAACTGCACTACATGCATGGAAAACTTGAAGACATGGCTTGTAAGGTTCACGAGCTGCTCAGTTGCAGAGAGCAATCAATTATGATGCCAAGGCTAGTGGTGTACATAATTGAGGAATTCCTGCCGAGCAGTGGCTCTGAGAACAATAGTGGCTGATGTTAAATGTAACGTGGGAAGCCGTGCATGAACAATTCGAGCGGTGGTGTGGAGTCCTGAGGAGATGCTGATTTGCCAGTTTTTGGATGCAGCATGAAGACATTCTTGATCCAAGGGATAGCAATGTAACCAGCGATATTGGCAGTGCCAACTGAAAGACGCAAGTGATCTGAGTGATGACACACTGACTGGAATAGGTTGGCACCAATGTCCAGCAGGACGTGTTTTCTGTACATGTTCCAATTTCCAATTCAATTTGGGGTCCCGCACCACGAGCTCTTTATCATATATGTGCCATAATCTCATCCGACGTTTGGCAGGTTCCCGACAGCACTGCCCTCGAGAGTGCTGTGACGGTCCCTGACCACGTCTTCACATCCTTACATCCTTCTACATGCTCTTCAACTAGCTTTCCCCACCCCTCCACCGCCTTCCCCGCACCCAGCCCGCCACCCAACCACACCATCCCCATCCTCGTGTACGGTGCCGGCTCCACCACTGGCCAACACCTTGAATATGCCCTCCAGTTGCTGCACGCTGCCAGTCACACCAACATCCTCACCACTGCCTCGCACAAGCACCATGCCTTCCTATGCACCCTCGGCGCCACACATGTCTTCAACTACGCCAGCCCGACCCTCACCGCGGACATCGCCTGTGCCGTTGGTGGTGACGGTAAAGTTGTGCACGCGGTCAACGCAATCACGGTGGAAGGCACCCTCGCGCGCATCGCCGAGGTGCTGAAGGCACAGGGCACGCTCACATTGCTGCTCCTGATCAAGGTGGGCGACAACGTAGCTGTAGGCGAGGCACCGATGCACCGGGTCCTCGTAGAGCGTAATCCGTTCCCAGCCTTTGTGATGAGCAAGTACGTGCAGACGTTCACTGGCACATACGCGAAGGTGTGTTGTGATTTTTCTACTGTGTCGACGAGCCGGGGGTCTCTGATGTTTGCTTCCAGAATGTGTACTTCAAGGACAACCTGATGCCCAAGATCCTCCCGTAGCTCCTCGCTGCGGAGCTCATCCAGCCGAATGGGTGCGACTGCTGGACTAGGGACATTTGAGGGGCATGTCGCAACGGGGCTGGACTTGCTCGGGCTGGACTTGCTCAGAAACAACTGGATTAGGGAGGAGAAGGTTGTAGTCATGGTCATATGAAGAGACATCTGTCTTGGACTTCACAGGAAATGATTAAATATTTTGGCATCCGTGTTCCGAGTCAAACTGACAACATCATTCAAGGGCTCACAAGCCGACACTGAATACGATCTGTGAAGCAGTCCCTTCCTACCTGAGGACTCCTCAGCCTTTCGAATCGGCACCAGTCACTGAAGAAAGGCTTCAGGGTCATCGCTCTTAAACTTAAAGCTCTCTGAGGAGCGCGTTACAGACAGAAAAATTGTGCAGGCAGCCTCAAAGCGCCAGTGGATTGAATTTGACTTTACAATAACTTATTCTTAACTATACAGTACCCTACTCATCTCCGGTCCATCTTCACACTTCACCACCTGCAAACCCATTCATCACAATTCATTGCACGGTCTCCAGTGTCCGACTCCACACCGCCACTTTCAGATGTGCCATCACCTGCGAGCGGTCAGATTCAATTCTATACATACTTCGTCTTTATTGAAATTAAGCACCTGCAGCCCCTCGAGGGATGTCACACGGGAGAGGGCGACATATGCTTGGCCTGCGGTCAATTCACTTTCAGGATGCAGAACAGGAAACAGCAAGTCGTGGATGGGGCAGGGAGGGAGGGGAGACGCATCCTGCTTGAAAACTTTCCCGAGATCGACCTTGACGTGTTCCAGTGGTTGCCCCTGCGACTTGTGGATGCTCATCACCCATGCCAGAATCAATGGAAGCTAAGGACAAACCGCCGCAGATGAGTATCACCACTGACTGTGCCGCGTTACCGTGAAGGCGATGAAAGGAAACACTGTATCTGACTCCCACTCGCCTGTGCCTCTCCTGTCGGGAGCTCGACCTTGCACGTGTCGGGCATTGTTAGTAGTGTGCGCTTGCCGCCAGTGAGCAGCGAGAACTCCACGACAGGGTACCGCATGCCCGGGGCAGCGGTGGAGGCTGGTTTCTTTGTTACGGTGCTGGAGGTTAAGGTGAGGGTCTCGACCTACCCTCGCTCCCTCGACGTCGTGGTGGGTCCCGTATGTCGCTGAATTCACGAGTGTCTTGTCCAGGTTCTTGATCAGCATGACCTGGAATGGCATCAGTGTTCCATGAGCGTATATATAGTCATAGCACAGAGAGAACTGACCTGTGCGTCCTGATGAAGAACAGGCTGAGGGCCGGCCATGAAGTTTCCGAGCAGCTTGTCTCTCTAGTTGGTGTCCTGTATTGCACTGCTGTCCACTGCTTGGAAGGTGTGCACCTCTGAAGTGAAACAGTTGATGCGGCCATGGTTATAGCGATCCACATCCTTCCTACGGGGAAACCTACAGCGGCAGTGTCGGTAGAGAATCGTCACTATGTTCTGACCCCCCCTAGAAATAGACTGAGGCCAGGGACCTGCCCACAGCTGCACAGAGGGGTCTGTCTAGGTGACTAGAAGCAGTCTGTGCAGGTCAGCCGAGGTCTGGGCAGGTCAGTGCAGCTGTTTGTATCTTAAGGGAGGTCAGTTCAGCCCAGGGTAGGTCAGTCAAGGTGTTGCTGGCCATCTAACCAGAGGTAAACATACCTGATTTGCAGCAGAGAACGACTTGTAGTATTGCTGCTTTGTTGCCACGGCCGGGTCCGGCTCGGAGAGCCGATAAAGCCGAGCCGAAACTTCGTCGTAAGCCGGCTAAGCCTTGCTGGAACTGAGAAAGATTCTTCGTCTAATGGCTGTGAGGATACACAGAATGCTCATTACCTGGCATTGAATACAATACAGAGTCAGTACAGCCCGGGTCAAAGTCAAGCTAGGCACCGAAACTGAGACAGACACACCTACCAAGGGGTGCGTGATCTCTGTATCTTGGCAAGTGTTCCCACGACTACCCACCCCCCTAGAAAAGGAAAGTGTTTGGGTCGGGCAAAGAGCGGCCATCATGGCACCATCTCATCGACCGTGCCACTGTAGTACGCGCGTATTAGCTTCTGCAGCTCTACAGTTAGTTTGGAGGATTAACTCTGACATCCAGATATTCAGATACTCTTTATCTCAACCTGCAGCACACATTGGCCCGTAACGAGGACGAGACAAGGGCCCCAGCCCAGAAAAGTCCGAAAAATTGACCTCCATTCTGACTGATCCAAACTCAAAATATACATTCTTCATAGGTGAGACTTCAGTGAGAGCACATCTTAAACCCTACATATTGGTGAAATATTGAAGCCAAGCCTTTGGTGAGCGAACCGAACAAGCACCGCGATCACATCAATCATTCTTGTGTGGTTTTGATGGTAGCCAAGATCCACCTCTTGGCACCTACACTGATCTACACTGATCCGCATGACGTCAGTGTAGCCTGCCAGCCATGGGCTACCCGAACCTACGTGAAAGCTGTGTGTAGTCAGCTGAACAGAGCTGGTGTGGTCGGCTAGCCAGACTTTGCCAGACCCAGACTCACCTTGCTGAACTTTGACTAAGTGAGTCTAGCCAACCCCTGAACATAGTGCGCGTGTGAAAGAAGTAGGAGACATACACTTAGGCTATCAGTCCTAATCCATTGTCATAATAAATTTCTCGGGACAAAGAGCCGAGTCTGTCGACCAATTTGTCAAATAGAGTGCTGAATCACTTTTCGTTTAGCATGTCCACAAATTCTGTACCATGGTCAGAGGGGATCCCATTCTCGCGTGAAATTCACAGACCTTGGTCATGTTGACGAAACACCTTGGGTCAAGTTGAAAGTCTTGGAAATGGCTGGTTTCCAGAGCTCTGCTGAAACGGTGCACTTCTTATATGACTAGGAATAGCTAATTGATAGGTATTGCGAAAAAACACCCAAAACAACCAACCACAACCAATCTACCTCCAAAGATCCAAGTGCTTCTCTTTGTGAGTTCGGGTACGGGCCGTAGTATGCGACCAGCAGGTTTGAACAAACACAAGTTTGATTTATAGACTTCCAACAACACACTCTACAATGTACTAGCAATATGCAACTGCCAACAACAACACTGCTAGGAACCTAGGGATGGTCCGGGGGTGTGTTTATATGGGGTGGATACAAGATGGCTGGACCGCTAGGTCGAGAACACCAGGGCAGAGTATGTAGGTTTGTGAAAATCCTCGCTAAGGGCAGCCCCAAAGACTACTGAGGCTAACAACAAGGGACTTCAATCCTCAAACGGCAAGACTCTCCTTGACCGCCGACCTATTCTTTAACCAAGAATAGGAACCTTTCCGCTTTTATCAGCACTAGTTCACTACAAGCGTCCAGCTAGCGACCCAACACACTACGACAGAGCTTCCGTCTATATCGGGGTGAAGGCGAAGTAACTGACAAGTTATAGCCAAACTAGAGGTGGGGGCACCTAGTCCGTCTTCTTCTTCATAGGGCTCGAGTCAACACACAATCCACCTAGCAAGCGATCCAACACACTACGGCAGAGCTTCCGTCTTGTCGGGGTGAAGGCAAAGTCACTAGCGCAAACTGCAGCTGGGTCTCAAGGAGAACACCCTAGTTCGTCTTTATCTTAGCGGGGCTCAAGTCAACACACAATCACCTAGCAAGCAATCCAACACACTACAACAGAGCTTCCGTCTTGTTGGGGTGAAGGCAAAGTCACTAGCGCAACTGAGGCTGGGCTCAAAGAGAACACCCTTATTTTATATGTGGAGGTCTGCTAGAACCAACAACACGAAATCCTCAACTTAATCACTCCATGTCCCAGAGCCAACAGTTTCTAATTCTAATAAAGACTACTATCAGTGAAGCGCATTACAAACTTCACTAGCAACCTGAGACTACCTCCACTAGTGTCGCACAAAACTGGGGTGTAATCTCTATTAGAGGCCACCTGCACCAGCTTCATACTCGACCAGGGAGTGCTAATCTGAGGTGCTAGTCGCTCCTGTGCTCCCTTTATACTACTAGGTTCCAAATACATGTGAAAAGCGAGCTGAATAATACAATAATAAGCAATATGAGGTGATTCAATATGAACAGCCAATAAGATGACTGCCATTTCGTTTTAGAGCCATCCTGTGACATGCTAGATCAGCCTCGCTGACGAGCTAGCAGCCTATTCGTGGGTATATTGCAGATCCTGGGCACATCATCTATAGCCAAGGATCGCACCTAGTCACTTGGGTTTACAGCTAGTGTTCTAGGTCATCTTTCTGTGTCAGAATGCCGATCCATCGCATCTAGACAACCCAGTATTACAGCTGGTGTTCTGGGTTATCTCTCTGTGTCAGAGTGGCGATCCATCGCATTCTAGACAACCTGGGGTTGCAACCAACATCATAGGTCATCCCTGTTTGTCAGAGCGTCGATCCATCGCATCTAGACAACCTGGGGTGGCAACCAACATCATAGGTCATCCCGTTTGTCAGAGCATCGATCTATCGCATCTAGACAACCTAGGGTTGCAACCAACACCATAGGTCAGCTCTATGTGTCAGAGCATCAATGATCACCTGTAGCTCCGCACCAATAGCCTTCCTGCTATTCCACTCGAGCTAGCTGCCTGTATTAGGCCCTAGCTATCGTTTCACATCTCTCATGTGTCCATAGCATCAGATCTTTACGGTCCTAGCCGGATCTCTCCGGCTGGCACCACCTTTGTCATGCACACATTGTTCAGGTCTTCTCAAGTCTCATCGAGACCCCAATGTTGATTTTAAGGCGTCCATGGGCGCCGATGGCGCCGTATTCCATCAATATTGTCCTCAAAAGGTATGTTGTTAACTCAAATCTCGGTCTGAGCCTCGGAGTAGCGGTTGAAAATTATCTCATATTGTAATGATGTGTTCCCAGTCTGTCTTGTCTGTGCAATGCTGTGATTTTAATTTAATGCTGTCTTCTCCTTTTTGTTACTTGCCAACCTCTTTCTCGACTGAAGTGCACTGAAGTTCTCCCTTTCCTTCTCCCTCCCAATTCTTTTTAATGCACCTGCTGAGTACTTGCGAGTTTCTACGATCTTCTTTCAATCTTTCCTTTTTGGGATTCTTTTTCGCGTTTTTTCTCGTCCGAGGACCCAGCAGAACGATCGGAGAACCGGCGGCAGTACCGCAGACATGTTGAAGAATGACTTGGATGCGATGCCGGCGTACAACACCGACATGGGAGCCAATGCAGACGGCGCTGTTGCAGCAGAGATGGGGAGAGGAGACAAGCCGACAGATGCACAGCCTCACGCAGATCCCCTTGATCCGTCTCGGCTTGTCGGTCCGATTGACATCGAACTAAATTCCACACTTCTCGCTAGTCTCTGTAACAGATACCTATATTGATGACGAACAAGTAAGTATCAATATAGGAATTCTCGCCAACTTCTTACCCACACTGAACCTCTCAATGGAACCGATCCCAAGCTTCTGAACTGGACCATCCAGTTGCCAGATATTCTATCCAAATGAACTTAGACCTTGAGTATCTTTCGATGTCGGATTGCGCATTGAACATGGAACACGAAGTCTAGGTCGCCATGTATCGACGACCTGGAGTGCGGATGTAACGGTCAGTTTTCACATTATTTCCCGACTTTTCCCCGATCCAACTCGGCGGCGCGACTGTCACCGCCAAGACACAGTCCTTGATATATTATCTTTTGTTTCACCTGATCCCTATTTCTCCTTGTATAATATATTTAGCTTTGCAGTGAAAAATCCTCTAGAAGTGAAAAATCACATCGCTTCCTTCGACTCAGTTTTTGTCCAATTGTCTTCGGAAGTGGCGCAAATTAAACCGTCAGATGTATGGATGTAGGCTATGAAAAAAAATTGAGACGCCGCCGACGACGAGATCGGCCTGTACGACTTCGCCATGGGCCTATGGAGACGCGAGGATGTGGACACGACCGTCCGCATTGTTCTGGGACAGGCTCTACTTGTACGGCGTGCTGGCGTCGTTCACTGCGCTTCATTCGATCGGATTCTGGCCGCACATGCCCCAGCCCGCAAATCTGGCAAGTTGGCCGGCATCCCCTCATCAAAATGTCGTGAGCATGAGCGCGACCCCTCCAATCACATTCTCCAAGCGCCACGTACAACTGGGAGAGACCCCCGCCATCCACGCAGCCCTAGTCCCATGCTCAGTGTCACCTCGTCATTGCCGTTTCCTTCCGTCCAAACTCTTGTAGCTCACACACTGGTCAATCTCACGCACTCCCCGCCTTCGTTGCCGTCTTCCCCCCGATCTCGCTCGCGATCCCCGAGTGTGGAGGTAGTCATCAAACCGGAGATGATGGTGGACAGCATTTTTATCAAACCCGAGCCAATGATAGGCGGGATCGATACTGGCGACTCGCTCTGGGCGCGGGGCTGTGTTCTGGTACCCACGGGATTTGGAAGTTGGCCGGCGGGGATCTATGCTCGCGACATGGTATGGGTATTCGCCAAGATCCCCATCGGACGCAAGGCTGGTAGTGATGTCGAGTCCCGTTTCTGGTCTGTCTTTCCGGGCGTGGAATATGTCAAGCCCACATACCAGCGGCAGCTCCAGCACTGGCGCGCCTCCACACAAGGGAACCCGACGCCACATTGAACATGCCCCGCGACCCCACCGGTCTATAGAACACCTGGTGGCAAGCTTCATCTGGTCAGCAGAAGTTTGATGAGAAGCAGGGTTCGAAAGGGAAAGGCTCCAAAAGACGGTGAAGCCAATTTATTTTGTGTTCATTTACTTCTACATCCTTCTAGTTCAAGTTGGTAATATCTGTGATGATTTGTATTGAACCTCATCGCCTGTAGTATTTTGAATACATTTGTA
The DNA here is from genome assembly GCA_029378375.1 of Mycena olivaceomarginata. NCBI lineage: Eukaryota > Fungi > Basidiomycota > Agaricomycetes > Agaricales > Mycenaceae > Mycena > Mycena olivaceomarginata. The sequence continues at coordinate 221,995 of JARKIC010000228.1, read as the reverse complement.
CATTCTATCAAATCTACAGTCCATTATAAGATAATTCGGATGAATATTCGGGCAGGACCCATCGGCTTTGAGCTTTGTAACGGTCAGCCGATTCTTCCTCAGGATCATCTCATCCAAGAAAAAATTGAACTTTGTAGCACCCATCTCACGCATGGCATGGAACCCACCAAGCCAAACGTTGGTCTGCTTCGCAATCGATGAGTTGAAGTACCACCCCGTGCCATCTGCACCAATGAGCTCGGGGAATTGCAGTGGGCTGCAATGGTACGAGCATTCGACACCCTCCTTCTTGTGTTTGCATTGCCAGTGAAAGACATCAACCGGGAAGCCCACTGTCTCAATGAGCGGGTCATTGATGCGTGCGAGGTGCTTGTACAACGTGCAGTTATTGTCGTAAAAGACAATATCCGGCATGGACCCTCCAGTGCAGAAGACCTTGCGAAGCATGTCCTAAACCAGGTAATTCAGATGACGTGTGCGAAAGACAGTGGAAACCGTTTCTTACCACCGTCTGCGTCACGGTTTCAGAGCCAAAGAAGGTTGCGCGCGCGACAATAACGCCACACGGACGAACAATAATCTGTTCATTATGGGTCTTGCAGTGGCCAAACAGTGCGCATATTTTCCGATTTCCAGACGGGTCTTTGGATGCGGTGACAGACCTGGTATTGGGGCACCCGGGCATTTATTCAAATCTGCTCGAGTTGCAACATACTATAATGTACTTCACTACATTACGACGTCATCTCACAAAGAGCTAATGCTGGCCTGAGCAGTTAGTTAAGAGGGATATAATGTGTCTCGAACCATTAGAAAGACGCTGGACAACAATCCTGTAAAGGGTTGAAGTGGGAAGTCGCTAATGGAGCAATCGCGGAAGTGCCTTACCATCCTGGAAACGGATTGGGGCTACTGCACATCCCTGACTAAGGGCCTATTACGAGGGAACATCCTTCTGAACCAGAGGGATCATTTTGGGCATCATCTGACGTCCCCAGAAACTGCCAAGAGAGGACTGGACTTGGTCGATCTACCGAATGACTAAGGAACTGTACTCGGGTACTAGGAAGCGGCGGCTATCACGATTTTCAGACAAATCACTTAAGCGGTTCAAGGCGGAACCATTTGAGCGGATGGTTACCAAGGAGGGTAACGGAGTGCTGACGAGGAGGTCGGCTAAAAGTTGACATATCAACAATATCCCATCACGATCGTTCTAAGCGATGTAGATCTTGACTCATCGCTAAGCTCGGCTCGTTGATGTTTCTTATAATCTCTCTCAATTTTACTAATCGCTTGATATCCGACAGGAGTTCATCGGCTAGCTGATATACCACTAGTCATATACCCTGAACCCTATTGCACGTTTGTATCTGTCTCGTTTATATTTAGAATCCTGTAACGTATTTAAGTGGATGGTTATGGGAGGAACGCCAGTGAATCTCACCCCACCTGTTGGACGCGAAGTTACTAGACTTCACGCTTAACCGGTAGAGTAGTCATTCATTCGGAGACACCCAGAAGCTATACCAAGTTTCGTTTGTTTTCCCTGTTTGAATATTATCTGTGTTGGATTTGGATCTTTATAAACGACGCGTGGACATATTGGATTAACGGAACGGACGCGTGGAACATAAGGAAACGGATCAGACTTGACAATTGGTTGTAATCTCGCTAGGATTAGCAATCGCGGATACTATTTGGAATCGGGATTCATAAGAATCACTTGCTTTACGCATCGGAGTATCATCTCCAAACCTAGACCCACATCATACAAAACCGTTGAACATAAAATCTCGTCTGTCTATCGCGATTGCGCCTAGAACGGATTCGAGCAAGTTTTATCTATACGAATTGTAGACCTGTAAAGTCTTGCTTATCAAAGAGAACTAAAGTTCAAATTGCCACAATCTATACTGGATTGGAACCCCGAACTTGCACGAGGACTATAGTGTTTGAGTTGTTGTAGTTGCATTATCGAGCCGCGTATTCATTTACAAGGTTTGTGTTGTGATTATTTCACCGCTTGCCCCATAGTCAGCGTTTCAGCGGGACAGGCTGGGTCTGTTGTGTTGGCTGGCACATCAAGCTCCTCAATTTCCTCGGCGGTGGTTTCAGCAGCAAAGGCATTCTCCAGATTTGCGACACCAGGGCGTGCCACGTTTGTCTGAAGTTGAAACATTGCCTTATCGCGCTTCTTGTGGTTTGTCTCGAGGAGGTGATGGTTGGAATCTGAAACAGGTCTTGAAACCTTGGTCAAACTCTGCGGGAGTCTCACAACCTTCAACCACGCAAACTGTATCTCGAAGGGGGGCATGATGCGGACAAAAACGGTGTCGATTGAGCGCCAGTGGAATCGGACAGTGAAGAACACCGCAGCATGGATGACCGATGGTGACACTGTCGATGAGTGACAACAACATGAATTTTCCCTACAGCAATTAAGAGACAGGTGAAAAATAATTCAGGACAGACATACTGATCTTGCCGTCTGTTTCCCACACGCACAGACACTTGTTACAATAGTGTCCCCATTCAGGTTGTCCGCAAAGGTGGATGTGTGTGTTGCGCTCCTCCGATGCAGCTGTAAATCGATCTCGCTGGTCTCCAGTATGCGGAACTTGAAGTGTCGCTGTCCTCGCTTCATGGTCTTCAAGCAGAGACAAGATGATTATGCCATCCCATACATGCTCGGGCATAGCTTGAAACTGGTCTCCATCCAGTCCGGATGATCGGGAAAGCTCTCGGCTGGGAAAGACTAGCATCATAGACCCGCGCGCCGTTGGTGGCTGAAGTCCACGAGATGAGCATTAAATTTAGGAAGAGCTTGAGGACGGTTCTGTCGAATATTGATGCTCGCCAACCTGGATTGCATCAGGTATCTTGTCGTAGTATGTGCAAATTCCATCGTGAACGACATAATTTGGATAGTATCGAGCATGGCATCCTTCAGGGGTCGTTGAGATTTACCGAAAGGGAATTTTAATGCTGCTTACCGGGACATGAGAGATGTGATGCAAATGTAGGGCAAGCACCATCTGAGAGCGTATACAAGACGACCTTCGAAGCACCATCCTTGTCCCGAAGCATCTTTCTGTTGGAGCAGTGCGGAGAAGTGCAGTAAACGTGTTGGTGGGAAAAGCATGTGCGCCGCTGGGAAAAACTGTATATAGCGGGACATTGAATACCAAAAGACAGTGCTAACAGAGCAGATGATCAAGCCCAAAGCTCTTGAATGCCTCAGCGTCGGTGCCTGTGGTTTTGCCGTTCTCGTTGTATGTCCATACAAGATTGCCGAATGCATTCCAGCAGCTGTCAATGTACTCAATTGGGATGTCGACGGCGCTGCCTGAGAAAAGTACGGATGCCCGCCGGGATCTCATCTGGAGGTTGCGATGCATCCTGGGATGGGGGCTGGGCGGTGAGGATGGCATCTTTCAGCCGAGCAGCTAAGCGGACAAACTTCATGCCCTTTTGCATGCCAATACTGTCACAAAGGCCGGGGGACAGTGCTCAGCTGTGCGTGGATTTTGTTGAACGTGTCCATAGCTCGAGATTACAAGGGGGACAGAGATAAGCATAATGTCGCGTCAAAGAAAAGTCATACGTTAATTGACGCCACGCGCTGAGTACTTACCTCCGATCATAATACCACCGCCAAACACGTAGCATGACATTTGTCATGAATCGTCTTTTCATTTTATTCCAGAACCTGAACAGCCCGAACAACCCGATCATTGATCAGATCAACTATCTGATCAATTGAACCAGGATACCGTTTTAGGATCCCTAACGGTTTCGATCGTTCCCCGACCTTCGGGTTCCCGATCGCCCCTCTACGTTCATATACCCCTTCATTTACTTTGCATTAATCTTGTCCGTTGCCGTTGGACACTGTACCTTAATTTACAACCCCTAGGGACTTTAGTATATAAGCTGTAGTTAATTCCCTGTACTTTACACTATTCTAGTCTAAACTCCAGGCTTATTCGTTTGGAACTCTTCGTGCTTCAGTCGCCCTCGTCACCTCAGAACCTGAATCTGCTCTGTGCTGACAACATTTCTCAGTCTCGCGAGTATACCAGAGTATATTGAAGGCATGGATTTGTCAGAGAGCTTGAGTATAACGACCGGGTTTTGCCGAAATTATACCGGAGTATACGTAAGTATACCAGGTGTAAGGAATATCTGTAAGTATACCGTCATTTGTATACTTCCGGGCTCATGTTCTTTCTGCATGTTTCTGGTGAATACACTTGTCTGTAATTATGTCCTGGTTATATGTCTGTGCTGTGGGCCATTTTTATCTGTTAAATTGAACAGGAATCATTCGACACACTGCTACAAGCAACTAAGCAGGGATAATTACGAGTACGGTACGTACCAGCGCCGTCTCTGCGCAACTGGAGCTTGGATGTACTGATACTTCTCCTGAGCAACCAAGGTCGACAATCTTCTCATTTGAACAATGTGCTCTGCATACCTACAAATTTCTAGACATTCGGGACACAGGCCGACTGGTAATTTCAATAAAACTGCACCCCCCAATCTAGACTCTGGGACAAGTTATGGATTCAGAGATAATTCAACGGCATTAATTTGGAGCATTTTGTGGAGTGCAGGCTGTAACCTCCAGAGAAGCTTGCTGTTTTACAAATGAAGAACAGACGAGAATGCCATCTGCGGATTAAAGACTCGGAGGGATAATATTATCCAGACAGCCGGCTGGAACAAACAACAGAAAGAGGAACTGAAGAGCAGAAAAATTGATGATCTTACTATCTGGGTTTCACTGCGGTTTTTGCTGCCCACATTGGCGAAGGCGAGCACTTTATTGACCCATCGCTGGCTCTAGCTAAGGCCCACTGCATTCTGGCTTGTGCACACTAAATTTCATAAATGTGGTTGTTATTCAGATTTATTTCAGATCCCGGCATGTTACAGCAGTTTGCGGAACTTAGGGCGTGGCTCATTTTTTAGCAAATTTTGATGTTTCCACCAGGATGGCCGCTATAAGCTCAATTCCCACTGTTTCCCTTGAAAGTATGACCGTTGAATTCGAATTTCCATTACGGAGGGCATGGCCTCCTCAGATTCTTTGATGGCAACTCAAATTGCCTGATTGGGGAAATATCCAAGTTTTGAGCAGGATGGCTGTAGTATGAGCTATATTTGTTTGATTGGGGCCAAATTTTTGATACGATGAGCTCACATGTATTCCAGAGGGCACCAAGTACCGGGATTTTCAATACAACTTGTATATCTGATGTAGTGTACATTATGACAATGGTTCCAAATGATAGCAAGCATATATTTGAAATAAAGGTCACATTGAAAATCCCGGTATGTCCTGCCCTCCGTAGTACTCCCCAACACAACATAACCAAAACTAGGTCAATCGGACAACTACACAGAGTATGCGGCATGTCCTGTTCTTCAGCACGCTTGCCAACCATATAAACCTGGGTTTGATTGCAATATACAGGGCCACTCCTCTTCACAATATCTATTGTTATTTTGTTATTCTGTAAAGGCATCACATTTGGGAAAGTATTTTGTGTTGGTAAGCTAATACAGCTTCTAATAAAGGTACCTATCCAGATGTGATGCTTTTATAGTAGAATATTGTGAAGAGGAGTGGCCCTGTATATCACATCAAAACCCAGGTTTTATATGGTTGGTCTGGTGTAGTGGCTAACCGCTAGCGCTCTCGTAGATGGCATCACTCCAAGGACTCTGAGTCAAGTCTTGCTGCTGCCTTTCTTTTATTTTGTCAATGCATTAACCAGTTATGTTTTCCGGCCAGCTGGCAGATCACCTGACTTACTGTCCTCCGGGCCCGGCCACTTGTTGCCATATGTAGTAGTACCTTTTAACATGTTATATCTGAATGGTCACGTGACTTCCCTCCCCAGGTTTAATGCATTAGGCCCTTGGGAAGGATCCATAGTTCAATGGATTAATCTGGCTCTATGTAGTGAACCATCTGCACGAGTAACAGGACGAGCTCAGACGTACGTGACGGTGAAAACGGTGCACTTCTTATATGACTAGGAATAGCTAATTGATAGGTATTGCGAACAAACAACCCAAAACAACCAACCACAACCAATCTACCTCCAAAGATCTAAGTGCTTCTCTTTGTGAGTTCGGGTCCAGGCCGTAGTATGCGACCAGCAGGTTTGAACAAACACAAGTTTGATTTATAGGCTTCCAACAACACACTCTACAACGTACTAGCAATATGCAACCGCCAACAACAACACTGCTAGGAACCTAGGGATGGTCCGGGGGTGTGTTTATATGGGGTGGATACAAGATGACTGGACTGCTAGGTCGAGAACACCAGGGCAGAGTATGTAGGTTTGTGAAAATCCTCACTAAGGGCAGCCCCAAAGACTACTGAGGCTAACAACAAATGGACTTCAATCCTCAAACGGCAAGGACTCTCCTTGACCGCCGACCTATTCCTTAACCAGAATAGGAACCTTTCCGCTTTTATCGGCACTAGCTCACTACAAGCGTCTAGCTAGCGACCCAACACACTACGACAGAGCTTCCGTCTATATCAGGGTGAAGGCGAAGTACTGACAAGTTATAGCCAAACTAGAGGTGGGGGCACCTAGTCCGTCTTCTTCTTAGTGGGCTCAAGTCAACACACAATCCACCTAGCAAGCGATCTAACACACTACGACAGAGCTTCCGTCGTGTCAGGGTGAAGGCAAAGTCACTAGCGCAAACTGCAGTTGGGTCTCGAAGAGAACACCCTTGTTTTATATGTGGAGGTCTAGGACCAACAACACGAAATCCTCAACTTAGTTACTCGATGTTTCCAGAGTCCACAGTTACTGATTCCAATATAAAGACTACTACAAGTGAAGTTCGGTATCAACCTCCACTAGCAGCCTGAGTCCACTAGCACCAGCTTCGTCCAAAGTCTGGGGTGTAATGTTCTTCGACTCTAGTCTGTCCTGCACTCTCCCTTTTATACTACTAGGTGTGAGTTACATGTGAAAGCGAGCTGAAGAATACAATAAGCAATATTAGATGATAAGAAATACGGTCAGCCAATGAGACGACTGCCGTTTGGTTTGGGACTGGTTTGGTATATGCCAGGTCAGCCCTCGCTGACCGGCTAGTGTTCAACCGTGGGTATATCAGTAGATCCTCAGCCCTCTGTCTATGCCGAGTACCCCTTCCGACCAACCGGCGATGTAGCCGGTGATCCAGGTCATCTCTACTCTGTCAGAGCGTCGATCTATTACATCTAGGTGACACAGTGTTGCGACCGACCTCAAATGGTCATAGCTCGTTGGTCAGAACATCGATCCACCCTCCGAACATCGGTACACAGGCTGTACGATCGTCCCTAGCTCCGTTCCAATAGCCTGCTTGCTATTCCCCTTCGCCCTAGCTGCCCAGATTGGGCGCTAGCCGCGTGCTGCCTCATCTCGTATGTCGTGGTATGTCTTTGTCAAAGCCCTAGCCGGTCGCTAGTAGGGTTATTCTGCCTAGCCGTCTAGTCGCTTATCTAGAGATTAGATAGTACCACCGGTTACCGCGCCGAGCTTCCTAGCTCTAGGCGTAGTCCCCTAGCTGTACTTCCATCGTAGATAATCCGTCTGCTAGACCTTTGCTAGCTCCGTGCCAAGTCATCTCTGGACTACTAGAGTCTCCTAGGTCATGTCTCATGAATGTATAGGCAGTGGTTTAATCCCTGGTTGTTTGTACACTCAGCTAGCAGCTAGCGCGTCACACTAGTGCAGCCTCGCGCTACAGTCAGCAGTTAGGGCTCGCTCTGACTCTCCTTTATATCACCTAACAAGTGGTCTGCGTACTAGCTGATATGCTAGTAACAACAGAAGTGCTAGTTGCTTCCCGTTGTATAAATACTGGTCATAGGAAATCGCAAATTAGCCCTAGATGCCGCGCATTTATGTTACACCGTTTCAACGGATCTTCCTAAACGGGATTCCACGTTACCGGAAGCAGCTTCCGAGCGAGACCAACATTTTCCCCACCATCCGCATCGTCTCCCCCGCCATTAGAGCTCGCTCCTGCACTATCACAACCCACGGGTTCTGAACGCTTTCCTACGACGCGACCTTCTGCATACACCTCCAACAAACCGGTGCTCCTCATACCACGCGGACTGCGTTCGTCGCTACTCGGCGTCCACCAACAGGATACGACCGGTCCCTGGCGCTTGGACGACCTTCCCTTGTTTCCGTTCCCAGACGCTCTCCCACACCCGGATGGACCTACCGCGTGCCTGACGCCAACCCATCGGACAAGGCAGAGGATATCCCCAACACAGCCCTTCCCCCACTTCACATGACACATCGACTAGCCGAGAGGAGACCATCCGTCCCTCCCCCTTCCTGAGCACTTGAGCACCCGCCGACACAACTACCAGCCGTGCCTGGAGCTCCAGACGTATTCCGAGGTTGTTTGGCTCACCGCGCCTCGCGCACAGCCAGAGACAATTGGTCTCCTCAGCAGAGGTGTCTGTTCTCCTGCCATATATGCACCCCGAAACGCCTCATGACGTCCCCCTGCCCCCTGGAAACACCTGCGACCCCGCATGGCACCTCTGGAAACGTGGGAAGTTGTCGAGGGAGGTATAAAAGGGAGCACATTTAGTAGGAGTAGTCAGTACCTTCCAGGCTGCAGAAGTAGCTTTCGGGGTTGTTTCCCCACTTTCTGTACCGTTCTCAGCTCAATCTAAAGGGGTCATCCCAGCCTTCCCCGACCTCGTACCTCTTGTGCACCCTCCTCCTCGCCCACTGCCAGAGGCAGGCCACACATCTTACATTCACTCGTTCATCAGCGTCTCACCTCTCACACCTCCATCAGCAGGGTCCCTCCTTACCGGACCTGGTGTCACCATCCCAGGCTTCCTCGAATTAGGATCACCGTCTCACGAGCCTCGCTCTGTAGAAAACAGGCCAGAGAGAAGCCATCACATACAAATCGCCGTCCATAGCCAACAAGACCGACCGTCTCACCCTCAACTGAACAATGTCGGTCTTATCGTCTGTGCAACACACATCACATCTCCAGCGCTGGTTCTAAGGGGAAGAGCGCACGAAGGAAAGCAGACAGGGCAATGCATTTAGGGTTCCAGTGCTCTCATACAGGGAACCAGGTTTAGGCATTCACACCTTCTTTACCATTCTCACTAACAACAGGTCCGCCGCACACATCCACACCGAAGAGACGAACGGTCTCCACAAACCACCGTTCACACACACACACATACACCCATTGCTCATACAAGGCCGATTTGCGCACCGACCTTCCGCTCTATCATTTGACTGTACCTTCCCCTCTAGAGGACAAATGTAGTCGAATTCGAATCACATATCTTTCGATACCGACACCGCGGTCCTTATCACAACGCGTTGGACGCATCTTTACCTATCCTCGAACGATTATAGTCACCATCCGCACCGTGCAGCGACTTTTGATCATGCATCCTAGCCTAGCAGTGTCAACGTTGTCAGTAACATGATACAGCGAGTTCACCCCCATTCCACCCACGGCCCACTCCTCATCTGGTATTACCGTACACCCTTAGTGGCGTATCGTCAATGGAGTTCATAGGAGTACCAGTATTGTGGCAACTGATGCCCAAGGGTTCCGACCTGGCTAGCTATATGCAATATCCTGCACTCAAACTGGCCGAATTTCGCCGAGTTTGTGGCATGCATGGCCGCATCACCCAACCTAGCAGACCTCTCCATGTACGCGACTGGCTGCCACAACCTCCCTCCTCTATCCGCAATGCCGGTCGCCTTCCGCAACACCTGTTGCTCTGCCCAATATCCGGACACTGCGACTCGGACTTGGAGCATTCGAGGCCGCCACAACCTGCCACCATAGCCTCATTTCTGAGGCGACTGGTATTCCCCGTTGGTAACACACCTGGAGCTAGATCTGGACTGCAAGAAGTGCATCCATGTTTTTGTGCAGCTCACGATGTTTCTTTGCATGTAACATCTGTATGCGTCAACACAACGTTGGAGGACGTGGAAGCCCTGGCCACCCTGTATATGGTGCTGCCTTCAGCCACATCAATGGACCTGTGTTTCTCATCAGCCGCCGCGATAGCAGCTCTAGGCTGCCGCATAGTGCCATTCAGAAGCGCAGTCCTGCCAGAATTAAAGCAGGTGATTGTAGTCGACAACGAATGGGAGGAGCTGCACGTCGCGCTCCGAAGGCGCCGGTCGCTGTGTCCCATATATGGGCTAAAGGTGATGGTGGTATCCCAAGACCAATACACCGGAGACGAGCTGGAGGAGCACAGCGAAGGGCCGGCACCGATAACGGACACCTTCTATGGGCCAGCATCACGAGGGAACATTGAGAAAGTTGTGGACAGTGTGGTAGTCATAGACCCTGAACCGGTCCAGCCGTACTACTACTAAGACACATATCTAAAATCCTTAAGAGCAATGTCTCCGGAAGTTTAAATGAAAGTGTGTTTGGAAGTCTGCATATAGTATCGTGTGCATAAATATACAATATACAAGACATGCCTTCGCTACGCTCCGGCGCAGGTTTTCAAGTTAGCGTGACTCATAGCTCAGAGCCATTCAGCAAACGAGTAATCTGGACGTTGATGATGCTGACGACTCAATTACAACTGAGTCTCTAATTTCTTTTTCATTTCTGCTACTCAGTATATAGCAGTGGTAAGTACAAAGGAATCTCCGACGACAAAACCAATCAATACGTAAATTGGAACGCAGGATGCGCACACTACTGTAGCTGAAGTACTGAGTTGCTTCGCGAAACCACAATGACCTGCCCACGCCGAACGGCAGTAGCACTAGCGCGACGACGGCTGAAATCCAAGTATGCACCATGCGTAAGTGTCTCTCCCGGCCCTGGCGTGCACGCACGTGTCCGCGGCCTCGCCACTTACCACCACCGGCGCCGTGTGTCTAAAGCACTGCAATCGCGGAGCACGTTGACGGTGAACCTGACATTCAGTTCTGTGTGCACTTAGGCTAGCGGTGCGAAAGCTAGAGCGAGTAGTACGAACCCAGCGTGAGTATCACTTTGAATGCTGCACGTACCTAGGTCTATCAAGTGGGTGATGAGGGGTATGGGCTGAGTTTTGGTACATCTAAAACGTTAAGAGACATCTGTTGAGGGCGGTTTCAAAAATCAGAAAAGGAAGTGGTACTGGGCTTGAAATACTGTTCTGCACCGTCCAACTACCGGAGGATTTGGTGCCAAAATCACTGATGCCGGATGAAGGCGCGTCGACCTGTAAAAGGAACTCGGTTATTAGTGTGTTTAGCAAAGGAGAGAATTACCACAGACGAACCACAACGTCGTTACACTCTTTTCACCAAAGACTGTGAGTAAAATTTGAGAGCTGGTGGAATATTGAAGTCCATTGTCGGCAATGGTTGAGGTGTTACTTCTGTACCCACAACGAATAAATTTTGCGATTGTGAGGACTGTGAACCAGGGAATGAGGGACTAACGGTGTTACTCACGGGATTCCTGGAGCGTTTCCTACTGGCCAGCAGAACCCCATCGATCTAAAGTGTCGATGATCAGCTGATACGGTAAAAGCGCGGGAAGTTGCGTCCAGACGGTAGAGCAAACATTGAGTATGAATCTTGACTAATACTTAATTGAGCCTTGGTAGTGAGCTTGACGTTGATTTTTGTTGGTTTGATGGGCAATACGCGAGGTGTTGCGGAGTTATGTCGTTCAAAACCTCCAGGAAGTGAATGAACGCGCGAGGTTTGATGGAGCCGCTCGATATCTAGGAAGGCTTGATTGATCCTTTGAGGTGTTGCGGAGGGCCAAGAGGCTGATAGAGTGCTTGAGGAGGAATTTGGAGGGTCTAGACTTGAAGCATAACCACGCCTTGATAAATGGTCTGAGTGTCTTGGAGATATCTTGCTGATTTTTGCAGTGTACGACAAAACAAAAAGAGGACGGAGGCGGCGACACAGGCAATGGGAAGGCATAGATGATGGGGGCGGAATGAAAGAAGCGACGCAATGGAGACCCTGTCTTTTGAGTGGAGCTTGAGGGTCTGATCGGGCACTTGAAATTTCCTAAGTGCCCAGGCGTCTAAACTAATTGCGGATACATGGGGTCAGCTGAGATAGTCAATGGGGTAATTTCGGCAGGCCAAACAGGTGCACTCTGATTCGAGGCATCTGCTTAATATACGAGGTATTGGATTGTCGATACGACATATAGTCGCAGCCTGAAGGACATGAGCATTGGACGGAACAGTACGGCTGCAGGAGGCTTGAGACCGACGGTAACATTGAGTTAGTATGCCGATTGTAGCGTAGGAGAAGCTGGAACAATGGGGCGCCTTTTGGGTGGGGCTTGAGGGCTGATCGGCGAGGTAGAATTGAGCAAGTGCCAGGGCGTCTAAACTAATTCTGGATAGTGGAGGTCAGCTGGGATTATGAAAGGGGTAATTTCGGCAGTACAAATAGACGTACTCTGATTCGAGGGATCTCGTTAATATACGAGTAACAAGAAATAGGGACAGCACTCCATATGGACATATATTAGAACTCCAAACCATGAAGGAAACAGATGTGAGGTGCAACGGTACCAATAAGTGATAAGGACAGTAAGGTACGCAAAGCAGGAAGGCCAGAATAAGTGAACACTGGAGAACAAGAAGGCACGAGCACCGGGAAACCTGCAGGACAATTTGAAAGTGCCGTATGGTGTGTTATATGCATATTGTAAAGGAGGTTGACGCCGAGAGCGCGGGTGGGGTGAGATACAAGAGCAAAACTCAAGGCGAAGGCCGAGCAGCGATAATGGAGCAGGCAAGAGTCCACAGTGGCTAAGCACAATGTTGCAGGTCAATCTGCTTTTCAATCAGCTTCTCTGCCTCCTCCCCGGCCCAGAGCCACCTGAATTGTAAACCAGGGATCCTTTGCTGCGACGTACACTCGCGCTGCCTGCCATCTGAATACAAGTAAGCGTACGGCTAATTATTGACGAAATTGCGGTGTACCCATCCCCAAGCAGAAAGTTGTGATCTTCCACAACAAAATATAGGTCCTTGATTAGCCTCCAGGTGCCATCCGCGCGTCTCCTATAATTGCCCTTGAGACGGGGGACATTGGGGAGGTATTTGAGGATCATTGCGAAAGTAGACGCGCTCTGGACAAAGAAATCGGCCACGTCGGAGATGGGGAGGGCCTCCGCTGGCAGGCACTCCGCCACGTCGTGAGCTCGACAGCTGTGGGGTATTTGCATTTAGCAACAGAACACCCGCAATAAACGACGATATACCAGTCTCTAGACAAACTTCCATCTGGCGCCAAGAACCAAGGACCGTCCATCTTGATATCCAATTCACTTTGACCCTCGGCTTCAGACGTTCGGGGCAGGTGGAGCGAGCCAGTTGGGAGCAAAGAGAGCCATTGTGGTTAGAGACGAGCTTGCTGCGTGGCAAATTATGGTGCATTAGAATAAGGTTTGAAGAGAGCTTCTCTTTTTGTTTATGTTTTTTTGTGTTTTTTCGGAACACCAGGGACAATCAACAACTGAGTTGTAACAACACAGGCGTCACAGGCAGGGAAGGCACGGTGTTGCCTATGAGTGCTAGTTGAGTGGTGCTAGGTTGTGGGGTGAAGGGGGGGAGGCCCGAGACAGGTCAGGGACCAGCAGAGGCAGGCGTGCGGTTCCCAAGGCCATCGAGGAGGGGACTCAGCCTGAAAAACGGTGTGCTCGGCACCGCGCCCACACCGCAAAACGCAGGCCTCGGAAGTGGGTGCTTTTGCAAGAGATCGAGGTCAAGCAGGCGGGGATCGATTGGTGGTGCCATTGTCGGCTCCCCAGTCACTCCTCCACCCTCAGACGCCTGCTCCCTGGAATCCGCCCCATTTGCGCTACTCATGCCTCAACGCCAACTCCATAGTCAAATAGGAAAACCCATCTGTCGAAATCCCCTCCAGTATCAATGTCATCGGGTGTCTGTCCGTTTGTTGGCACACTCGGACCATTTGAATTCGGGGCAATCCTGACACAACGTCAATCAATCCCATTCTCACTAGCTCCAGCTATGTGCTTACCTCGGGGTTTCGACAACAAGTGCAGGAGGTGGCACTGCTGCAGCAGCAGTCGCCATTGCAGGAGTAGCAGTCGCCATCACAGGCGCTGCTGCTGATGCCTTTTCTTCGCTCGCTTAGCCTTTGGCTTCGCTTTTGTGGCCGGTGCTGTGGGCGGTGGAGCCGGCACCTGGATCACCGTTGCTGGTCGAGAAGCGTCGCTCGTATCAAGTGTTTTCACCTCCAATGCGCGAGCAAGACATTCTTCTGCAGGTAGAAATCCTAAAGGTCAGCGAGACCACCACCTCACTATCCGTCCTACTCACTGAACACCTGCTGCAAAAATCTCTCGAACACCTCTACGTTTTTGTCGAAGTCGACACATGAGTCTTCAAAGTTGTTGCCTGGCGGTGTTGTACCATGGCAGATGCTGGCGAGACGAGTGGAAAGACATACACAATCATCAGGTGATCGAAAGGCAAGTGACCAAAAATGGTAACTTACATTTTCATACTCAAAGCACCGCCCATTCTTGGATTCGCGCCCCTGACCAACGTCATGCCTACCCATCTTGCTCCTTTGTACATGGCACCGTGAGCTTTTGCGAAGAATGCCTCCAACGTGTCTATACCACTAACAACATTGTCACCAATTAAGTTACCAAAAAAAACAAACTCCGTTACTCTTAAACAAATAATGTATTGTTCTGGTACAGAGAGAGAACCGTTAAGGGTTGTCTCACTGTACCAATATGGTAAGTATAATGATTAGTAAGATAGATATGTGCGGTCAAGACACCGTGTCAGGTTCTAACACCCCCCCTTGACTGGTTGTCTAGTCGCAACAGCTTGATCCAACGCATGTGAAGCACACGGTGTGAAGCGGCTTGGTAAGTAGATTGGCGATGTTCTCCTTGCCAGAGACGTGTATGACATCAATAAGTCGCTTCATCACACAATCCCGAATGAAGTGTTCGCGGATGGCGATGTGCTTCATCTTCGAGTGTGCGTGAGGGTCGTGAGTGCACGCAACGGTGCCTTGGTTGTCACAGAACAGGCTAGTTGGCTGGCTCTGAGCAAAACCAAGTTCTGCAGACAGGTTGCGGAACCATAACACGTCGCGCGCGCAGTGAGTCGTAGCGAGATACTCAGCTTCGCATGACGAAAGCGCGACCACTGCTTGTTGTTTGGAGCTCCAAGAGAGCGGAGACTCCCCCATCATGATGAGAAAACCCGAGACTGACTTGCGAAGTGTCGCCCATTCCCCAGTCGGAGTCGGTGAGCGCCTTGAATAGCGGCTGCTTCGTTTCGGAGCCCCCAAGAGTGATACCATACGAGGTCGTGCCCTTGAGATACCGGAGGTGTTTAGCCGCTGCGGCGTGTGCCGATCCATAGTTTGCCATGAATCTGGCAAGCTCTCGTACCGTGTACGCGATGTCTGCACGCAAACAGGTCGACAGGTACATGCACTTGCCTACGACAGCAGCATAAGGGAAATCCTTGGCCTTCGCGGCATCCTCAGCCGTAGCTGGTGATAAGCGTGCTCCGGGATCCATGGGCGTCGAGACTGAGTTGCACCTGTCGTAGCCAAACTCGCGCAGAATGGACTCGGTGTAGGACTTTTGGTCAAGTCGTAGTGTGTGATTAGCGTGGTTCCGCTCCAGAGAGCACCCAAGTGTTAGCTTGGGCTCGCCGTTGTCTGTTATTTCAAACTTAGACGCCAGGGCTGCGACAACCGCATCCGACTCCGATGTCGAGCTCGATGCGATGAGCATATCATCGACGCTCGTGGTGACAATGGTGTGTGCGAGGCCTTCGATGCGACGGTATACGCTCCAGTCCGACTCGGTCCTTGTGAACCCAATTGCCTCAAGACGCGCATTGAGCTCCAGGTACCACTGTCGACCCGCCTGCTTCAAGCCGTACAGTCCCTTCAACAGCCTCCAAAACCCGTCGCCCAAAATGGCCGGTTTGCGCATGTAAATTTCTTCATCGAGAGGCCCGTTGAGGAAGGCTGTTTTGACATCGACTTGGCGCAGGACCATGTCGTGGTCAGCGGCTAGAGCGAGTACAAGGCGGATGGATTCCCATCGAGCTACCGGCGCAAAGGTATAATTAAAGTCTTGGCCTGGGATTTGAGTGAAGCCCTTCGTGACGAGGCGTGCCTTGAACCTAGAAATGAGTCCCTCGCGATCGCGTTTGATGTGCAGGACCCATTTCGACTCAACGGCTTTTCGGCCTGGGGGCAACTCGTTGACCTCTTCGTATACACCCTTCACCTTGAGCGACTCCAGCTCCTCGTAGATGGCGGCTAACCAGTATGTCCAGTAGATGGACGACTTGGCTTCCTGGAGTGTTTTGGGGTCTTTTGTGTCCGGGTCGTCGATGGGATCGGTGAGCGCTGCGCCCACAAACAAGACTTCAGCTTCAACAAAGCATTGGGTGAGCTTGGCAAAATTGCCACATTCGATCTCGAGCTCTTCGTCGTCGGATTCGAGGATGGACCGTAAGAGATCCTCCCCACGCTCATCCGAGGTCCCGACGTGATCTATGATAAAACGCGCGGGTACGCGTCTCACACGCGGGGTACGGCGGTTCGCGAGAGGCGTGTCATCGACGGTGACATCTTTCATTTCGACATCGATGGGCCTGATTGAGTAAATTATTAAGATCGATTGTTGACCATCTGAGTTGTGTTATCACGTACTCGTGAACCGCTCGATGGCGTGTGTTACTCTTGACGGAGGGGGTATTCTCGGGGAACAACCTGGTTAAACAGGTAAGTTGCGGTACAAAGACCAGAGCAGTGCAAGACATACTCGTTATGCTCGGAGGCAGGGTTACGCTCAGAGGCGGAGTTACGCTCAGAGGCGGGATTAGAGCCTTGCTCCAGGACTATCCGATCTTCTGCATCGTGGAAGCGCGGTTCCAGCTCCATTGGTATGTCGTCCCAGAGGATGTCGGAAAGCGGCGGGGAGGGAAGGAAGTCGGGGAACCCGTGGAATTCAACATCGCGGCGGGGGCGGATGGATCTCGAGTCAGGAAACCAGATGAGGTAACCTTTTGAATCGCGCGCGTACCCGACGAATCGACCTTCTTCACCTCTGGGCTCCAGCTTCATAAGCTCTGTCGAATTGGTCTTCCTTGACGTGACGAGTGCGCCAAAGGGTCGAAGATGGGATAAGTCAGGTTTGCGCTTGAACCAGCCTTCGAACGGAGTCAGGTTGGGCGGTGTGGAGGGGGCGGATGGCCGACGCGTGGAAACGGGGCAATCGGTCGTCTCCACAGTTCATCTGTGGTTGACTTTATTTTCGCATTATATTTCGTTGCATGCCTATTATTTCCATCATAACTACCTTCTGTTTCCACATCGTTTTCATCTTCTTATTCAGCTTACTGACTCGATTATTTTATAGAGGTTCTGTACAGGATTTTGTTCTTCGGACGACGAGCGCTTAGCCGGCGCTATTCGGACTTAGAGTCCGAATAGCGTCGTATATTGTTTTACCCGCACAGTCACGGGCAAGATTTCAAGATCGTAAACCCAAGGCAAGCCCCGAGTATTCATCGGGCACCTACCATCTTCCTCCTTCGTTCAACATCCCCGGTGACGTTCCCGGGCGTCGCCGATTTAGTCCGGTTACAGGGGTATTTTTAACATAGTCTTATTTTACTTATCGTCATGTACAAATTTTCTGACAGGTGACCGAACCGGCGGACGCTGCTGAAACCCAGGGACGTAGGTCTAGCGGAGAAGGGTGCTGTTGCGGGGCAGCACCGGGGCCGTTGGCGGGCGGCCCCCTCGCTTCTTTTGCGAATCCCAGACCGAGCCATTGCGAATATACGCATACCTTGGGCGTAAGTAGCGTTCACTCGTAAAGTCGCTTGGACTTTTGCCTTGACATGGGCCATAGATACTGTTTTAATTTTGTAGCGCAGCCTCGACGGCCTTTGAGTACGGGCGCGTCGGGTGTGTAAATATTATGTAACTTGTTTACGGATCAACGACGCCACCTTCTTGCTTGCCTCTTACCACCACGTCGGGTGCTCGGGACTGCTTCAAGACACGTCAATCCATCGCTCTATCATCTCGTTTTTGATCTCTAGTGCTCCTACCTGTCCACAGGCTCTCTTCTGGACCCTTTTTCGGCTGGATTCGCTCCAGCTGTCACTTGCTATTTCGGTCGTGCTCTGCGCTGACTTCTTTCTCGTGCTTCGCGCAGAGAACCCGGCGATCTCCGAATTAACTCAAAGAGATTACGCTGTACCTCAGACTAGGTCCAGAACGCTTACGTTCTGTACCTTCCTCTGTTACTGCCCCATCATCCAGATTTTGCCTACGAAATCTCGGACCCCTACCGTTACCTTGTTCGGACGAAATCAGTTTACTACGTATTATCTATTATACATATAGCTACTCATCCCCCCTTGAGATTACCTTGCTTTCTCATCCTACGCTCCCAATTTTCTCTTCCCACTTTTATCCCCACATCGAACCACCTG
The DNA here is from genome assembly GCA_029378375.1 of Mycena olivaceomarginata. Lineage (NCBI taxonomy): Eukaryota > Fungi > Basidiomycota > Agaricomycetes > Agaricales > Mycenaceae > Mycena > Mycena olivaceomarginata. Next base: position 203,436 of record JARKIC010000228.1, on the reverse strand, counting down.
TAAGGAATTTCCCTCTTCTTCAGCGGGTTCGAAGCGTGCGGGACACGGTTCTTGATGTGGACGGCAGCCTGCGCAGCCAAGGGCCAGAACCAAGAGGTAAGGCTGGCGTCAACCAGCATCGCGCATGTCATCCGTTCGATGATTTGGTTGGCGCGTTCGGCAACTCCGTTCTGCTGGGACGCGTCAGGGACAGTCCGCTCGTAAGTGATGCCGTGTTCCTTGCAGTAGGCCTCGAATTGGCCGTAGATGAGCTCGGGGGCATTGTCGACTCGTAGGAATATGATGGGGTAGCCGAGGAATTTTTCGGCGGCAATACGGAACTCGTGAAAACATTTGAGCGCATCGGATTTGAGTTTGAGGAAATATATAGCAATAAAACAGCATGAGTCGTCAATGAATGTGATGAAAAACTGGAAACCACCGTAACTGATGGGTAAGGGTCCGCATACATCGCAGTGGATGCGGAAGAGAGGACGGTCGGCGCGATTTGAGGCTTTGCGAGGGAACTTAAGCCGCTTGATGTTGGCCAGAGCGCATATGCGGCAATTCTTGACATGGACGCTGTCGATCGGCAGTCCGGTGGTTGCACGCTCTAGCCCTTTAACGTCTATGTGGCCGACTAGACGGTGGAAAAAACCCAGTTTCTTCATTTCGTCGTTTTCGTTCTCCGGTCCGAAGAGTGCCGTGACTGAGGGAACCATCGCGGCGATCAAATCTGTGTTTGTCTCCACAGCGTCAGCTTCCAAGATCTCCACTTCCATCTTGTACAGGTCTCTGACTATTGCTCTAGTGGCGAACGGGACATTGGCGGCATTGAAATAGGTGATCTTGCCTTTCCCTGTCTGTGTGTTGACCCCCTTCCGGTCCAGGCGAGATCCCGAGATAAGATTGCACCGCGCAGTTGGGATATGAAGGGTGTTCGACACTGAGAAGGTCCTGGGGATCCCATCGTACGTGGACTTCATCATTATCCTCCCCTTTCCAACTGCTTGAGTCGTCAGGCTTGTGCCAAAGCCATGCATGGTCAACGGGGACTCGAACGGGGTGTACTCGTGGAAGACCTTGACATTGTGGAAGATGTGGTGTGACACTCTAGTGTCGTGGTTAACAGAGTCGTCCTGATCAGTGGTGGCGCTGCACACTATCGCGTTGACCCGGACCTCTTCGTCAATTGCAATTTCGTCGCCTTCGTCTTCCTGAGCCGGCAGTGCCATCATGAACGCGAACCCATCTTCCACGCTTCCGATGACCTTCTCGACATCTTCCTCTGTGTCCTCCGTGTACTCAGCCAACCCTGCAAAATGATTTCCAGCACCCTCAAGGGCCTGCTTCCTCCGCGCAGCAATCCTCGCTTCCGGTGCGAGGTGGACGTCTTTCCTGCCTCGAAAGTTCTCGGGGTACTTCCCCGCCTTTCCTCCTCCGTACGAGAAGCAGTCGGCCTTGATATGGCCCACTGGGGTCTCACAGTACACGTTCTCGCAAAATGTACGCGGCGCGGAACGTTGTTGACCATTGTACAGTGTCGGGCGGTTGCTCTGTCGCTGGTGAGCCTTATCACTCTTGCGATTGGCCTGATTGGATGACCCCGCTGTGTAGGCGCTTGGAACAGCATCTCCTGCCTCGCGGGCCTTTCCCTTCCCAGTGACCAATGCATTGATTGACACAATTCAAGGTGCGATTTTCATCTCGACTTCTTCATGCTTCAGGCGCTGAAGAACCGCGGCAGACGAAAGCGGCCTTCCCATCATCTCGCCTTGCCGCACTTTGTCGCAAAGCGAATCGCGGCAGTAACGCCACTCGTCGGCCGGTGTCATAAGAGTGACCAGATGTTTGGCGAACTCGGTGTCGGGCATCATGGTGATGTCGGCATCTCGTAGTTTCTAGTATAGCTGGACCATGACCTGACGCCAGCGAACAGGATCGTCGTGAACGGCGCATTAGTGCCCGATAATCTGCTGTTTAATGGTGACAGCAGTGAGGGCATTTGCCGGTTCGTACTCGTTCTTGAGAGCCACCCATGCTTCGTGAGCTGACTTGCAGTCTCGAACGACATACAGTTTCTCGACTGGGACCGCTTTGACAATGACAGCATGGGCTTTCTTGTCGCCAGCAAGCCAAGCTTCAGCCTGCTTCTTGGCAGCTGCCACAAGACCTTCATTCCCGGGCACGGTGACTGTAACAGTGGCTCCGGTGCTGTCCAAGCCCTGGACCTGCTGGCTTGGTCTGAGCTCGGGAATAGATGGAGGTTTGTAGTCGGGGCCGTCGACAAATTGCAGGTAGCCGGCGGCATCAAGATCGAGTACGGATTTCTGCTTGAACTCGCTGTAGTTGTTCGAGCCGTCTTCCTCTTCCTTTATAGGGGTAAGCTTTATTCCCTTCCATTCCTTCTCCTTGTCGGTGGTAGTGTTCTGACCGTTCGTCATTCTGGTGTAGGGCTGGAAGGTGGTGATATGGATGAGATGAGGAAAGAGATGGTTCGGCTCGGATCGAGGTCGAGTACTTCGTCGTCTTTGCGCAGTAGATTTTGTTCAAAGCACAGCGACTCGGAGGCCCATAACCTCTTAAACAAATAATGTATTGTTCTGGTACAGAGAGAGAACCGTTAAGTAGAAGTACATAGGATGAGTGCATAATGTCATACCTGGTACAGAGAGAGAACCGTTAAGGGTTGTCTCACTGTACCGATATGGTAAGTATAATGATTAGTAAGATAGATATGTGCGGTCAAGACACCGTGTCAGGTTCTAACAGTTACTCTTGCAGTTGGGCCAGTGTCTTCTCTTTCTCCTTCTCCGCCTCCTCTTCCCTTAACTCGGCAACCCTCAGCTCCTCCTTTTCCTTCTCCACCTCAACCAAAACAATTGCCCATTCCTCTTCAGATGCCTCCTCCCAGAGCACTGCAACTACTCGCATGTGCACCCGCATGCGCTGAGCCTTATGCGCTTTCGCTCGGCCAGCGTCGCTGCCGCCTGCCTCGTCCGCCCAGTCATCCTCATCGTCGTCGCGCTCCGACAGCTTGTCATACCCCGCGTTCGTGAGGGCATCTTTGATGAGCTCGCGGTTGCGTCGCTGGAACACCTTGATGGCCTGGTGCACTCGTTTCTTCAACTTGGGCTTCAAATCAAAGAGGACGTCAACCATGGCTCCCAGCTTTGCTGAATTCGCGACACCGGCATTTCCGATCTTTTTGCTTTGATACCAAAACCAGTTCTCGAGTTTCTGGGTGTCAGGGTAAGTGTTTGTGCAATGAATGGTAGACGGTGGGGGGTGACTCGCCTTTTTTCGAGACTGAATTGCCGCCCCAAGGACAACGGTCTCCTCGTCGGTCAGCTTCTGACCGCTCTCATCGCCAGAAAGTGGGAGATTGAGCCCGGTATGCTCAGGAAAGACTTGAAACCACTGGTGATACAGCGGCCCCCAAAAGAGGTGAAGTGTTTTCTCGGCTTGTCAGCGCAGGTAATCAGCCACGAAACCATCGTGCAGCCATGCGAGTTGCTCATCGGTTGCCCAGCTCTTCGGCGCCATACAAAAATATTTGAGGAAAGACAAATGGGTGCGAGTAAATGGCGCAAAACTGAGGAATTTTGAAATGGTATGCGTTCCTTGTTAATTTTCTAGGTCCCATCAAAATCACCATCTCCGTTAGTTCGCGATCTCGTTAGTTCACGATCTTGATTTGAGGTTCACATGTCCCCCCGATCGTTTCTTTATGCATATGACGCTGACAGACCTAGTATTGGGGCACCCGGGCATTTATTCAAATTTGCTCGAGTTGCAACTTACTATAATGTACTTCATTACATTACGACGTCATCTCACGAGGGCTATTGCTGGCTCGAGCAGTTAGCTAAAAGGGATATAATGTGTCTCAAACCATTAGAAAGGCGCTGGACAACAATCCTGGTAAAGGGTTGAAGTGGGAAGTCGCTAATGGAGCAATCACGGAAAGTGCCTTACCATCCTGGAAACGGATTGGGGCTACTGCACATCCCTGACTAAGGGCATATTACAAGGGAACATCCTTCTGAACCAGAGGGATCATTGTGGGGCATCATCTGACGTCTCCAGAACTGCCAAGAGAGGGCTGGACTTGGTCGATCTACCAATTGACTAAGGAACCATACTCGGGTACTGGGAAGCGGCGGCTATCACAATTTTCAGACAACTCACTTAAGCAGTTCAAGGAGGAACCATTTGAGCGGATGGTTACCAAGGAGGGTAACAGAGTGCTGGTGAGGAGGTCAGCTAAAAGTTGACATATCAACAATATCCCATCACAATCGTTCTAAGTGATGTAGATCTTGACTCATCGTTAAGCTCAGCTCGTTGATGTTTCTTATGAATCTCTCTTAATTTTACTAATCACTTGATATCTGACAGGAGTTCATCGGCTAGCTGCCATACCACTAGTCATATACCCTGAACCCTATTGCTCGTTTGTATCAGTCTCGTTTATATTTAGAATCCTGTGAAGTATTTAAGTGGATGGTTATGGGAAGAACACCAGTGAATCTCACCCCACCTGTTGGACGCGAAGTTACTAGACTTCACACTTAACCGGTAGAGTATGCATTCATTTGGAGACACCCAGAAGCTATACCAAGTTTCGTTTGTTTTCCCTGTTTGAATATTATCTGTGTTGAATTTGGATCTTTATAAACGATGCGTGGACATATTGGATAAACGGAACGGACGCGTGGAATATAAGGAAACGGATCGGACTTGACAATTGGTTGTAATCTCGCAAGGATTAGCAATCGCGGATACTATTTGGAATTGGGATTCATAAGAATCACTTGCTTTACGCATCGGAGTACTATCTCCAAACCTAGACCCACATCATACAAAATTGTTGAACATAAAATCTTGTCTGTCTATCCGTGATTGCACCTAGAATAGATTTGAGCAAGTTTTATCTATACGACTTGTAGACCTGTAAAGTCTTGCTTCTCAAAGAGAACTAAAGTTCAAATTGCCACAATCTATATTGGATTGGAACCCCGAACTTGCACGAGGACTATAGTGTTTGAGTTGTTGTAGTCGCATTAACGAACCGCGTGCATAAAATCAGCAGAGGAACTGCGAGCAATACCCAATTTCACTCACTTCTCAGGATAATCTGCCAAGTACGTGAAAATACGGGGGTAAAAGCGACGAAAGATGCCATCCTGGCACTCGATAACAATGCCGTGTTCGTATGCTTCGAGGAAGTCGTCGTCTAGCAGGTGACGCCATATTGCATGCATTAGCTCACGCCGACAATAAGTGAGCACGTCTGCCGAGGGCGAATCTCCGGTGAGAGCTTTAAAGAAGTCGTGAAACGTGTCCAGGAGCTAATTCAACGGTTAGTATGTGATTCAAAAGCGAAGAAAGCGGCATACCTTTGGGAAATAAGCAACATGATGACATACGTTGCTTCGCGGCTTTACACGGAGCCATTTTGACTGATTCCCGAAGAACAGATAAAGTGGCCAGAGCGACGCATCACCAAAGCTCGCGAGATGGGTCGAGTCAGACCACCACATCAGCGCAAGGACGACGCGCTCAAGGGTACAGCCAGGCTCCAGTGGCTGATTTTGAAGGCTGTGCCATGCGCCTCGACCATCGCATTTGAAGAGTAGATCTCGTCGTAAAACCCGTCGAGGGTAGGCTGCCAGAATTTTTTGAACGGCGTGTAATGGAAACAACGGTCCCCGACGTCGTGAATGGCGCTCTTGATGACCTCTACCAGGGGGAGATAAAACAGCACAGGAACTTCAAACACCGGCGCATCGGCCTCGGACGCGTATTTCTTGCCATCGGGGACCGAGATCTTGACCGACGCAGACTTCCGACCGTCCCGGATCGATGATGTGCTGGAAGTCGCCAGATATTCGTCGAAGTCCATGATGTCGGCCGGCAAGTATCGCTTGTTTCTCAACACACCAAGGAGGCTCTTAAACTCCCCAATCGACTTCATGGGCGAGCCCGTCCACTGCCAGCCCATGAGCCCTGCGCCAATATCGGATCCCTCCGCTTCGGCAGCCGGCCCTTCAGGGAGTGCAGGGGTTGCAGGCTCGAAAGGCGTCAAATCAGCTGGTATTGTGGCCGTATTGGATCGAGTGCCCGTCGGAATGTCTGACATCTCTTCCGGCGTAAGGACTTCGTCGGGATTATAGCTAGGCACAGATGGGTATTAGTCTGTTGTTAACGGGGCACGATTGATTGGAGGTCGACCTTATTATATAATCGACGGAGTTTGAATTCGTTCCCACGCCCCTTTCACGCGCGCGCGGTCACTTGCCCGCGTTGCGCCCGTGGCTTCTTCGCGCTTCCTTTTGCTCTGGCACCTCACCATGGCGCGTTATCGTTGGCAAGATCCTCCGGGATGCAAAACCATCAAAACCATCGTGAAACAACAAATCCCGCAATGGAAAGAAGGACTTCGTGCGCATCAGCTGGAGACAATCATGCTCGTGCTGGATGGGGAGGATGTGCTCTGCTGCTGCGCTACCGGTGGCGGAAAGTCCGCCATGTTCTCGGTCCCCATCATTGTTCTTCAAGAAGTAGCTCGTAATCGGCACCTTTATCCTGACTTGCCCTTCCGCGCTCATCCTCTAGGGATTGTTGTTACGCCGACGAAGGGCCTTGCATCCAACATTGTACAATTCTTCTCATCTTATGAATACTTCTCAGACCAATTTCAGGTCCTTGAGCTCTCTAAACTCGATGTCCCGGCATTTGTGTGGTGTCATGAAACAGTAACCGAGGCGCGCAAAACTGGCCGTAAGCTCGTTGCAGAAATCACAGAGTGCAAGACTTTCAACATCATTTGCGTCGACCCCCGAGCATCTGCGCGAGAGAGCGTGGCGCGAAATCACGGACTCGGACACTTTCCGTGCGAATATAGTCTTTGGATGTACCGATGAGGCTCATCTCATAAACGACTGGGTCCGCTCCCGCCCTCATTTCAAGAATATCGGCACCTTGTTTCGCGGCTGGTTTCCTCCTGGTACATCCGTCATCGCCCTCTCCGCTACCTTGCAGCCTGGCCCCGTTACCCGTTCCGTGTGCAAAACCCTCGGCATTTCTGGCGATAAATTCCGTATCCTCCGACTCTCTAATGAACGACCTAACATTCAGTTCATCATGAAGCCACTCGAGCATGGTCTGGGGAGTACCGAATTTCCACAACTCCTTGAATATCTGAATTCTGGTCGCAAAGGCGTTGTTCATTGTCGCACAATTGACACCGTCTTCCGCGTCTCGGTGTACTTGTGGAATGCCCTGCCTCCAGGCTCAGCCCGTCTTCGACGGGTAAAGACTTACCATTCCCTGCGGACTGCGAAAGATAATGAGGAAATCTTACGCTTGTTGGATGAAGATCTGATGTGTCAAGTCGTTGTCTCGACGGTCGCCTTCGCCAACGGACTCAACGCCAAGTCCCTTCTCGACAGCCTCTCCCTTGGTTTTCCCGACACCGTGGATCAGATGTGGCAGGAAAAGGGTCGCGTGGGAAGGGACCCTGACAGCAGCGCGCGCGGTGTCGTCTTCTATCAGCCTAGTGACCTCCTCAATGCCCAAAGACAACTCTCAGGTGGGTTTCTGCTTCTTCACTCAGTCGTCGACCATAATCTAATCGCAACAAGATGTGCCAATTGCTCCGAAGGTCACATCTAAGTCCGGGCGTCTGAAGAAGCCACCACCACCGATGGAAGTCGCTAAAGCACTTATCCTCACCGAAACGAAATGCTATGATGCAGCTCTGAATCGAATTTACCAAAACCCACCCCACGAAATCACCTTGCTCGATTGTCCCTTGCTCTCTCTGTGCTACTCGCGCAAAAATCTCGCTGGACTTTCCCACCCCGCCGCTTCCCTCTGGGATCACCCTCCCTCTGTTTACTCCCATCGCCACACAGGCGGATTCTGACTCCCTGCCAAAAAAGTCGAAGCTGAAAAAGAAGGAACGTGAAGCGGCCGAACCGCGCCTCGTTACCGAGATGGTACGACATGCCCAGTACAGACTAGTGGCAAACCAAAGCCGCCCGAAATCATCTTATTTTCCCCTCCCGCATTCTCACAACACTCCTCGACAAACTCCTCTTGTTTGACAAGATTGAGACGCTCGATACCGCCGTACATTCCTGGCCTTTTTACGCCGAATATAAGCACCGTCTCTTCGAACTTGTACGGGAACTTCGATCCGAATTTTTGGCGCAGCACGAGACAGCACGACTGGCGACGAATGCGAAGGCGAGGGCGACGCGTAGGGCTAAGAAAGGCCTACCTGACTCGGAGCCGGAGGACGAAGAAGCTATGGAGAGGATGGTTAACAAAGTTACTTAGACAAACTAACTTAGCCTTACAAAACTTACTTTACTTTACTTATGGCAGACAAGTAAAGTAAAGTACGACAAAGTAACTTGTAAGTAACTTAAGTAACTTGTAAGTAACTTGCAAGTAACTTAAGTAACTTCAAGTTACATGTGTACTAGGTACCCCCAGGATCTATTTCAGCTTTGTGAGGTCGTGCCAAGTGCCAATTCACGCTATCGCGACTATAGCTTGAGGAACTTGGCGGGATTTGATGCCATCTGATGGCATAAGTTACTTTGTCTGATTGCGTTGATCTAACTTGGCGGGCCAAGTTACTTGCAAGTAACTTGAAGTAACTTGAAGTAACTGGAAGTAATTTGAAGTTACTCATAGTAATTTGATTCACTTATGTGTATTGAGCTACGAAGGTGTGAAAGCCAGGATGGCAATAGTCTCAGACTCGCTTACGCCCTTGCACGTGACGGTGCCGATCACACAAGTTCGTTTTCCTGCCACCCAACTGTCTGCATAATTCTGGCAATGTTTAGCGCACTGCGGAACTTTTTCTTCCCTCCAGATCGTATCCCAGACCCCCCACCCCTTCAGCGTCCTCGGAAATACCCCCGCACCACAGACTTACAACACCAGAATAATCCTTTGCACAATAACATCCGGGAAGATGAAAGCTCGAACACCTCCCGGGATTGGCCGCACTATCCTCCACACTATTTGCAGCCTCTATCCCAGTCTCAGCTCCCTTACCAGCCGGTGCCCTTCGAAACTCAGTCGAACTTGAATATGTATTACAACACCATGCCACAGCCTCGTACGAAGGACTTCTGTCTGGAATTGAAGATACATTCTGATATCTATTAACAGCAAACTGGAACATAAATCCAATGGGATATTTTCCATTTGCCGGTGCCGTTCCACCGAATAATTGGCACTCAAACCTGCCACAGCTCCATCCAGGCTTTCGATCTGTACCTCAGCCAATTTTTGCGCCGCCACCTTATCCTCCTCCTGGTTATTCTGGATCTATTCAAGGCACCTCCTCTGTTGCACCTGCTGGCCCGAATCTAGAGGGTTCCTACGTGGCCTCTGAATCTCGTAGCATTGGCAAACTTCAGACACTTCACGGTAACAAAGTTTCCGAGCACATTTTACAGTTCTGATGAAGCTCTAGACCATTCAGAGTCTTCTTCATTCGATTGGCCCACGGGACACGTGCGCCGCGAAGTCGTTAAAGGTGAGGAGGACCATAAATGGAAACACAACAAGTGGGCGTGGCGGTCCAATGGCACTGTTCAGCACGAGGGTCATGCAGCAGAACAGCGAATATGCCTTGGTGTGTTCCGATGCGAAGGTTGCGGGCGATTTACGCGCCCCAAAACCCAGGCTGCTTCGCGCCAGAAACAGCTGGAGAATGGGTGCACATCCCGAACTTGCTCGCTTGAGGCACCTCTGGTCCACGATAGATTTGAGGCGCGTTCATTGCATTACAAGGTTGAACGCGGTGGAGAAACCATCCTTGTTTGGGAGCATTTTGGCGACCATTCCACGCACGAACGCCCCCCGGGTGGTGGATTGTCTAAGGTGCAGGAGGAACAGATCGACTTACAGGTAATTCGCAAGCAGGAGGCAAATGTTCACCAGTTGAGGACTGGGGATATCGGGCCTGGATCCGTGCCGCTTGCTGATATCTCACCTGGACTTGCGAATCCAAGAGCTGCACGGTATGCTGTCGGGAAAAGCCAAGACCGGCTCGGGATCACCGCGTCCTCACTGAAAGGTGGCCTCGCTACCATCAGTGCTATTGGGGACCTCCAAAAGCGTCTTCCTACACCGTTTATCAGGGCCTCCAGTCTGAGCGGTCCCGTTTTCATCAACCTTCAAACTCCGTTCATGGATGAGATTATCAAGGAATCCGTCGAATCGTGGATTCTTGACCTCACAAACGGCCCAACTGCTGCCCGCCATGGGTTCGTAATCGATGGAGACCTTACATTTTTCCAAATGGGCACACTGCTCGCAACTTGTGCATACAGTATGACCTCGAACGAATGGACCCCCGTTCTCTACTCGTGGATAAATCATCAAGATACCGCACATCATCGGCCCCACTTTGCCCACATCTTCGAGTCGGTAATAAAGCACGCAGGATCTCGCTTCAACCGGAAAATGCTTCTTTGCGTGGGTCTCATTTTATCCCAGATGTCCGAATTTCAATACCATTTTGGGCTAGGTTATGGATTTCTCTGCGGCTCAACGCGCCGCGCACGCAGAAGAATATGCTGATGCAATTATTGCCATAACTCCTGGCTTCTCGCAACTATCTGCGGAAGCCCAGAAGGCTGAACGCAAACATCTCGTGCGTGAAGCGGAAGAAGGTGAAGTGGGATGTGATACCCACTTCTGGCGCAGTGCCGACCGCATCAAGAAGACGCATTCCGTGGTCCCCCCTAATTTAACTTCGACTTTTGAAAACTCCTTGCGAGAGCTTTTGTCACCCAGAACTACGTCAGACCGGTTTGACGAAGTTGTTCGTACGCTCAAAATCACTTTTCCCGCTGCCAAAAATTGGTTTGCTTGGTGGGAACGTGGACCCATTGCCTCAATGATTTTTCCTGCAAAAAGTGCAGTTGATCCCGAAATTGCGGCGAAAGTCCCATCAACCTCCAACCCCATTGAACACCAACATTCCTTACTTCATCACGCCCGTTGGAAAGGATCAAGAGCTTGTACCTGGAATGGAAAAAATATTCCTGCATGTGCGCGAGATGGAAAAGAAATACCTGGCCATTAAAGGTGGGCTCATCGATTTATTCGATCAATTTATCCTCCGCTGACGGATTTCTTAGATGGACATTTTAACGCGGGCCGAACCGAGGAACCGTCGGGTGCCTAAGCAGCGAGCATTGCAAGAAAATGACGGCCGCGCTCCGGATACAATTGCTGCTTTGGCCGCAGCCGACTTCCAGTTTAATACGGCGGGTTCCACACCGTCTGCGAGCCTACCTACCGGTCCCTCGGCCGCGCATTCACGTCATTTTCTGAAGTCTTACAAGTGGGATGCCCGAACTCGTGTTTTTTTGATAACGTGATGGAAATTTGGTACCGAGCATTTTCACGATGGCCAGACCAGAAACGAGCCCTGTTTCTCTCTTGGCTACCACCAAGATCGGCCCTCGCAGATTTTTTCTACCACTTTCAGCGTCGACTCAGATGGATAGCCAGTGCCTCCCCAGATGATCTCGATGGCGTTCGCGAACTGGGTCTAGGACAGGCAAAGGCACGATATGCAATTTTCACTCGTTGGAAATTGTATTCCAACCCGGCCGCATATGGCTCCTCCATAGTGTGGATTCCCCACGCAATACGAGTGAGTGGTTAACCATTGTTTCTTTATGAGCCTAGAACGAGCCAAAATCAGGATTGCGATCCCTGTGACGATGTGCAACTTACGTTCGGTGTTGGTCATTTTTTGTCCGGCACATGTTCTGCAAAACATTCGTGCTCTATCGCGGTGGGAGGCATTCAAACCGTGCTCTCCATCGATCCATTTGACCTGCGTGTTGCCCGTGCAAAATACGGTTCAGCTGTGACGCTGACTGAATATTTTTCCACTGCGACACCACGGATAGACGAGACTGTTGTGCACTCCTTTCCGGCGCCGGACTGCGAGGAACCAGATTGTCTCGGAGAATCCTCACCTCTGGTCCTCGAAAAGATTGAAACTGTCTGGCCCAAAATTCTGCACATCAATCCGTATACCGGTACCCAAGACCCTCTCCTTCACACAAAGGTATTCACCATAGACGACGGCCAGGGTGGTCTAATTGTTTACGAACTCATTGGGACCATATCCCATGACGCTGAGAAATTGCATTGGACCTCGAAATTCCTTATTGACGACATAACCTTTTCTTACGACGACTTGGCTCGCGGTGGATCCCTTGTTGCACAAGGCCCGGGCGATGTGATAATCGAGCCAGATAGGACAGCTGTTTTGTGGGTGTACCATCGCAGTACCGACATCATGGAGGTTTGCATCACAATTAAATCGGTGCACTGAGACAGTCATTCATTTTGTTCTAGAGCCAGAAAAAGCTCCCCGAAATCGAAACAACTTATGAAGTCGCCCTTCAGCAAGACTTGAAGCGTCCGAAAACCCCTCCAATTGTGGTCGATACTCCTTCCCCCGAGCCCCCCGAGTCCAGCGACACAGTGAATAAAATGATTATAGACTCTATTTCCTCTCCTGCAACGAATGCTCCACAAAGCCAAGACCTATTTTTCACCCCAGATCAGAGCCCTGCTCCGACACTGACTGGAGAGGTCAGCTTCGCAGAAACCAACTCTCAGACGCTATGCCCATTGTGGTGTCATGGCTGTGGGGCGCAAGACCCGGAGGGCGATGGGATATTTGAGGAGGTACAGTGTGAAAGGTGCCGAAACTGGTCGCACATGGAATGCCTTCCTTCAGGCGTGGATTGGGGCGCTAAAGACGTCCGATTTGTCTGCAAATACTGCATTGCAAAAAAACCCTCTCGGTGAATTGTAGGTCCCTTTTCTATTGTTGGCCCCGATTATTCTCATGTTACGTGCAAGTTTATGGCGGGGAAAGGATCTCATGGTCCCGGACCCTAATGTGCCGGATTGGAAGGCGCCAACGACGCGTTGGTATCCAGCCACTTTTATTGAACGTCACAAGAACGCCGCTCCGCATAACGAGTACGAATTCAGGTGGTATGAGTGCACAGACGGAATCATTTATGATTCCAAGTCCTCCATTTTGCCCCCGCTATTTCTTCGGAGGTTCACCCGCTCCAGAAAACTCTGCGAGGAAATTGCCGAGGTGGATTTGACCGCCAAACAGGTATGATTTTCGATCGTTAAATTGATATCAGCTTAACTATAACTTCAGATTGGGAAAGTCCGTCTGCCGTTCTACATGTTACCCGACCACCCTGATCACAAAAATCCTGAACTTGGGGAAATATTTGAGGCAGCAATCCCACAGGTGGCTAAAATCCTGGTGGACTTTGATCCTGGTCACCCGGTGATTGGGAACTTCAAAGAATATATCAAATCAGTGAAGGCGACTGAACGACGTCGGGGTGTGTCTGACTGGATGCGCACATTCGGCTTGGCTCCCACGCCGGAGATGGAAGCAGTTCTTGCGTCTCCTTTGACCTCTCTGTTGGATTATGGGCTTCTCTCGGATATCCCGGAGTCAGAACGCCAGGAACGGGTTTTGGGGTGTCGGTGCAGTCCTTCTACAGCTGCTGGCGGTCCAAAATGAACTCAGAGAGCCGCTCAACCTCAATGGGGACATATTGGATGATCTCATCACCGGGCGTGTCGTATCCTGCCTGAGTGATGGCCCCAGAGCGCTAGCAGTCATGTTTGGGGCCACACCACTTCGCAAGGGGACTACTGGAGAATTCACCGCACAGATGCTCAGGTTCAACAAGGCACACACCATTTATGACCCGGAATTTCGTCCACCCACCTTTCGCCGCGAGGATCCCTCGATCTTCACTCCAACTACGGCTATTCCGGTGATATTGGCCCTAAAGAGGAAGGGAAGCGAGGATATTGAGGGAGAGAAGTCAGTGAAGAAAGTGAAGAGATCCAAGAATCCGGGGACGGCAGCCAGTAAAAAGAAGGTACGGGTGGAGCAGGCTAGTGGTGCCACGACTGTGCGAGCCTTACGGTCGCGCACAGTACAATATTGAGACCCGTCAACTCCCCGCTGTATATAATGCTTAGATAGTTCTCCAATGGACTTTATACCTGTGTTTTCATGGTATATGCCCAAGTTTGAAAATAACTTAGAAGTGAACGGGTGAACTTGGTGGTAACTGATGCCATCTGAGTGCAAGTTACTTTGGCTGATCGAACTTGGGCGGCCAAGTTAGCGGTAAGTCACTTTAAGTAATGGTAAGTAACTTCAAGTAACTTTAAGTAACTTCAAGGGATGGTAAGTAGAAGTTTTAGCCGTAGACATCAGCTATGCAGTAGACAGCGTAGCGTACCTTCATGTAACAGCATGTGCTCCTTATGCGTTTGCAATAGAACATCCATGTTCCTGGACAAAAATAATTTGACTTCCTCGTTACCCTCAAGATCGAAGCGGGCGATACCTCCAGGTAAGTCCGCGATGGCGCCGACACATTTGTCATCAATTCATCAATTTGGCCAGCATTGAACACGTTACTGACGGCCGTAAAATACATTATACAGACCGTATGTTGACGGTTCGTAAGTACAAGTGACTAACTGGCCATCACCGCCACCGTAACCGTAACGATGCTCCTGGGATTTCTTACGGTTACGGTGTCGGTATGGTCACCCGTACCCGAACTACGTATTTACAGGTACGGTGCCGCAGAAGATATCATCGAACTTGGGGCAAACAACAATGAAAGCACTTATAAACACTGTGGCAGAGTGAAAATGATACTTGCTAAGGTTTAGAGTACTCTACAGGTGCTAGGAAACATCTACTGTGGTCCTTGGATGGTCTTGTCAGAACCGTACAAGTTAGCTGTCAACAAGTTAGTTTCGCCAAGCGTGGGAAAAGTAAAGTAAAGTAAAGTAAAGTTAGCCCCGCCAAGACAAAGGGGCGATCAAAGTTAAAGTTAGCCGTCACAAGTTACTTTTTTCACTCTCTATGGAGAGCGGTGACGACTCAGGTGTTGAGGAGGATCTTATTCACCATCCTCCATCTTCGCCAATCCCACCTCCTGCGAAGCGAAAGAAATCCGCGCTTGTGGAGACTACAAACCAGCCGCGTTCCTCAGTTAGCAAGACGGTGCCATCGAAGCCTCGCACAGCCCGGAAACCATTAGAAAAATTGGCGGAGGTGGCCGCCTCTTTCCGTCCTGCATACAACACCTCTAGACGAACTCGGAAGTAAATTATTTGTGTAACTTAACGAACTTATTCTACAGTCCAATCAATGCTACTAGTCGTTGTCAGATTCATCCTCTGTGTCCACTTCGCTTACAATGGGCTCATCTTCATCCTCCTCTTCGGATTCCACTTCCCCCGAATCAGCCAACGCCTCCTCATTGTACCATTCACAACTCATCTGCCCCGTCTCCTGATCCACAGTGACCACCAAATCCGATCCACTGGTAAGCCGTTCGTCACTGTGATCCACATTGTCCCATTCTTCGACCGCATCGGCTGCGGCGCGAGAAGCATCCGAGAGATTACTTTGGACCGAATTTCGTGATTGGGAACGACTTGGTGGGCCGGATTTTTGAACGATTGAACAACTGCTTGCAGAACTAGAGTCCGAATCACTAGACGATGGAGATGTGGCCCGAGCCTCGAGGTCCATCGATGAGCGACTGTTGCGACCATCGCGTGATGACCCGGAATCTGAGTCGGAGTCGGGGACAGTGGGGGAGGGAGAATTCGTTCCTCGACGCACTCTATCCATGTCGGCAAGGAGATTCGCGTACTCGGCACTCTGCGCAAGGTATTCGTCCAATTTTCCACCCTCAAGCCTTCGGTAGCCTCAGTCAAACCGGTTGACAGCGGCGTGCCCCATGCTGCGTGTAGAGCAGAAGAGATGAAGTTCTTCTTCCTTATACAAACAAAGTAGGACTTTGGTTTCGTTGCGCAGATGTGGGGAAGTATGGGCTTTGCCGCGACATTTCAGTTCAAAGGCGGACTCAATGTCCTCCTTGAGCCTAATAAAATTACGCACATTTGGAGAGAGGGTCTGTCGGTAGAACTTGTCGTCAAAGTTACCACCACGGCGGCGTATCATGTCCTCAAGCCAGCGGTTGTTGTGCTCTTGCATCAAATCCCCCTCCAGCCAAGTTCGAAGGAGTCTCATGAGCCAATTATTCAGGAGTGCCTCCTTGAGATCCGGAGAGCACTCGAACTCCAGGAGCGCATAGAGGTCGAGCATATATCGCATGTAGTTTTGGTTCGCTGTGCCCCCGAATGTGAAAATGAATATCTGCCATGAAATAAATAATCATTATAGGAAGGTGTGCAGTTCACCGACCTTGAATATCTCGATGATTCGACCAACATCACCCCCTGGAATCGCGTAATTCAACTCGATCCACCACCCAAATTCCATCAAAAAAACAATGGCGTTGCTGAGAACGCGGTCACCGTCAAATTCGGGTGCTTCACGGTGAATTTTGGGTCCTTCTTTGCTCTCGGTGGTTTTAGCGTTGGCAGTTGGCGGAACGGCGCTCTCCGGAGGAACATCAACTGCAGGGTCCGAGTCCTCCGGTATATCCGCTAGCCCAGGCATATCGTCTGCAGCGCTCTCAGGCGTAGCGTCCCTGGTGCTCTTTGAGTTCCAAGGTGTACCGCTCGGAACTTGGCTCACAGGATCTGCTTTGTCGTATTCCGACTTCAAGAGGGACTGATCGTATGCAGTTTGCGACGCATAGCGCTGTCGTATGCTGTCGGCCTTTGCTACAAGATCATCCAATGTCGGCAATTTTTTAGCTGTGGCTAGAGCGGAGAAGTGGGCAAGTATATCGGTTTCAATGTTGAGAATAAGCCTAGAGCTTTCCTCGTCAAGCAAATTATTGTTGAACATCAAGACGACACGTACCTCCAACAATCCAAAACTCGAGCCTCCCATATCAAAGTCATGCTGCGGCTGGTGGGGTAGAAGTCGCACTTTTTCAAATCGGTTGGCCGTTTCATATTAGCGGCGTTTGAGCTACGGGATAGGGAGGATGGATCTTTCGATGCTGCGGGACCAAAATGGTTCGAGGCGCAGGAATTGAGGTCAGTGGCCTTCGTGTGCCAGGTTTCGGGGGTGCTGATTACGTTGCGGAAAGAATGGTAGATGTTCTCGGAGGTGACAAGGTATTTCTTGAGGCGCATAATGGTAGCATGGGATGCGCCATCACCCCGAACCCAGGAAAGGATGTTGTCGGATTTTTCTGGCTCAACTCCGAGTTGCTGGTCGAAATCAGACAATGCGGCACGCATACCCTTCAGTTCGAGTTCGTGTTCGGCATTGGTTCCAATGGGCTGGTTGATAGTTTTTGCGGTCCTCGGGCAGGAGATGCTTCGCGATTGGTGCGGTGCGAAAGCGAGTAGTGATCTGGGCGCGTAGAGGTGTCAATTCAGGGACAAACTCCGCGAGAACTCGAACAAAGTGCAGGCAGGCAACGGCTTGATTATGAGTCCAGTCGATAGAGCTGAAAATGCTCTCCGCGGTCATAGTCTGCCGCTCCTGTGCAATAATGCGCGCTACATGGTCGTCGGCGTCGAATGCACCCGGTTTGCAATCCTCGTAATGGACCGCCGTACAGGCTGTCCCAACTTTGAGTTGGTTATCACGCCCTAAGCCGTGCTCGTAAACGGGTGAATACTCTTGAACATTGTCGATAATCTTGAACCAATGCGATTCATCCTCCTCGGTCGCCTTGCGGACGTCGGTTTGGAGCGCCTCAATAGATGTTTCGGTCATTGTATTGAGGCTGGTCCGGACGGTGGTGTCGCTGATGATCGAACCAAAGCGGCAGTATACACGTTTGACATCGATGTGGGATTTGCACGCAAAGTGCCAGATACCGAGAGGGAGTGCCAAATCACCACTGGCGTACTGGTTGCGGCTGAGGACGAACGAGCTTATGGCGGCAACTTGTATCTAGGAAATGTGAGCTGAGGAATGACGAAAAAAAAACCGTAGCAACTCAAACTCACCGCGGGGTGGGGACGACGCTTGCGAATGACTACGACACCTTTCTTCCGAGGTGCAGCCATGCATTCGGTGAGATACCAAACGAGCTCCGCGTCTGTCGCGTATTTTCGAGCAAGGCCTTCAATGGTGAAGTGTGTATCTTCCCAAGAAACAACCCGAGCATTAGGATCTTTGCCATTTGTGTTGGCGCGAATATGGGTATGGCTCTCGGAATCATCGCGATTCTTGCGCGCAAGTGTTCCGACTGAGTCGTGAATGCGGTTTCCAACGAGACGCGTGGCCCAGGCAGAAAGGGAAGGCTGAGCGAAGCGGATATCTTCAAGTGGAATATGGGGAGAGAAGGCAGCGGCGCGCTCTGCGATGTGTCTCCGCTTCGGCCGACTTTCGCGATGATGATAGAGACGCTCGAAAAGTTGACTCATTCGGAAGGTGTTAGCACCACTGAGGAATTTATTGACGGCGGCTATGTGTCGCGGCGTCCGAGGATCTGGCTCATCTCGGGCATGGTTATGGAAAAGAACATCAAGAAAGTCTCCGAGACTCAAGAAGCCGTAGGAAGAGAGGAGGTCGTCCATCTTCTCCCACTTGGAGCGTTTCGCAGCGCGCAGGCTGGGTGCAGAGACAGAGGATGAGGAAGAAGGAGTAATAGGGGAATTTGACCAAGTCATAGTGGGACCTGCAATGGATGCGGATGCTGGAGAGTCCACAGAGAGCGAGAAAACATCCCCCGAGAGCGGAGGAAGCGGAGGGAGCGAAGAGGAGGACGTGGAAGGCGTCATGGGCGTGTAGGAGGACGCATTCGCGGGCGGTTTCGGAAGGGTTGGCACTATGAGCTTCTTAAGCTTCTCATACTTGCGCACAAGGCGGACCGGTGCTGGAGTTTCTTCCATTCAATATGTGCAACGATATAACGCGTGAAACGAGTCGAATTTGACCGCGAGCGAGCCAGAGACACGAAGAAGAAGCGCGGAAGAAGGTGGTGCTTGACGTGCCAAATTTTGGAACTCCGCCGATTATGTCATAAGGTCGACCTCCAACTACACGATCGAGGTTATCAACAGACTACAACATGCGAGGTACGAGTATTTTTCAGTTGTAGCGTCTGTCTACGAGAGACTAGATGGGTATTCGCGGTAGAGGCCGAAACTATTGATGGTCGTGCGAATAGTGTTCCATACCCAAGTCGCTGTAGCAGGCTGCGGCTCCGGAGCAGGCTCGGGATCTGGGGTGGGATCCGAGATGACCAGTGGTGCTGGCTCTGGGAGTCGTTGTAGCAGCTTCCAAGTCTTCCGTTTCGCTCGGACGGGCCGTCCCGCAGCTGTAAATTCGGGCTGAGGTGGAGGTGCTGGAGCTGGCGACAGCTGGCGGGGCGGGCTTGGAATTGGATCGATCGCCGGCATCTCGATGTCGACGTCCGGTACTGCGGGAATCTAGCGGTACCGGTAAGTGGAAAAACTCAAAGAAATGCTCGTTAATAACATACCTCCAGGCTACTGGTCGATGGCTGAGGTCCGAATCCTTCCTCAATCCGTCTCTTCTTCCTTTTCCTCTTATCAAAGGCACTTTCGCCCGTGACGGCTTGCTGGTCTCGAATCGCCTGCGCTGCTTTGAAGATGTGGCAGGCATTTTAATGAATACGCAGCGCTCGAATATCGACAGCAGTATGTGTGCATGGAAGCACGCACGCGACAACCATGAGCAGCCAAAGAACAATGAGAAGATTCATCACCCTCGGAATGGATCACCTTTGAAATTATGGGGACGGGCCGCCGCTCAACGATCGAGAAATGATGCCATAGAAATAAATTTGATATAAAATTTTGATTACAGTCGATCGTAGATGTCTTGTGCCCACTTTTAAGGAACAGCCTTACTCGGAGGCGTCACAGCTGGCCAAGGACATTCCGCAGTGGCGCTTGTACGCAAATACTGTGGCTACATGTTATGAATATTTGCCCATTGAGAAAGAGAAGTGATGAACTCACCACCATCGCAAGGGCCCATGCACGAAGTTCACAGGCCTGGAGAAATTTTATAGGACTGCTAAACATGCCGATGCGAACGGAAATGCATACCACATCGTCATTCGGATTTGCGGCATACCGATCGCATTTTCTGACCTCGGTTTCGAGCGCGTGGATTGCGTGTGACTCTATATTTCATCCAGAGGGGCACTGGTTTGCCGGAATAGATGCTCCACTCGCGCCGCACAAACTCTAGGCTGCTATGGAACTGATTGGGAATATCGGCGCGAGGACGGATGTGGAAGCGGGTGCACTGTTGGTGCGTTCCGGATTCCTGTTGATGCATTAAAAAGAACTTCTTTGAATGCGATGTATTTTTGCTTACCTCGTTGAATCTATAGGTAGAAACCAGGTATACTTGTCGTACGGTAAGCTGTAAGATTTTATCCTCCAGGGTCGGCTCGGGTGATGGACTTGGACTAGGAGGGCGGGAGGGCGGTTTCTGGAGACAGAAAATACGGGGTGCAGTAGATGTTGAAGGCCAAAACAAATACTGTACCTCGTTCTGCGCAGGCACAGAGCCTGTATTGTTCTTCCGGCTCAAGGGACTTTCCGAGAGATCGGGCTCAGCCTAGACGCGTCAAAGTCGCGTCAGTACGCATACCGATGCTAAAGTGAGAAAAACAACCTCCAAAAGCACAGTCCATGAATCGCGCCGGCCGATTTTCTCTGCAACGAAAAGGTACATGGAGAGGAAGACGCGTTATCTATAAACATCCGAATTGGGACAGTTGCTCACTATAATTTGAAAATCATACCGCCTGACCGAGCCAATGACTCGACAACGCGATACGCCCACGTGAGGATTCAGGAGGTTGGTGTCTCAGGTTTCCCGCAAGATAAAAGGCGCCATGTCGATCCCCCCCCCCTCCCCCACCTGCTTGCGGTCATCCCAGTCAGTTTATCTTGCCCTCCCCCCTGCCCCGAGGCGCCTCCGCTGATACGAGTACCTTCAGGTCACCGATATTCTTTTCTATGAGTGTCGAGCCCAGCAGCGAGGACATCCTAAACACGGGCTCCACGCCCCTTGCAAGATCGCACGGACACCCGATTTGAGACCGAGTTGGCTGAGAAGGAGGAGGAGATCGCGCGCTTGACGGGGCTTGTGTGAAGGGGATGACCAAGAAGCGTGGTCGAGGAAGAAGACGCGCCCAGTTTGTTTTTGTGTTATATCTCAGGCTTTTGATTGACATTACTTCTAGCGACACCGCTCTCACCGACGACGAGGAGCAGCCCACGCCAGCCAAGAAGCCCTAGAAGTCGAATCACATCGATGTCGCGGCTGTCGATGTAGACTACGCCTACTATGGCCGCACCATCGGCCGTTTCCTGGGACCTTTTGAGGATGTCGCGCAGATCATCGAGTATGGATTCTGTTGGCCCAGGAAGTCTCGCAGCGCCGCGGGATCAATCCAGTCGTTTTCCAAGAAGCGGGCCGCATTGGAGTCGATGTAGGCACGCGAGAACATCTTTTCGTACGCGTCAAAAGATGCAACACGCGCCACGACGCGACCTACATAAGTAGTTGCGGAATTCCATCAATTGACGCGACGTGGTGCTGTCAATAAGCTGTTGATCTGTCGGTGCATGCTTGACAGCGTAGGACATTTTGACGCGCTCCCGAGGCGGCGTGCTGGAGTGGGGGAAGGAGGAGGGGCTGTGGGTGGTAGCAGGAAAAAGGCGGCGGGAGCGCCAGTAATTCAAACGCCACGTGCCCTTCGCCAAGCCAAAAGCAGGAACACAGATGCACTCGCATCAAGCCAGATGCATTAGGCTGAATGCATCTGTTCATATCTGTTCTCGGCCGAATGCATCTGATCTCCGAATGTGTCTATCGTCCGGCTTTGATACATCCTCGTATGGGGAGGAGTGGTGTAAAGTTGATCGGCGCAATCAGCCTGCCGAAAAAGCATCAGCAAACAAATCCTGCTCCGTTCGACATTCGCCTCTGACTATGAGTAAAGTAGTATTCGGTGAGCTATTTCCCAGTACCCAGGGTCCTTCTGATGCGCACAAGTCGGCAACGTACCCTACAATATTGAGCGGGGCTCGCAATGGCGCCCTGAGAGCCGCGGGCCAGAAGGGAGTCGAATTCTCGCCACAATACCACATGGGAAGCCACTGGTGCCCGGGGAACGAGCCCAAGAAGCGATCACCCACGCCATCGCGCAAGGCATGAGCGAGAACCAGCTCATCGAAGTCCTAGCTCAGATGAAGGTAATTCATCCTGTCGAATTTTCCACGATCGTTTTATCAACTGCTACACTCCAGGCGTTCGTGATTACCCACCCGAAAAAAGCCCACCAATTCTTGAGCAATCATCCCCAAGTAGCCTATGCTGTCTTCATGGGATTGATCATAAGCAATATTTTTCCTTCTGGCATCCTTACGCAAATGCTTGAAGCCTGTCCGCACGCCAGCCGTTCTGCACCCCCTCCGCCGCACCTCCAACCCCAGCCCCCGCCAAACTTTGCGCCATCCCCGCAACTCCACCCACAACACCAGCCATACCCCGGGGCTCCACCTCCATCACGTCTGCAGCAGCCACAGCCGGCCCATGGTATGATGCCGGGGATGGGCGGGCCCCCGCCCGGAGCGATTTTCGGGCATCAAATGCAGCCGAATATGCAGCCAACACCGCCCGGCATACCCCCCATGCCACCGTATTATCGAGCTGGTCCATCCGGAACCCCTCAGCCGCTCCCGCCTCAGCAGCCGCCGCACCTCCCTCCACAACAGCCGGCCCAGCAAGTGTCGGGCTTCCATCCGCTGCTCCAGTTACTGAAAGACAGGGGTGGCAACAATCCTGAAGTGCAGGTATGTCTGCAATGAGGGATTCGAGGGCGAGAGCTTCACTCATCTTTTTTTCCAGACGCTGTATTCAATTGTCTTGAACTTGACACCCACGCAAATCATCGAACTTCCCGTGTCCGAGCGAGAAACGATCGAATCTTTGGTACGCATTCCTACTTTTTTCTTGCGAAATCGTACTAATGCCAAATTCTTCAGAGGAGCATGCTAGTAGCGAATCCAGGGCGATCATAGCATTATGTAATTTTGTACCTACGTAGCCAGCGCGTAAGTATCTTGCTTGTATACGCATGCAGCTATTAGCGAATCCGGGGAGATGGTTAGTATCACACCGCTGGTTCCTCAATTAAAATGGCATTTTAGTTAGCTACGCTTTCTTAAGTATGTTAATACACATAAATGGGCCGCAAACTCAATTTTATACATCTGATTTGGGACTTGACACAATGTAATCTTTAATCTAATCTATCAAATCCAAATAAATGTCCACAAAATTTCAAGTATTGCGGCATGTTTTGCTCACGATTAAATGCAATAAAAAAGAATGTGAATAAATGATCTTGAAATGAGTTGCAAAACTATAGATATATAGGCCCGTCCATATGCCTGTTCAAACTTAACATTTTGAATTAAGTTTAAGCAAAATGAAATGAGAAGTATAGATTCTCATTTAAAAGAGTCTTAAACTGAACAAAAAACTTTAGGTTTCAGACACCATTAAACTCATCTGCAGACCATCTGCAGACGGTCTGCAGATGATCTGCAGATGATTGTCATGGTGTATATTTGCCTTATATTGTATGATGACGATGATCTGCAGATGAGTTTAGCGGTGTCCAAAACCTGAAGTTTTTTATTCAGTTTAAGACTCTTTTAAATGAGAATCTATACTTCTCATTTCATTTTCCTCTAAACTTAATTCAAAATGTCAAGTTTGGACAGGCATATGGACAGGCCTATATCTATAGTTTTGCAACTCATTTCAAGATCATTTATTCACATTCTTTTTTATTGCATTTAATCGTGAGCAAAACATGCCGCAATACTTGAAATTTTGTGGACATTTATTTGGATTTTGATAGATTAGATTAAAGATTACATTGTGTCAAGTCCCAAATCAGATGTATAAAATTGAGTTTGCGGCCCATTTATGTGTATTAAAATACTTAAGAAAGCGTAGCTAACTAAAATGCCATTTTAATAGAGGAACCAGCGGTGTGTATGGGGAATGATATATCACCGACCGCTAACAGTCGGAGCGTAGTGATATATCAAAGCCCCTAAATTAGAGGACATCTCGATATTAGTGATGTCCGTGGGTCGGCCTGAGGCCCTGAAGCCCGCCAGGCTGGGCCCTCACAGGCCCAAGCCAGGCCAGGCCCTACGCAGGGCTTGAGCGGGCCCAGGGCTTGGGCTTTGAATTTTTCAGGCCCGAGCCGGGCCCACAAGCCCGGGCCTCGGTTACCCAAGACACACCGAAGTTATGTGATATAAAAAGTTGATCTTGCATTGTTTTGAGCCCTATACATTGCATTTGAGCTTTCTTCATATTTTCTTTGTGGTTTCTCTTGTTCACGGCATCGGACCTCCTCCAATATAGATCAACGACTTCTACGTATACCAAGGCAGAGATCATGCAGGTTTATTACCCAAATACCCCAATTGTGAGTTCCAAAATCATGCCAGTACTGATGATCACTCACCCAGGTATACCCGTATTCCCAGGTCCCTCAATCACCCATATTTCGTACCAATTTGAACTGTGTTCGAACCTTTTTGAAAATTCCCAACACGTGACTCAAGCCCAGGCCTGGGCCCAAGCCGAGCCAGGCCGAGCCTTCCCCCAAGGCTTGGGCTTGGGCCTGAAGAAATGCAGGCCCAAGCCCTCCAAAGCCGGGTGCAAGCCGGGGCTTTCAGGCCGGGTTACGACTGGAGGTTCAGGTGACAGGTGACGGAGGCCTGTGAACTGAACTAATCAAGGTCGGTGACGGTGACAATGAGTTTTCCTGGCTCAAATAGGCCTAGAAAATTGCAAAGTTTCGCTCTAGCATTCGCTGGATTACCTTTTATGGGAATTGTTCGCTGATTGTCGAGCTGTGAACTTTCAATCCAGTGAACTTTTGTGGTGACGGGTGACACCCCATGAACTAGTGGTCATAATACTACAGTATCACCGAAGCCTAGTCACCTACCTCGTATTTTTATTACTGGCAGTGAGCAAGCTATTGCGCTCGTCGCCGTGAACGATGAGCTGAGTGTACGAGAGAGTACACAATGCGATCAAAGATTGTACAAGTTTGCGTGATGACGACCAAGGCGCCTCGACGTCGTCGGCGACGATGAGCAGAATAAGATTTTCAATAAATTGTAAAAAATACACAAAAAATAGGAGCACGCCAACACCACTACTCTGAACTACATTGTGAGAACTTCATCCATATACGTAGGCTTGACTGGCCACTACAGCAACTTTGATATCAGGGTCTCCTCCTCGCTATCTCCAGCCTCGCTCTCCCCCTCCCCATCCTCTGCACCCCCAGCGCCATCGGCACCGTTAGCATCCTCAGCCTCCCCCACACCCGCCACCTCCCTAGCCCGTCCGTCTTGAATCAGCTGCGCCAGTCCCTTCCACTCGGTCAGGAACTCGCTCGCCAATGTCGCCTGGATATCGGCCTAGCGCATCGCATATGCTGTCTCCCCCTCCTGTTACGGTACCTCAGACAGTCTCCGGATATTCAACCTCTCCTTCCACCACCCCAACTGCCACCACAGAAACTCGATGATCCACCGCATCTCTTCCTCCAGCAAATCCACTTCCTGCGTCCAACAACATGGCGCATGCACGCGTCTTCTCCCATTCAATACGCACAACTGTAAGGGTTAGGGGTTGGGCCGCCCAGGATAGCAGTCTGCATACCTTCATTCATTGCCACATCGTCGCTAGGCTCCCAGCTCTCCTCCCGATTCACCCAGATCCAGGACAATTTGGGCGCCACTTTGCAGCCCTTCCGCCTCCTTCTCCCCTTCTGTTTCTTCTTCTGCTCGGGATCATGAAAGTGACTTTGGGGCAGTCCGCGCGCGTCGTCCTCGAGGAGGGGCTGCAGCGTCCACTCCCATTCCCTTCGATTCAAGCGCCGCCCCAACACCACCAAGGCCACACATGCTGCCCGATACCCTGCCACCACTTTCTTGGTCTGCCCCACAGCCAATACTCGTTCAGGAAAACCGTGTCCATGACAGCGACCTTGGCAGCGTCAGCCGCAGGGGCCCTCGCCACATCCGACGGCAGCCACAGCTTGATGCTGGATACCGTCACTCCCAGAATGGGCTGGCCTCGTCTTCACGTGCCCTGATGTTCGCCAGCCCTGGGAAGAACTTGTGCTGGACATTGATCCACGCGACAAGCTTGCGGCGTAGTTTGCTGGTGTGTTCCATCATCGCGCGATGCTGCCCATCCGTTGGGTGCAAGCCCGTGGCTGCCACGTCGGAGCCCAGCACTCACCTGAGAGCAATGTAAGTAAACAGTCAGCTACAGAAGGATGAGAAGGATGTACTGTTGCTGCTCGAGCTGCAGCCCCATTGTAATCAACTCTGTGATATGCATGTCTCCCCTAACAATGTCCGCATCCTCCTGGCCCGCCAGCTCTCGTGCCTCTGCCTCTGCCGCCAGCTCAGCATGCATGCTCGCTACATGCTGATCCTTGCGTATTGTCTTGAATGGGTTGGGGGCCCTAGCATCGGCTTCCCATTTCTCCGCTATCTCGGTCCATTCCTTCACCACCTCCAGCGACAACAACATGATCATGTCCACCAGCGTCATGCGCATGGCACCCATCCCTGGCACCGCCTTCTCCATCTTCCTGTGCATCGTGTAACCTGGGAGGAAAAATTGTCAGCCTGGCACCATAAGTACGACCCGTAATCGCCGCTCACCCAGTGCGATGATCTTTTTATGATTCCAGTCATTGAATTGATCATCGAGCGTGTCCCATCGAAACCCTGGACCCATCTCACAGTCCTCAACTCTCCCACCTCTTTTTTATCCATGGCTGAGCAATTTGCTTTCGAAAAGGGTTGAAATCGCTACGGAGGTCACTCAAGGAAACATTTGAAAGTCTATCTTACAGTCCTACTGCCCCTAAACCCTCATAGTGCAGCAAATTTGTTCCACCTGCAAACCCATTGGCCCACGGGTACCCCCCGAGGATGCACTATTCGATCTCACACCTCTACAATATTCAGGCAACCCTAGAAGCACAATCCTGAACTGGGAGAGTCAGTTACAGTGCATAATGAATATATTTCTGGCGGAAAGTGGGACACATCAAACGAAGGATGTTGAGAATCCTAAGGCCAGGATGATTACCAGATGACGACCGAGATCGGTCCGGGTGAGTCACACTAAATTCCCACCCTGACAAAGGAACAAAGACTTTGTCCAACACCCATGCAATGCCATGGCCAACGCCATAGCAAGTGTCTGACATATGCCATTGAAATGCCACAAAGCCTTGGCCATGGCACTTGCCGGCTGTGTCTCTTTCGTGCTCCTCGCCAAGGGGTTCGCGTTTGCGCACCTGCACTCTGGCACTTCTCCGTCTGTCTGGCCGACGTGGGGGGTGAGATTGAATGAATATTTGAGGTTGCAGGCCTCAATGTGGGCGGGGAGGTGGAATTTGGGAATGAGGAAGGTGAAGAATTGCCCCACCTGTCCAGAGTCAATGTCTTGTCCTGGTACTTGATCATATGCTCCCAGATGTGGAGGCGCCATTGGCACGCTATGTCGTAGGAGACGAAAAACTGGAGGAGATCAGGCCCGGCAACGCTATGCAAAAACATGTAGTCCATATTCATATACCTATCTGAAGTGTCAGCTTCAATCAATGTTGCGTTGTTGGGGTACACATACCGCTCTCCCCACTGTAAATGTCCGACCGCTAAGGGACGCTTCATATTGTGACGAGCACAGTCGACTGCGCCAATCCCTGATGACACCGTTCCACGTGCTTTGCGGTCGGGCTTATCCACTGCGTCGTGCGCTACGCAATGACTTCTCTGGTGTACATGTCAGTTTCTCCAGAGACGGTAAAAAAAAAGGGGAAGAAACTGACATGTACACCAGAGAAGTCATTGCATAGCGCACGACGCAGTCGATAAGCCTGATCTGCTTCTGATTCCAGTTTCTCTTCACATGCTGCATGTACGCTAACACCTTGCAGTAGAAAGCCCACCCATTCCCTAACCCCGGGTCCTTCTCTTCGGACAAGATGTCTTTCCGTTTGAGTCTAAAGCTCGCGTCTATTGCCACGAATAGAGCATACAGAAATCTTGGATGGCCATTAGTATAGGATGGCAGCCGCTAGCGACAAAGACCTACTGTTTTTCCTCCCGCATATCCTTCCAGTTCGGTGGTAAATTCTTTCCGGGCTGGGGACACGCTGGGCACAGCAATGCACACTCCCCGTCCTTGGTACCCGGAACACCAGTAGGGTCATGACCACAGCCCTCCTCCACTGCCTCGTCATCTGGAGAAACTTGTGGTAGTGATCCTGAGTGTGAGTTAGACGGTGGTATGCGAGGCTCGTAGCGAACATACCTTCTCCTTCTTGTAGTGCAAGTTGTCGTTTTCCCTAGCCAAACTCTGGTAGAATTCCAGCGCTGCACATTTCGAGTCGAACAAGAGCAGATGATATTGCCGCAAAACCGAAAATGTTGCGGCCGTCCTTGGATTTATAGTCGTTACAGGCCAGAGCCACGCCTGCAGCAGCTACACGGTGTGGTGTCCGCTGATTGATGTGCTCAGAACCTATATAAGAAATACACAAATAACCCCACTTGACTCGAGAGCAGCACAGAAACAGTCCAGGGACTGTTCCAACAACCAACAAACAAATCAAACAGCAGTATATGCACGTTTCCAGAGATCCCGACGAGTTACAGCCCCTAGTACAGGGCCTTGTAAAGGTTGTAGGGAGAGGTTTCGTATCTCAAAGAGACAAAGAGCAAACTGTGTAGAATGTGTTTCCAGACACAGAGGTGGAAACATAGTTTCCAAACAAAGTAGATTTATAGCTTTGCAGTGTGTATGTGTGTGTCCAAGCGACAGAGAAACAAGTTTAAAGTAGTCCCGTAGACTCAAGTAGGGCCCCTAGTTTATAGGCCGAGAGCGTTTACAGAGCTTTCCCTAAAGAGGTACTTTCTGAGCAGCGCACAGCAGTCACGTTTCCAAAGTTTTCCCTAGACAGTACTTTCTGAAAGCCGCTCCGCAAACAACAACGATAATGTTTCTTTCAACAGAGTCCCAGTTCAAACAGATTCACAGAGTTTCCAACAGTTTCCAGGCGGAGCCCAAGTGCATTTCCAGAATAATATATGATTCAGAAACAATTAAGATTTCGACTAATAGTGCTGCTCTATGAGAGTGTGTCCGCCGAGGATCCCAGATCAATCCAATGCGCAAGCGTATACCCTACTAGTTTGGGGGAAGATGCTGTGTCCTTCGTAGAAACACCCTCGGATACTTATACAACTGCCAAGACACAATTGCAAAGCCCAAAACACAATCCCAATGAGTCAAATGTCCGTTTATCTGCCTCTTTACCCGTGTTTCCATCGGTTGTCCTTCCGAGTGTGGTCTCTCATTGGTCCCCAACTGCGAGCATGCCATGTTCCCTTGCCAATTACGAGACAGGAACCTGTCAGCAGCACCCCTGTATTATTCAGAGGGTGTGTCGATCACTGATAGATCGGCACTGCACTCGTTCGACCTGTTTCTGCTTCAACTCAACTCTCCCCTTGGTTCCAAGGGCGGAACTTGATAATACTCCTTTGTAGGTCTCGGTAGATACCTGTTTCTCCAGGGTTTCCCGGAAAGGGTTCTTGAGAAAGAACCCTAGAACACCTTTAGAGTTGTGATCTGGATCCTCAGAATAGCCGACCACCTGTTTCGGTGTATCCACATTCAATGGAAACCGGCAACTCTGGCAACCGAAACACTCGTGACCCAGTATGTCTCCTCTGCGTCTCAACACAACACAATACATTGCACAACTCCCGTTCCTTTGACCCGTTTCCGTTGCTTAAGTGGATGTTGGAAACAAGTCAAAAGAAATTCCTTGACTTATTAATCGGCTACACATTTCTCTTAAGGTTTTGAGGGTGAGACTGGCCAAAGGACATTCTAATTCCTTAGAACACCCACCCGTTTCTCTGTGGCTCACCCAACAGCTACCAGGAACCAGTACTGTTGCATAGAAACAACAGTTTCAGCTCTGAGCACAATCAGAAACACGCAAAATTACGTGTATCTAACTATGGCCCAATTACTGGCTTATCACCACCCTGGCCGCAATTGCAATAATCCAAGTGTACTGGGTGCACACCAAGAGTGTTGACAACGATGAACTCGTCCCCAGGTGTGGGCTGAGGCACAGGACAGGCAGCATCCGACCCCCAATGGCCAAGCTGAATCCGAAGACCCATGTCTTTGAGGGTCCTGCACTCAAACCAGGAACCTGTCCATCGCTGTTGTATGTACATCAGTCACTGGCTGAGTGCCCCGGCATCACGACATAGCTGGATCATATGGAAGGGCAGTTGTGAGTGCGCCGCAACAGTGCAGCTGTTGCATAGTAGTTCTCTGCCTCCCATGCAAATAGTGCAGCGATGGTCGGCCGTGTCTTTCAGACATCGAGGACACGTTGTCACCTCGGCATGATCACTCTGGCCTTCCTGCTGCAGGAAGGCATGGCGGTAGGCCTCGGTCCATTGGCGAAGAGGATCATCCTTTGCGTTGAAACAGCGTAACATAAATGCACGGCATCTGGGGCTAATTTTGCGATTTCCTATGACCAGTATATTATACAACGGGAAGCAACTAGCACTTCTGTTGTTACTAGCAAACCAGCTAGTACGCAGACCAATTGTTAGGTGATATAAAGGAGAGTCAGAGCGAGCCCTGACTGCTGACTGTAGCACGAGGCTGCACTAGTGTGACGCGCTGGCTGCTAGCTGAGTGTACAAACAACCAGGGATTAAACCACTGCCTATACATTCATGAGACATGACCTAGGAGACTCTAGTAGTCCAGAGATGACTTGGGACGGAGCTAGCGAAGGTCTAGCAGATGGATATCTACGATGGAAGTACAGCTAGGGAGCTACGCCTTGAGCTAGGAAGCTCGGCGCGGTAACCGGTGGTACTATCTAATCTCTAGATAAGCGACTAGACGGCGCTAGGCGGAATAACCCTACTAGCGGCTGGCTAGGGCTTTGATAAAGACATACCACGACATACGAGATGAGGCAGCACGCGGCTAGTGCCCGATCTGGGCAGCTAGGGCAAAGGGTAATAGCCAGTCGGCTATTGGAACGGAGCTTGGGACGATCGTACAGCCTGTACCGATGACCGGAGGGCAGATCAATGTTCTGACCAACGAGCTATGACCATTTGATGTCGGTCGCAACACTGCGTCGCCTAGATGTAATAGATCGACGCTCTGACGGAGTAGAGATGACCTAGATCACCGGCTACATCGCCGGTTGGTCCAGAAGGGAGTACTCAGCATAGATGGAGGGCTGAGGATCCATTGATATACCCAAGGTTGAACACTAGCCGGTCAGTGAGGCTGACCTGGCGTATACCAAACCAGTCCCAAAACCAAACGGCAGTCGTCTCATTGGCTGACCGTATTTCTTATCATCTAATATTGCTTATTGTATTATTCAGCTCGCTTTCACATGTAACTCACACCTAGTAGTATAAAAGGGAGCACAGGACAGACTAGGGTGGAAGAACATTACGCCCCAGACTTTGGACGAAGCTGGTGCTAGTGGACTCAGGCTGCTAGTGGAGGTTGATACCGAACTTCACTTGTAGTAGTCTTTATATTGGAATCAGTAACTGTGGACTCTGGAAACATCGAGTAACTAAGTTGAGGATTTCGTGTTGTTGGTCCTAGACCTCACCCCTCTCTGTCTGTCCAAAGCCATATCTCCATATGTAATTTTAGCGCGCACGGCCGGTCTGGGTTACCTCACTTCATTTGACCTCTTTTGTCGTTTTTTCTCTGTACTTTCCGATCACTAGGATCAAACACTGGATCCGTGCGCATCGCCGGCCCGACCTCACTTCATTTGACCTCTTTTGTCAATTTGGTCCTTCAGTAGCGCCTGATTAGCGCGTGCATTAGCGCGCATGGCCGGCCCGGGTTACCTCATTTCATTTGACTTTTGTGGATTTTGGTCCTTCTGTTCCGTCGCCCTGGGAGTTCCATCTTAAAAAACTATACTCCCAGCCTGCTTCTGCTTTCTTAATTCAATCTGCTCCATTCACATCCTTTACCATACATTCGAACAGCTTTTTACCAAGTTCCGAAATACCTTTGCCTTTTTGCAAATTAAAATGGGGTGCTTTCTGTAGGCGCTAAGATTGATCGGCTGTTCTGTTCTTGCGGACCGCTACTCCGGAGTGCCACACCAATCATAGTCCCTGTTCAATAAGCTCAGGTCTATGCCACTTCTGTCCAGCGTACTGCCATAAGCTCTGAGCGGGCTTAATGCTATGCGGTGTTTATTCTGCATGCCTCAAGGCCGTGCTTTAGCTGTGGATTGCGTCACCCTCTTGAGCTCTGCTTCCTCCTCCATTGTCGCGTCTTTGCCCTTACTCGATATCCTCTATGCAGGCTGAAGACGGCTCCATTCAGTGTGTTTGTTATTCTGTGCTGATCGACGCCTGTACTAATAATCATGCCGTCAGATTTGATGCCGAGAATGAACATCAGCGTCAACGCATGCTGCAACGGCTCCGTCGCGCGAGTGAAGATGAAAATATGCGAGAACTTCGACGCAAGAAGAACAGTAGTGCGAGAAAAGTTGCTCGGGGTTTGCTGGATGACAATCGACAACAATCCATTCGTAATCGTGATACTACTGCTCGGAGAGACGCTCGAAGGGATCTGGATGAGCCGGAACGGTCCCAAATCCGCCAAAACGATGCCCAGGCTCACCGAAGTCGCGCGGTCCAAGCCAATCCAACAGCAGAGCCCTGGTGGAATAGAGTCGCTGTGCTGAACTCCTCAGAAGTACCCCAATCGCTCGTTCTCCATTGGAACCGACGATGCAAGCATTGCAACTTATAGCCATCAGAAAAATATTATTACTTACCCGAAGATTACAGGGATTAACCAACGAAAGACTGCATGAAAAATGGAGCATCTTCATCAACGATAGAAAAACAGCTAATCTGTCGCGGAAATTGAACAACCTGTTCACGTTGACTGCTATTGCCGTTCATGATGGGGACTTCATGAAATTCGGGCCTGGAATCTCGGCTGTGATGTTAAATGGCGGGCGAACCTATTATCGAATACTGTCTGCACGCGAAGGTCAACATGCAATCCGCTGGTTCATTCATGATCCTTCCGCTTTCTTTGAACAGGGCGAAAAGTTTGAGATTCCTAGGCCTTGGATTGACACTACCCTAGCAGGCCTCAATCGGGTCAATCCCTTCATCAAGAAACTCCAGCATCTCAAGGCATCCAATACAGACCATGACATAGCATTACACATTGAACAGTCAGACACGGACGCCCGGCAAATCACTGCCATTATTTCCCTCGCACCAGCCTCCCCGCCATCGCGTCGAAAACTGGTGATTCAGCGGAAGGGGAATGATAAACCAATCTATCTCGGTCTACTCTCCCCATTTGTAGAACCATTGCACTATCTCTTGCTTTTGCCTGAAGGCACGCTTGGTTGGTCACCGTCACGTCTGACACGGGAAAACAAGAAGTTCAGCCAAGCGAGATGGTACCGGACCCGATTCTTTATGAATGCAGAGCAGATGTCAACATTCTCCCGCTTGACAGGTAAATTCATTCCTGCTATATTATATTAATTCTAAGGACTTCCAGGTGAATGGTTGGTTGATGCCTGGAGTGCTGTAGAAGAAGCCCGTCTTACTTACATCCGCAACAATCAGCATTCGGATGACGATGAAGAAGAATTTGTTGGAACCGGAGATGAGGAACCTGTTGATGATGTACGGCTGCCATCCACATTTGTCCACTCACCTGCCTGGTCAGCCGCAAATATCTCGGACTGTCTTGCACTACGCAAAGTGTTCGGGCCCGTAACACTTTTTATCACGTTCACTACCAGCCCTCGGTGGCCAGAAATCACAAGCAAATTAAAACCCAGCCAGACGGCAAACGACCGGCCCAATCTCACTGTTCGCGTCTTCCAACAGTACCTTTCACAGCTCATGAAGGATATCCGCGAGGTTTTCGGTCCCATTCTTTACTACATTTGTGTCACGGAATTTCAGAATCGGGGACTGCCCCACGAACACATTGCGGTTCACTGTGGTTGCAGACCCCCCTGACTTTCAGGGTACAGGGGCCTGGATTTCACATTTCACGGCTCTTCATAGTGATTTTTTTTTCAGGCAGTTACATTTTCAGGTACCCTCTGAATGGGCCTTCCAAAGCACATAACTTTCATGATTATTTAGGATGAGTTTTTCAACACAAAGTACATAGAAATAACACAACATATTCCAGGTACTTTACCTTTCATGTATTTTTTCAGGCCATAGCAAGAACATGCTGAATTCCATGGTGATTTGCATGAATTTCATGATTCAGGTGTGAGGGGTCTCTGGCCGGTGGCTCAGGCAAGGTACAAAACTCAGGTCATGACCTGCCAAAAAATTTCCCTGTGTGTGCGCATGTGAGAGAAGAAGTCCTACATTGTAGTTGACAAACCAGGTCTCTCTATTGGAAATATAAATTATATAAATTATGATCCTGATTACCATACTTAATAAAATAATGTAATAGGTAATAGTAATAATATACACTGGTTGGGAGATTCAAGTTTTTCAGCACAATTTACGGTAAAAAATGTCGTTTGTTTTTCAGACATTTTTCACTGAAAAAAGAGGTGAAAATTTCAAATATTTTTCACCACAATTCCAAGTGAAATTCAGGGTGAAGAATTTGAAATAAAATTCATAAGGATTCATGCCAAGTTGTCACCAAAAATTCAGTAGTTTTTCAGGTATTTTTCACTGAAAAAATAGGTGAAAAATTTAAATCTTTTTCACCACCATTTCAAGTAGAATTTGAGGTGAAAAACTTGAAACAAAATTCATAAGGTTTTATGCTGACTTTTCACCCAAAATTCACCTGCATTCTCACCAAGAAATTGTGGTGAAAAATCAAAACCTTCTTTACAACAATTTTCAGTGGAAAAATGGGTGCAAAATGTGTGAAAAATGTTCAGGGAAAGATGGTGAAAAATTTGAAACCCGGTTTGGATTTTTTCACAGATTTTTCACACCCTTTCACTGGTTGGGAGATTCCAGTTTTTCAGCACAATTCAAAGTGAAAATGTCATTTGTTTTTCAGAAATTTTTCA
This sequence comes from Mycena olivaceomarginata, assembly GCA_029378375.1. Lineage (NCBI taxonomy): Eukaryota > Fungi > Basidiomycota > Agaricomycetes > Agaricales > Mycenaceae > Mycena > Mycena olivaceomarginata. The sequence continues at coordinate 168,181 of JARKIC010000228.1, read as the reverse complement.
CTGAAAAAAGAGGTGAAAAATTGAAATATTTTTCACCACTATTCCACGTGAAATTCAGGGTGAAAAACTTGGGATAAAATTCATGAGGATTCATACTAAGTTATCACCAGAAATTCAGTGGTTTTTCATGGATTTTTCACTGAAAAAGTAGGTGAAAAATTTAAATCTTCTTCACCACTACTTCAATTATAATTTGAGGTGAAAATGTTGAAACAAAATTCATAAGGTTTCATACTGACTTTTCACCCGAAATTCACCTGTTTTCTCACCAAGAAATTGTGGTGAAAAGGTCAAAACCTTCTTTACAACAATTTTCAGTAGAAAATGGGTATAAAATGTGTGAACAATGTTTAGGGAAAGATGGTGAAAATTTTGAAACTCAGTTTGGATTTTTTCAACAATTTTTCACGCCCTTTTCCCCTGTTATTTGTGGTGAAAAATGTGATGGAAAATAGGGGACTTCACGCTAGGACACATTTTCGTGTTTGTGAATATAAATATTCATCTGATGGGAATGATTATTTTTACAAAATAAAAATATTCCACAAGCACGATTAAACCGTGCTTGTGGAATAAACATATTTTTGTGCAATATATGTGCTTCAGGTTGCTTGAGTAAGCTGCCCGTTACCATCTTGATCATCACCACTCATGGGGAAGCAGAAAGCTCCCGACCCCGAATCAATTGACGAGCTCGAGGCTCGTTTGGCAGACATGAAGAAAGCTCAATCTGAAAAACATCCTCAGGGGAGGCCCAAGTGGTCCAAGAACAAACCTAAAGCTCTAAGATTGGTGCAGAGGGCAACATGACAATTGATACACCCACCGATGCCAACGCCAAGGACGCAATGCTTTCTAAATCTGTAAAAGCCAAGCCACAGGCGAAGCTACAAGGATGAATTAATGAAAATATATTGTGGAAACCAAACGGGGTGATCATGGATTTATTCCACAAACCATGATTTTATTCATCTGATCAAAGGAATAAATTTATTTACAAACACGAAAATGGGTCCTAGCGTGAAGTCCCCTAATGCATGTTGTTTTTCACCACCTTTTGCAGCGTAAATATTGGTGAAAAAGTCAAAACATTCCTCACCCATTTTCCACCGGGAACCTTGGTGAAAAAATTGAAATATTTGGTTTCAAGTTTTTCAGTGGAAAATTCGAAAGTTTCGCCTTTAAGTTTTCCACCCTAAAATTCATCAGTTTTTCAGCTGAAGATATTGGTGAAAAACTTGAATTCTAGTTCAGATCCACTATTCTGTCCAATTGCCAAACATGCTCTGGTACCCTGCTGCTCTGACCCATTTTGTCACACCCCTCGCCTTGGGCAGGTGTCCGGCCGATCTGAAGGAGTCCATCCATTTCAGAGCAGTCCACTACTGCTTTGAAGTTTGAAATGGACATAGTCCTTTGCCAGGCCAGCCAGACACCTGCCCAGGGCAAACTGTGTGGCACAATGGGTTAGAGCAGTGTACTAGAGCATGTTTGATCCCAATTTGAGGCCACGAGCTCAGCACTGAAGCTTGGAAAGAAGGAGTGGACTGCTTGAAAATTGGTGCCCCATGTCAGAGGAACTCCCGCTTTGGATGGTTTTCCATCTGGACCCGATCCTGATGCTTCAGCCACTTCGGTGATTGATGTGCTCAGAACCTATATAAGAAACACACAAATAACCCCACTTGACTCGAGAGCGGCACAGAAACAGTCCAGAGACTGTTCCAACAACCAACAAACAAATCAAACGGCAATGTATGCACGTTTCCAAAGATCCCGACGAGTTACAGCCCCTAGTACAGGGCCTTGTAAAGGTTGTAGGGAGAGGTTTTGTATCTCAAAGAGATAATAGAGCAAACTGCGTAGAACGTGTTTCTAGACACAGTGGAAACATTGTTTCCAAACAAGATAGATTTATAGCTTCGCAGTGTGTGTGTGTGTGTGTGTGTCCAAGCGACAGAGAAACAAGTTTAAAGTAGTCCCGTAGACTCAAGTAAGGCCCCTAGTTTATAGGCCAAGAACGTTCACAGAGCTTTCCCTAAAGAGGTACTTTCTGAGCAACGCCAGCAGTCACGTTTCCAAAGTTTTCCCTTGACGGTACTTTCTGAAACCCGCTCCGCAAACAACAACAATAATGTTTCTTTCAACAGAGTCCCGGATCCAACAGATTCTCAGAGTTCAGACAGTTTCCAGGCAAAGCCCAAGTGCGTTTCCAGAATAATATATGATTCAGAAACAATTAAGATTTCGACTAATAGTGCTACTCTATAAGAGTGCGTTCGCCGAGGATCCCAGATCAACCCAATGCGCAAGCGTATAGCCTACTAGTTCGGGGGAAGATGCTGTGTCCATCGTAGAAACACCCTCGGATACTTATACAACCGCCAAGACACTGTTACAAAGCCCAAAACACAATCCCAATGAGTCAAATGTCCGTTTATCCGCCTCTTTAAACCGTGTTTCCGTCGGTTGCTCTTCCAAGCGTCGCCTCCCATTGGTTCCCAACTGTGAGCACGCCATGTTCCCTTGCCAATTACGAGGCAGGAACCCGTCAGCAGCACCCCTGTATTATTCAGAGGGTGTGTCGATCACCGATAGATCGGCACTGCATCTCGTTCGACCTGTTTCCGCTTCAACTCAAGTTTCCCCTTGGTTCCAAGTACGGAACTTGATAGTACTCCTTTGTAGGTCTCGGTAGATACCCGTTTCCCTGGGGTTTCCCAGAAAGGGTTCTTGAGAAAGAACCTTAGAACACCTTTTAGCGTTGTGATCCGGATCCACAGGATAGCCGACCACCTGTTTCGGTGTATCCGCATCCGATGGAAACCGGCAACTCTGGCAACCGAAACACTCGTGACATAACGCGTCTCCCCTAGCGTCCCAACACAACACAACACAGTGCCAACTCCCATTTCTTTGACCCGTTTCCGTTGTTTAAGTGAATGTTGGAAACAAGTCAAAGAAGTTCCTTGACTTATTATCTGGCTGCACATTTCCCTTACAGTTTTCAGGGCGTGACTAGCCAATGGACGTTCTAATTCCTTAGAACGTCCACCCGTTTCTCTGTGGTTCGCCCAACAGCTACCAGGAACCAGTACTGTTGCATAGAAACAACAGTTTCAGCAATGAGCACGATCAGAAACACGCAAAATTACGTGTATCTAACCATGGCCCAATTACTGGCTTATCATCGGATGTTTCGGATGCTTTTCCATCCAGACCGGCTCCAGGTACTTTGAATGGTTTTCCGCCCTGCGCTTCGGATACTTCTGTGCCCTTCTATCCGACCGTCAAACCACCCAAGACATCTGTCCGCTCTTACTGGCACGTGCTGTGTGATCAGGCCCACGATCATTGTAGAAACCTCCAGACATGTGCCACTGGGTAGTTACCATTCAGTATATAAGCTTTTGCCTGGCGTGGGGATCCTCATCCTTTCTTCTCTTCGGATTCCCCCTGCTAGGTGCGTAGTATTTCCACTCCTGTATTCTAGTGCCTATATTTATACTTCAGATTCCCCCGCTAGTCTCCATGCCCGGCGCCAAGTGTAAGGTTGCCCTTACACCCCACCTTGAAATGGATGGACTCCTTTGCAAAATCGGCCTGACACCTGCCCAAGGCGAGGTATGTGTCAGAATGGATCAGAGCAGTGTATTAAGAAATACGGTGTTGAAGACCAGATGAACCTTCCAAGAATCGGGAAGTTTAAGCTTGTAAGAAATGGCTCCAACCTTGCGGACGACTGTGAAGGGACTATAATGCCGGGCTTCAAACTTCTTCATTGGACAATGAGTGACCAGATTCGCGCCAGACAGGTACACCTTATCGCCGGGTTTATAGTCGTGATCTGCCTGTCGTTTGGCATTGTAGAACCTCTTCCTCATCTCCTGCGCTGCTCGGATGGCAGCCCCCACTTCTTCTCGGACCTTCGACATCCAAGTTGCAAGCTTCATTGTATCTTCGGTCGGTACCTCGAGGCGTGGTTCAGTGCCCTTTTGCGGATAGAACCCCGGTAACGAAGAAGGGACTGAAACCCATGGTCTTGCTAACTTGGTCATTGTGGTTGAATTCTGCTAGTGTCAACCAGTTTTAGGGCCCGCAGCAATATGCCGTTGAACTGTCTGGAATCCCACTGGTTGGGAGATTCAAGTTTTTCAGCACAATTTATGGTGAAAAATGGATCCGTCTATACCTAAACACCGCACATTTTGCGCGTTTCAGGAATAGTCGGATTACAGTATAGGCTTATTTCTAAGGACTGGTATATGGTCTCGGTATAGCCAGATGGGTTGTGATCACAGAGTAACGGGTGCAAGGGGTAGGGAACTACCCTGCGGACTGGCAGTGCTCGCCTCGAAAACTGTAGAGGAATGTGTAGCCCACAAACCTCTTTAGAGACTATTTCTGGTCTTATTCCCACACGATGGAATAGGCTGGACATACTGATAACAAGGGCATGCGGGAATAGTCTTACTTCTGCACCAATAGGCTGTGCACCTTCCATGTGACAGACATCAAGGCCCGGTGATATACATTCCGGTGAAGTTCCGGGACTAGCGAAGGTCGGCTAAGGAGATCTGATGGGATTGTTCTTATTCCGAGCAGACGGAGTTGAGGAAATAAGAACCCTTTCTGGGACAAGTCTCACTAGGGGTATCTACGAGGAGCTGGAGACCAGGGGAACATTACCCGATGGTCAACAAAGGCGGGAGAGGACTAGGGACAGTGGGAAATAGGACGAACGACTCGGTATCAGTCAGCCAAGAGACTGAGGGTTTCAAACCCCTAGGCTGACCAACACCGCTCGAGCGGACATCACGATCGTCCTGTTCACCAACCAATGGCAATACACTCGCGGGAGCCCTTCTGACAGATAAACAGCTGAGGAAGGGGAACTCGGGCTATTTTACTAATTTCTATTTCGTTCTTGGACTTGCATATGATTTTGGGGTTTGTATAAGTAGTCAGGACATTATCTCGAGTAGGGTACAGAATCAACCATGTATTAGTAGGCTGAACACTTTCAATTGGGCTATTTCTGGGGTTGGCTCAGTGTGTATTGTCGTTGGACTTTAACATCGGGAAACCTTGAGTTGGAATAAGGAATAGGGTATTGGAAACGTCTTGGACGTGATTGAGGCTATCTATCATCTGGGAATTGAATTGTGTTTTGGAATCAGCTACCATCATCGTCATCAGCTATCGTCATCGGCACTTGGGAAATAAGCTTCGGGCTTGCTATCGTTTGGAATCGTTATATTGTCGACCTATCTGAGGTCTCCTGTACATCGTCGGACGACACCACCACCACTCTCAACACTTGCTGTCTTATAAGCTGCGAAGCTTTTAAACCATCTTATTTCCACCGCTCGATTATCGCTCAGGTCAATTCCTGGTGATATCTTGTAGTGAAGGTTCATCTTCCTAAGGGAAACACATACCTTCCCTTCAACCTTGTTAGGACCTGTAAAGGGACTACCACTCGTCTGAATCTTGGCTCTTGCGCTCGCTGATCGGCCTATTTCCGATCCTAGTCTTATTTCCGTAGGCCTCACCGCTTATTCCGGAAAGACTTGGGTTGTATTTGGGTGATAAGTGTGTTGTATGGATTTAGTTCGGAGCACATCGTTCACCGTCCCTCTTGTCGCCACTCAGGGCACCAAATCTCTCCATAGAGGGGAGCACAATGTCTTCGCTCATCGTGTTATGTCCAGTCGGATACTCCATGTAGAGACACTATTCTTTTGTCAGCACAGAGCAGATTCCGAGTTCTGAGATGACGAGGGCAACTGAAGCACAAAGAGTTCCAACGAATAAGCCTGATAGTGTAAAGTACAGGCAAATAACTACAGCTTATATACTAAAGTCCCTAGGGGTTGTAAATTAATTGTGAATTAAGGTACAGTTTCCAACGGCAACAGACAAGATTAATGCAAAGTAGATGAAGGGGTATATGAACATAGAGGGGGCGATTGGGAACCCAAAGGTTGGGAAACTGATCGAAACCGTTAGGGATCCTAAAAGGGTATCCCAGTTGGATTGATCAGATAGTTGATCTGATCAATGATCGGGTTTTTTCGAGTTGTTCGGGTTCTGGAGGCAAATGAAAAGACAGTTCATGACGGTGGGGTCGGCCAGACACTTGCCCAGGGCAAGTTATGTGTCAAAATGAGTCAGACCAGTGTACTAGGGCATGTTTGATCCCAATCTGGGGCTGCGAGCTCAGTGCTGAACCTTGCAAAGAAGGAGTGGACTACTTGAAAACCGGTGGACTGCATCGAAATAGATGGACTCCTTTGCCAGATCGGCCAGACTCTTGTTCAGGACAAGTTACACGTCAAAATGAGTCAGAGCCGTGTAGTAGAGCATCTTTGATCCCAATTCAAGCCTGTGAATCCAATGCTGAACCTTGCAAAGAAAGCCAGACACTTGCCGAAGGCAAGTTACGTGCCAAAATGAGTCAGAGCAGTGTACTGGAGCATGTTTGATCACAATTCAAGCCTGTGAGCCCAAGGCTGAACCCTCCAAAGAAGGAGTGGACTGCTTGAAAATTGGTGGACTGCTTCAAGGTGGGAAATGGACAGACTCCTTTGCAGGATTGGGCAGATACCTGCCACACATGAAGTGCACATCAAAAAGGGTCAGGGCAGTGTGCTACAGCACATCTGATCCCAATTTGGAGCTGCAAGCCCAGTGCTGAACCTTGCAAAGAAGGAATAGACTGCTTAAAAGTCGGTGGACTGCTTCAGCATGGATGGACTCCTTTGCCAGATTGGCCAGACACCTGCCAAAGGCGAGTTACGCGGAAAAATGAGTCAGAGAAGTGTACTAGAGCATGTTTGATTACAATCTGTGGCCGTGAGCCCAGTCCTGAACCTTGCAAAGAAGGAGTGGACTGCTTCGAAGCTTGAAATGGACGGACTCCTTTGCCGGATTGGCCCAACACTTGCCCAAGGCAAGTTACATGTCAAAATGAGTCAGAGCAGTGTACTAGAGCATGTTTGATCTCAATATGGGGCTGCAAGCCCAGTGCCGAACCTTGCAAAGAAGGAGTGGACTGCTTGAAAACCGGTGGACTGCTTCGAAATGGACGGACTCCTTTGCTGGATTGGCCCGACACCGGGCCAAGGCAAGTTACATCCCGAAATGAGTCAGAGTAGTGTACTAGAGCATGTTTGATCCCAATTCAAGCCCCCACACCAGTACTGAACCCTGCAGAGAAGGAGTGGACTGTTTGAAAACCAGTGGACTGCTTCAAAAGGGATGGACTCCTTTGCCAGATCTGCCAGGTACTTTCTCAAGGCGGGCTATGTGTCAAAATGAGGCAGGGCAGTGTAACAGAACATCTATGATCCCAATTCATGCCCGTGAGCCCAGTGATGAACCTTGCAAAGGAGGAGTGGACTGCTTGAAAACCGGTGGACTGCTTCGGAATGGACGAACTCCTTTGCCGGATTAGCCCGACACTTGCCCAAGGCGAGTCACACATCAAAACGAGTCAGAGCAGGTTACTAGAGCATGTCGCCAATTCGAGGCCATGGGTCCAGTGCTGAACCTTGCAAAGATAGAGTGGACTGCTTGAAAATCGGTGGACTGCTTTGAAGTCTGAAATGGACTTCTTTGCTGGATTGGCTCGACACTTGCCCAAGGCGAGCTCCACATCAAAATGAGTAATAGCAGTGTACTGCAGGATGTTTGATCCCAATCTCGGCCCCTGAGCCCAGTACTGAACATTGCAAGGAAGGAGTGGACTGCTTGAAAACCTGTGGATTTTTCCGAAATGGATGGACTCCTTTGCCGGATCGGCCAGGCACCTTCCCAGGGAAAGATATGGGTCAAAATTAGTCAGAGCAGTGTACCAGAGCATGTTTGATCCCAATTCGAGCCTGCGAGCCCAGTGCTGAATCTAGCAAAGTTCAAAGCTGTCCACCAATTTTGAAGCAGTCCACTCCTTCTTTGCAAGGTTCAGCACTCGGCTTGCGGGCTTGAGTTTCAAGCAGTCCACCCTTTCTTTCCAAGGTTCAGCACTGGCCTAGCTGCACCAAATTGGTCTCATACATGCTCTAGTACACTGCTCTGACTCATTTTGATGTGTGGCCATTTCAAACTTCAAAGAAGTCCACCAATTTTCAAGCAGTCCACTCCTTCCTTGCAAGGTCCAGCACTGAGCTCGCGGTACCAGATTGGGATCAAGCATGCTCTAGTACACTGGTCTGAGCCATTCTTACGTGTAACTTGCTTTGGGCAAGTGCCTGGCTCATCCGGCAAAGGAGTCCATCCATTTCGGAGCAATCCACCGGTTTTCAAGCAGTCCACTCCTTTACAAAGTTCAGCACCGGGCTTGCGGACTCGAATTGGGATCAAACATGCTCTGGTACACTCCGCTGACTCATTTTAACGCATCCCTTGCCCTAGGCAAGTGATGCGGAACCTTGCAAAGAAGGAATGGACTGCTTGAAAATTAGTAGGCTGCTACAAAGTGTGAAATGGACGTACTCCCTTGCAGGATTGGCTTGACACCTGCCCAAGATGAGGTACGCATCAAAATGGGTCAGAGCACTGTGCTAGAGCATGTTTGATCTCAATTTTGGGCCATGAGCCCAGTGCTAAACCTTGCAAAGAAGGAGTGGACTGCTTCAAAATTGGTGGACAGCTTTGAAGTTCGCTAGGTCGGCAAACTTCATCGGATCGACGGCATCATGGACCACTTCGTTTATGTGGATATACTCTCCCAATCCCTTCTCAGCACCCTCGACAACCATAATCTCGACCGCAGCACCATTTATTTCCAGCAGGATGGGGATTCAAAGCACAGGTCAAAGCATGCCAAAGGCTGGTTCGACCTTGAAGGGATTGATTTACTTCCTTGGTGCCCAAACTCTCCTGATATGAACATTATAGAGAATTTATGGGCTCATTTGGATCACATGGTACGCGCTAGGGACCCGCTTCCCAAGAATTGCGATGAGCTTTGGGTCGCTTTGAAGGAGGAGTGGGAAAAGATTGATCAGGACTTCATCAACAAATTATACGACAGTATGCCCACCAGGGTGCGAGAATTATTGAAGGCAAAGGGAGGGAATACTTGTTACTAGCATCCTGTATCCCTTCCCAATTTTATTTCGCTGCCCACTGCACTTTCTGACTGAAGTTCTGCAAGCTGATCAAAACCAGGTTTATAATTGGATCACCTGTCATCGATGTTGCCCCTCTACAGCTTCGTGTTCTCAGCTTACAGCTCTGATATTTTACAGGCAGAAACGACATTGTGTGAGCTTTCATTCAAGCCCAAAATCTTGAGTCTACTCAACCCAAGCATGGTGTATGATTCAAATCTTTTTGGGGAATCCACCTGATCCAATAGGGGACTTCACGCTAGGACACATTTTCACGTTTGTGAATATAAATATTCATCTGATGGGAACGATTATTTTACGAAATAAAATATTCCACAAGCACGATTTACAGCACTTTGCAAAGCTAATGACACTTCGATCATTTTGTAAATAAGAGCAAAATAAATACTTGCCTTCTTGGAACACTCATTCTGAGCTCAATTCTTCACGGATTTCCTCGATTCTGGGTGCGTTCTACGTCTTTTCTCAAGCGCTTTCGAGTGGTACCTAACCCATGGTTCAAATCAGACTTTGAATTTTGGCCTAACTCGGCCTACCTGTCTCTGACCTGCCAACTTCCGATGCGTCTTTCTTGCCCAATTCTCCTCCGATTTCGCTGAAAGTAGGCGCGTTCGACTCGGATTTAATGCCCCTTCCTGACCATACCACCCATATACTCTAGTACGCAACCCTCACGAACCACCTCTACCGTGACGCGCGCGCCAACGACGCGCCTTCTTGATCAACTTGTTTCTCGCTCAATACTTGCTCAATTCGCGTAAATCCAGGTGCGTCCGCTGCGACCTATCCGCACCTATCTTGCTGACGCGTCGCTTGGGCAGTGTTTTCCTCAATCATGCCCAATCGACACATTAGTCGTGATGTCAAGATCGCTGCTCTCAACCTCTATGAGCAAGGGCATCTCTCTATCCAGCAAATCCTAGACTGTGTTGGCTTCTCACGCAGCACTTTCTTCCGCATTCTACATCTCTGGCGCACCACTGGTGATGTCATACGCTCCCGCCGGCGTGCCGGACGGTTCCGCATTCTCCACAACGATGATATTGACTACCTCCTACGCCTCATTCGCCATCACCCAGATTATTTTCTAGATGAGCTCCTTGAGCTACTCAAACACAATCGTTTTATATCAGCTCACTACACCACCATCCATCGGGAACTTGAGCGCGCAGGCATGTCCCGAACAATTCTGAAGGAGATTGCGATGGAACGCAGTGAGCCGAGCCGCATGGATTACGTGCGGGAGGCCTCTCAATATCCAGCGGAATATCTCGGCTTCCTCGATGAAACCTCCAAAAACGACAAAACCCCTGGCCGGCGCCGTGGAAGGGGACGGAAGGGCCAGCGTGCAATCAAGCGGCGCAAGATTGTTCGTGGTAGGCACGTGACTGGGACGGGTCTACTTACATGTCAAGGAATGATAGCGTGTAAAGTTGTGGAGGGCTCAATGCATCGTACACAGTATCTTGAGTTCCTCGAATATCAAGTGGTATGTATGAACAACCCGTGCCCTTCTTCAATACCGAACAGATCTTTCAGCCTCCGCTTTGCTCCCCATTCCCGGACCGCTCAGTGTCCTCGTCATGGATAATGCGCGTATACACCACGGTGAAGAAATCCTAGATCTTTGTAATCGTTTCCGTATGCTTTATTCAAATCCCCGAAACATTCTTGCTGACTTACACAACACCTAGGTGTCCGACTGCTGTATCTCCCACCGTATTCACCGGACTTCAATCCCATTGAGGAGGTGTTTTCGAAAATCAAGGCATTCATTCGCCGCAACAACGACCTTTTCTTTTACAGCCCTGACGACGAGCCTCATGGACTGATCTATGACATGCAGGAGGCGATGAAAGTGATCACGGAGTCCGACGCAATTGGGTACTTTATAGATGCCGGGTATTTCTAGAACACTGTATTATCGGGTACAAAAAGCTATCTAACTATCGGAAAAACTTGTGAAGCATACAAATCAACAAGAAATAACTTGGGGGGAGGCCGATGCTGCGCACGGCATAACTCGTACTTAATGCCTGCTCCGAAGCAGCGGATAGCGTGACCTTCATGTTCCTGGTGAAGCCAGAATCAGAAGAGCGGGAGCCGTTTGCGTTCTAGAAGGCGCGTTTCACACCCTTCGGTCCATTATCTGGAATTACATGAATTCTGACGAAAATACTGGAGAACTTGAACACCTACTTCTGCACCGAATGGAAGCACACTTGAAAAGGTGGTACTGGCTGCCGTCGTCCTTATGAACAATGGTGACGTTCGAAAAGAACGAGTAGATAGGTGAAGTCCATTTCTTCTTCGGCTCGGCTGGAATGAGGTGTTATTATACCATGCAGAAAACGAAATGAAGCAAACAAAAAAAAAGAAAAGAAAAAAACCCGAGTTGATCTGACTCGGTGAGTTCCAGCGTGCCGCCCACCTCATGGATGGAGGCATCGTCAGAAGAATTGGCAGGGGAACCTGAATCATAGCGCATCAATCAGAAAAGGATGGGAAAGCAAGCTGTAGTGGCGGAATGCTACGCACCGTCGTCCGAAGCATTGTTTTCTCCTTCTACAAAATTTAGAAACAAGAAGAGATTGAGATCTAAAAATACACCAGGGATTAAAGGAGGAAAATCAGCAAGGAAGCCTATCTCGTCCTCGCCGGCTTCAAGTGCAGCATCAGCCTTGGAAGGCCTGCGCTGCTTGCGGTTTGGGCGAGCAACACTGACGACTTGCTGCATGGTTTTTGAGACCGGCAGTCACTTTCTTGGTCGCATTTTTGACAGTTTTGAGAGTTGCTGAAGCACGCGCTGGTAGAGAGTAGGAGGAAGATTGAGCGTCGCTAGCGACACTCTTCCTCATCGTGTGCAGCAAAGGGAAGGGTGGTCCAAACTTTTATGGGCCTGAAACCAACCCCCAATAAAATTTGAGCCACATGAGTTTGCGGTGGAGCCACCAGATCAACTGGTGGCTCATGTTTTAGATTATTTTCAGGACCGTCCGGCATGTGCTAGCCACTATTTCATCCTCTCTATTGGGGCTATAAATGGTGGCTACATTAGCCCCCAAGGACGGGGAGTTCCTGAAAAAAATTAGCCACCAGTTGATCGCTCCACCGGAAACTCTACTTTTTTTATTTGACCGCTTTGCGCCCACGATATCACATTGTAGGGTGGAATTCATGCCTTAGAACCTTGACCCTCCTTAAATTTGATCAGCGATCATTTCTTTCGGATATACCCGAGGTTCCTTGCACGAGTGACTTCGGGTAGTTCCGACGACTTCGATCGCCTGCTTGATCGCACGGATACTCGGTGTTCATCACCGTCCCCACAGGTAAAAGCCACGGAACTTGACAATCCACTGAATGCTGCAGTTTCGGATTTTATTCAAAGCTGCCGACAAGATTTTCAACATGATAAGTGCAAGCCTTTGATTTCTGCTGAGCCCATCAATATCACTGAGCACCCAAGCATCAGCCTTTGTTCCCTTGCGCAAGTTAGGTTGATTATTTTGTACCACAGCTATTCAAGCCAAGTTCCGAGTCCGTTCCATTGCGAGACGGCATGTTAGAACAGATTGTTCCCACGGAGTGTCTGGAACCAAACAACGATCCGCCAAGTTATCAAGAATCGGTTCTTTTCTACCACATTCTTTTGGCGGAGTCAAGTTTTACTTCCTCAAATCATCGAAAGAAAGCTGAGTATTCTCCGTTCATTGTGATACGCTCCATCCTATGCTTGCAATTGATTTGAGAGATGTTTTAGGTGCGGCCTGATCGCCGTTGACAAGTTGACAGGGACCAAAGGACACCCAAACAAAAATGCACAGCCTTTGTTGGCGCTTGAACGACGATGGAAACTGACCACAAAGCCCCAGGGGAAAGTGAGTGGGCACTCATCAGACGTGAAAAAATTCCAGATTTAATCTGGCACTGCAGTCAAGCCCATACAGGACACCAATAAAATAGCAGAAAGGAATTTCTGAATTGACATCCTCAGAGCGGCGGATGCACATCGCGACGGGAATCAGGAACATTGCCATTGTGTTCCTGGGGTAATAAACCCTGGAGGCATGTTAAACTGGAGCCTTCACAGGATGTGCCTGCGTGCACACAACATCAACATTTTTTGACATGTTTGTTACAAGTGTCTTGACGGCAGCGGTACAAATATTACAGGGACCTGTAAATCGCATTTTGGGACTTCAAATCCATGTCAGAATATTTCTACAGCACGGAAGAACCAATGAAGCAAGTACAGGAATGAAATCACAGATATGTTGGAAGGGAAATGAAGTGGGCCGGAACAGTGGATTATATCGCCCTGAAACTGCCTGTCCCATGGACCAGGAATTGGAAAGCACGTGTGGCTCTAACCGTTTAGGTGATGCAGCCCAGGAACATGCCAGCAATCAACATACCGTGATTTAATGTATTTGGCCTACCATTGGGCCCAGAGACCCTGGAAAATTACAGGAGATCATCCATCCTGATTGTGTACATCTAGAGTATCCAGAAAAAAGAATATCAGGTTGCAGGCTTGAAATTTACAACCAAAGGCTCAGCCGACACTTATATTTTTTTGTTCAGAGTGGTGGCTGTGCACATGACACGTACAACTCACTTCGGACATTGCCGAAGTTTGATCTCCCGACACTTTTGACAATGAACATCACGGATATATGAAAATTGTATTTCCTAAACAACAAGCAATAGTTTACATTACCAAAAATATATATAAAGAGGTTACACATCAAGGATGCCCCAGAGTCGCCACCAAATAAGCTATATACGTGTTTGAAGAAAAATGTAGAATGGAATCGACAGCGGATTCGAACTGGCCCCATCTTTATGCATTATATAATCACTAATTTCATTAGATTAGCCTGCTAAAAAGACTTCAAAAACCTAATGAACACAGCCACTATTTTCATTACACTATTCAAACGCACTGATAAAGGTTCTGCCAAATCGGAAATCCGGTTCCCGATTGATGAAAAGAACGAGTACATAAAGTACTCGTAATAGTTCTATGCAGTCGGAACTGTCCAGCTCGAAACAGCGTACTGTATTTGTGCAATCTCACCGCCCATGAATCCCATGAGTTCCAACTGTGAGAGCTTGATGTAAGCGAGGGTCTCGGTTTTCGTGTACTTGTTTTGCCGGAAACGGGCACAGATTTCGTCGTCCAGTGCATGGCGCTCGCAGAACTCTTCGATCGAGAGTTTGGGGCCGGGGAGAGCACCATGAGGAATGAGCATTTCGGGTCCATTCGCGGCTATTGCTGGGGGTGCGATGGGAGCGGGAGCAGGACGCAAGAAAGCAAGAAGTTCGGGGGGAATGTTGATGTTGATCTGCAGCACAGTATTTGTCGGTTGCTTTTGAGCAAGTTCGAGCCGTCGTTGAAGGAGAGGCGAGCACGCAGCAAGGGTCCGCGGATTGACTTTGTCGAATAGCTCATTGTTCGGTGGCTTGTCAATGGTCGCGAAACCGTCACCCTTGAGCTGTAATTGTCACAAAAAGATTCAGGAATAATTGAAGAGAAAAGAAAAGACAGACCATGGCAGCTGCCCAGCTGTCAAAATGCGCATGCGACAGGGGGAAGTGGTCGATTTCATCGGGATGGATAAAACAATGAGCGCTTCCGCAACGGCCGTTCGGGGTTGGACAGAGCCACCTCTCCCGCAGCGCGCCTATCTTGGCGTTCAGGGCGACGTTCGCCGGGAGAATGTCTCGCTCGTTGCGAATCTGACAAAATTTAGACCAGAAGATCAACGCATGGAAGTAAACTCACCTTTGTACCCTTGCTCTTCTTGGCTTTGGGAGAAGCTTCCTCATTTTCCTTCGTGCTTGCGTCCTGGTAGATGAAATGAAATGGTGAGTGGAGACAGATTGGAGTAGGAAGGCACAGACGGGGATGGGTTCTATTGTAATTTTTGTGGTAGGGTCATTCTTGATCTTGACAGCGTGCTTCAATAAATGTTTGAAATTGTCGGAGGAGGCGAGCGGCATAGCAGTTGTGACTTTGCGTGGAACGACAAATGTTATATTATATTCTTCAAGCTTGAGTGTCGCTGGTTTGAACATTGCACAAATGAGCGGCTTGAGACGTGTCTTCATGGCGGTCCAGGGTGCGTCGCTCTCGAGGGTGAATACTTTCGGAATCGGTTTGCGGGAGCTCTTGGGTTTCTTCATTTCCTCAGCAGTAAAAATGAGGGCCGTAAATTCGATGTCGCGTGTTGCTGGTGGTGACGCCGGCACTGTGGTCTCGAGTCAGCCCTGGATCCCAAATGCGACTGTAAATACACGCACCGGGGGTCTTGCGGGGTCGACCTCGTTTTTTGGCAGGAGCGGGATCTGCCCCAGTGTCGTCGTCTTCCCCATCTTCGTCCGCATCCGCTGTGCCCTCCTCGTTATCCCCATCGACCCGCCGGCGCTTGGTTGATGGAGGCCCCTCGTCCTCATCATCGTCCTCGCCGTCTTCATCGTTGTCACCCTCGCCACCCTCTTCGTAATCATCGTCTGCAGAATGGCGCCGTTTCCGCTGCGAGGTAAGCTCCAGAATTTCATCTTCATCTTCGTCGTCGTCGTCGTCTAAGGATATGGTTGTGGGCATGTTCAGGAGGGTAACATCATCATCGTCCGAGTCCTCGTCGGCTGCAATCGCTGAAATGTTCTCCTGGATCGCTTGTGCAGCAAAACGAGCGGAAGGCATGACTACAAGCTCCCCAAGCGACGCGTCAGCAAGATAGGTGCGGATAGGGCGCAGCGGACGCACCTGGATTTACGCGAATTGAGCAAGTATTGAGCGACAAACAAGTTGATCAAGAAGGCGCGTCGTTGGCGCGCGCGTAGAGGTGGTTCGTGAGGGTTGCGTACTGGAGTATATGTGTGGTATGGTCAGGAAGGGGCATTAAATACGAGTCGAACGCGCCTACTTTCAGCGAAATCGGAGGAGAATTGGGCAAGAAAGACGCGTCGGAAGTTGACAGGTCAGAGACAGGTAGGCCGAGTTAGGCCAAAATTCAAAGTCTGATTTGAAACATGGGTTAGGTACCACTCGAAAGCGCTTGAGAAAAGACGTCGAACGCACCCAGAATCGAGGAAATCCGTGAAGAATTGAGCTCAGAATGAGTGTTCCAAGAAGGCAAGTATTTATTTTGCTCTTATTTACAAAATGATCGAAGTGTCATTAGCTTTGCAAAGTGCTGTAATCGTGCTTGTGGAATAAACATATTTTTTGTGCGATATATATGATTCAAGTTGCTTGAGTAAGCTGCCCGTCACCATCTTGATCATCACCGCTCATGGGGAAGCAGTTGACTCCGAATCAATCGACGAGCTTGAGGCTCGTTTGGCGGACATGAAGAAAGCTCAATCTGAAAGACATCCTTGGGGGAGGCCCAGGGGGTCCAAGAAAAAGCCAAGGCTCTAAAGATCGGTGTTGCAGGGTCGGACGGCCGGGATGTGGAAATCCTTCCACATCCTCATTATATTTCTACTTTATTACGCCTCCTATTTCTGATTACAGCATTATTTGTACGGTAAATAATACCACATCATCCTTTCCGCACGAAAACCACCACCAACGCGACCAGTGCAAGGCCAAGCGCCTAGAGGTAGCACCGAGCTCCTCGCCCCCTCCTCTCTGGAACGTCGCCAGTGGGAAGTATTGCCACCAGAAACCCCCAAACCACGCCTTACAACGCCACCTTCAATTCACCGCATTTTCGCACACTTTTACTCTATTTTCTCGCTCTTTTCGCACTCTACGCCCCGGGACCCATTCCTATATTTTATTCCAACCATCCACTCGAGCTTTACACGGACTACCGACCCATTTCGAGAGTCTACGGCCAGGCTCTCCAGCCCTGCAACATTGGTGCGGAGGGTGACATGACAATCAACACACCCACCGATGCCAACACCAAGGAGGTGATGCCTTCCAAGGAACCAAAACCGGCCAAATAGGTACATGTTTGGCGCATGGAAAGAATTAATGAAAATATATCGTGGAAACCAAACGGGGTGATCATGGATTTATTCCACTAACCATGATTTTATTCATCCGATCAAATGAATAAATTTATTCACAAACGCGAAAATGCGTCCTAGCGTGAAGTCCCCTAATATTTATTCCGAGTCAGTGTAGGTTTGAACCAAACCTAAGGTTGGCAACCTTTTGGTTTGAACTTGAACCGCCCTGTTTTCTGGCTGTCTCGGGGCCCCATCGTGTGCAATAGGCCCCGTAAGGTGTGTCTATTCTATTTTGTCTCAGTTCCACCTATTTTTATCCTTCTTTCTGATTCTCCTAGGCTCGCTCCTGCAGCCAGCCCACACCTATATCTGTCTGGCACCCATTCTGCTCCCGTGCCATTGCTCGCCTATGCCCGCTTCCGACTTGGGTGGGCAGGAGCCCACACCCTTGCGCTGCTTTGTCCATATGCATGCTCCACCTCCAGCATGCTGGCACCTATTGCATTGCCGCCTCACAGCGCCTGGTCTGGTTCCTCGCCACGTGGTCACTGCCACCCCACTCCAGCAGATTGCTCCCGTGCTACTCCTCATATAGCCTGGCCACCTCGCTTCCCTCGACACGCCGCCATCAGGACTGGGGGGCCAGATTGCCGCATATGAGTGCGAGCTTTTGATGCAGGATGGAATCCCGTCGATGCTTGGCTGCTTGAGGTACCGCAGCAACAAACCAGATGTGCACAGCGGTTTGAGGGCTTCGTCGGAGTAAGCATGAGAAGGCGCGATGAAAGCTAGGCGCCGCACAAGCACAGGGACGGCGCGGACTATCGGGTCGCTTCTTGTGGCCGAAGGAACCCGGGCCCCATTTCTGGACGGAGACTCACATTCACGAGCTCGACATTAGCAGAACTCCGGGCAGCTCCCCAGACCTCGAGGTACAGCATTGTGATGCACACGAGGGGTGGACTTCACAGCTGCCGAAGGTGGAAACTCGAGCTGAGAAGGGCGAGCTCAACACCTATGCAGCATTGTCACAAGCCCACACTCTGCGAACCGGTGGAAGGAGCAATGCGGGGAACAGTGAACACCGTGCAGATCCGAAAGGCGGATTGCACCCATGCAAGTTGGGCAGCGTTGAAGCTCTACTCACGCGTGCGAAGTGAAGGCTGCAAGGCCCGAACACCAACGGCACTATAGGTACTTTGGAAGGTGTTGAGTTGCCACACGAGGTTCGAAGGGCACATTGATGGAGTGCAGCAAAAGAGATCGGAGGATGAGCTGCAAAGAATTATGCCCGCGCGCTCCGTATTGACGAGTAGGCTCGATACAACGAACTAGCGCTGCGCTGGAGGACTCCCGGCCATTGCAACCCATGCGAGGCGAGTGGCTAGGTTCGTAGCCAGCGGCTGCGGGGTGGAAGCTCGAGCCGAGGACGGCAAACTCAACACCGACGCAGCAATGCAGCATGTCAGCACAGAGCAGATTCCGGGTTCTGAGGTGACGAGGGCGACTGAAGCACGAAGAGTTCCAAACGAATAAGCCTGGAGTTTAGACTAGAATAGTGTAAAGTACAGGGAATTAACTACAGCTTATATACTAAAGTCTCTAGGGGTTGTAAATTAAGGTACAGTGTCCAACGACAACGGAAAAGATTAATGCAAAGTAAATGAAGGTATATGAACGTAGAGGGGCGATCGGGAACCCGAAGGTCGGGGAACCGATCGAAACCATTAGGGATCCTAAAACGGTATCCTGGTTCGATTGATCAGATAGTTGATCTGATCAATGATCGGATTGTTCGGGTTGTTCGGGTTCTGGAATAAAATGAAAAGACGATTCATGACATTACCCCCCCCTCTAGGTGAAACCCGCCTCGGGTTTCACGATTGGCGCCGCTTCTTGTTCCATAGGTCTTCACCCGTGATGACCCACTTTCGTCCATGGGCGGTTTCCTTCAGACCCGCCGGGTACTTCTCGTAGAAGTCATCAAGACATTCGGTAGAATCCCCCAAATGTTCCAATGGTTCCCAGGTGTTATCCTCGGGTCCATAACCCTCCCATCGGATCAGGTACTGCAAGCGCTTACGCTTTTTGTTGAAGCGTATCTTTAGCACCTCTGCAATCTCGTAGAGGTCCACCCCCATCTACTATGTCTGGAGGGGGAGGATCATCGTGGTGTTGATGGGCAGTGACAGGCGAAACCCAGGGACGAAGGAATACGGTGTTGAAGACCGGATGAACCTTCCAAGAATCCGGAAGTTTCAGTTCATAAGAGATGGCTCCAACCTTCCGGATGACCGTGAAGGGACCATAATGCCGGGCTTCGAATTTCTTCGTCGGGCGATGAGTGACCAAGTTCACCCCAGACAGATACACCTTATCGACAGGTTTGTAGTCGGGGTCTGCCTGTCGTTTGGCGTCATAGAACCTCTTCATCATCTCCTGTGCTGCCCGCATGGCAGCCCCGGCTTCCTCTCGAACTTTAGACATCCGGGTTGCAAAATTTAGTCGCATCTTCGGTCGGGACCTCAAGTCGCAGTTCAGTGCCTTTTCACGGATGGAATCCCATGGTGACGAAGAAGGGACTGAAACCCATCGTCTTGCTGACTTGGTCGTTGTGGTTAAACTCTGCCAGCGTCAACCAGTCCGCCCAGTTGTCTTGCAAGAAGTTGGTGAAAACCCGAAGGTATTGCTCGATGTTTTGGTTGATGTGTTCGGTCTGACCATCAGTCTGTGGGTGGTAGGCCGTCGAAGCATTCGATTTTATGCCCAGGAGCTTCAACAGGTCCCGCATAAAGTGTCCCACGAACTGCGTCCCTCTGTCGCTGATCACCACCTCGGGCAACCCGAAGTCCTTCCACACATGGTCGTGATAGATACGCGCCATCCCTTCTCCTCCGAAGTGCTCGGTGCAAGGCACCACCCCGGATTCCTTTCCCCAGCCGATCAACTATCACGGCGATAGAGTCGTATCCGTTACTGACGGGTAACTTGGTGATCAGATCCACCGAGACGTTTTGCAACACCCGTTCTGGAACCGCGTTAGGGTGTAGGGGTCCTCGAAGTTTCGAAGGAAATAGCTTCGTCCTCTGGCACACAGGGCACGCCGAAACGTATCACTTGGCGTCCGACAGTAGAGAGGGCCAATAGTAGTTTCGGGTTACTTGTTCCGCCGTCCTGAATTGTCCCAGGTGACCCGAAATATAATTGTCGTGGTGTGCCCGTAGAATCCGCAGCATTGAAGGAAAGTCAGGAAAGTCGGGAGATGGTGACAAAGAACGCAGCCTTCCTGCCGATGTGATAGCAACTGGTAGACGTAGAGATGGACGGGGTGTGGGACAGGAGGGGCTGGGAGGGCTGTCGTGGGGTTGCGTCTGACCCAAAGACAGTTCCATGGCGAACTGTAGATCAGCATCCTCCTGCCGTTCTCGCTCTGGTGTGGGAGACTTTACGCCAAAAAGTCCGTTGAGTCTCCGCTCCATCGCCACCCTTGGTGCATCTTCTCGGCACTGGTGAGCCTCAAGAGCGTTGAGCAAGGCGCTCGCATTTGATGCCTAGTCGTCATGAGAGCCAAAGTCAAGGACACCAGCATATAGATCAGGTAGTACCGAAGGAGTAGCCACCGCTTTGCGGTCTTTGTCGTGGGTATGCGCACCACAGGGACCAGCGTGTTTGAGGCAATGGCGACGGCACTTTTTTCGAGAGCAATGGGGCTGGATGCGCCCAGACCCACAGCCTGGAGTTGGACAAAGACGGCGCACAGGATTGGCTTGAAGGGCTACAGTTTGTGCAGATGAGGCGACAACAGGCATGGCGGATGGGCCAGTGTTCATTGTAGGCAGTGCGGATACACGGTTTTGCGGCGGGAAACGAAAGAAATAATGAGGTTTTCCGGGGATGGGCCCGTTAAAAGCACTGAGAAAGAGAAAGAGGCGGTTTTTAGCCTAGGCGAGTATGAGGAATCAGCGGGAAGACGTACCCTGATGAAACTGGAGCCAGGGACTTTGCCGTCCTTGGTGACTTCAAACAGTGAGCTGGTTACCACAGTGTATACAGCAGTTACCATTGGTGGTCTGTGGGGTGTTCATCGGGTGGAGAAGTTGGGGTAACATGGAGATGGTAGGTGAAAGGAAGACGCGATGCGTGTCCTTATTTGGCAAAGAAAGGTTGACGCGTTGAGTACTGTTTGGAAGTACATTGAGCTCAACACGTCATCCAAGCAGCCTCTGGATTGCCGGTCGGCTTGTTGGGTGCCGATGGGATTGATCGCGGGATCTTTCATGGATTTCCAACTCTCGAATTTCCTGAGTACACTGGTCTGACCCACACCTCGCCTTGGGCAGATGTCTTGCCAATCCGGCAAAGGAGTCCACCCATTTCGAAGCAGTCCAACAATTTTCAAGCAGTCCACTCCTTCTTTGCACGGTTCAGCACTGGGCTTGCAGGCTTGAATTGGGATCAAACATACTCTAGTGCAGTGCTCTGACTCATTTTGACATGCAACTCACCTTTGAAAGGTGCCGGGCCAATCTGACAAAGGATTCCATCCATTTCAGAGCAGTCCACCAATTTTCAACAACCAGTTCAGCACTGGGCATCCAGCCCCATTTTCAGATCAAACATGCTCTAGCACAGTCTTGTGACCAATTCTAATGTGCACCTCGCCTTTGGCAGGTGTCAGGCCAATCCTGCAAAAGAGTCTGTCCATTCTGAAGCAGTCCACCGATTTTCAAGTAGTCCATTTCTTCTTTGTAGGCTTCAGCAACCGGTCTTGTGGCCCCAAATTGGGATCAAACATGCTCTAGCACAGTCCAGAGACCCATTCTGATGTGCACCTCACCTTCGGCAGGTGTCTGGCCAATCCGTCAAAGGAGTCCATCCATTCTGATGCAGTCCAGCAATTTTCAAGCAGTCCATTCCTTCATCGCAAGGTTCCGTACCAGGCTCGCGGCCCCAAATTGGGATCAAACATGCTCTAGCACGCTGCTCCATGTGCCCCTCGCCACATGTGGCATGTTGGACATCCTTCTACACATGTACACATGTGTAATCCTATGTAAGTAGGGGGTGGGGGGGATGTGCAAAATATACACTCCAGAAAATGTGATGTCTTGGTGCGCCTGAAGATACTCCTGATACCATTAGTATATGAACAAAAATAAGAGTGCTTGAAATTGTACCTGATATCCAACAAATATGCTGCACTAGAATTAGAAT
The DNA here is from genome assembly GCA_029378375.1 of Mycena olivaceomarginata. Classification (NCBI taxonomy): domain Eukaryota; kingdom Fungi; phylum Basidiomycota; class Agaricomycetes; order Agaricales; family Mycenaceae; genus Mycena; species Mycena olivaceomarginata. The sequence goes on along the minus strand of JARKIC010000228.1, from coordinate 145,856 downwards.
CTGTATGGGGAGTACGAGAAGCGATTTCAGGCCATCTGATATTCCCTGTTTCAGCTGCAATTTAGCTATGACTAATATTGCGACTGATACTCAAAGTATCAGTGTTGATTTACGTGCATCCGGAGATGCCGTAAATCCTGTATCAGCCGCAGTATCAGCCGCGGACCTGATACGGAAAGAATCAGGTGATAGTATCGGTCATGCTGATTCGTAATCTCGTATCCAGATGTTAGGCGGTGCGCAGATCAGGCAGAATTTGATGGGAAATCAGCAGTGGGATCACCGCCCTAACATCTGGTGCATTTTGGTCGGCAAGGGTGCGCTCAGTGACAATCAGTAACATAATAACACTTTGTAACACTTTGTCACGTATGCGTGTGGGAGCGGATTCGTACTTGCGCGACTTGGCTGCCTCGGCGCGTGCAGTCTGCAAGATTTCGGCGGCTTTGATGACATTGCGGTGGTGAGAATCCAGACGGGATTGGACAGCTGGCATGATGCGTGATGAGGAACTTGAAGCAGCAGCGCGACAGAGGCGCGTCAAGAAGCAGGAGCCCGAAATGTCACGCCTGGACGGCGAAAAAGGCCCAGCGTGACGTAATCGCACCCCTACCGGTCAAAATGCACCAGACGTTCTAGGGCGGTGCTCCCCCATCTTTTTCTCATCAAAATCTGCCTTGACATCATTTAAGCAACTCAACATCCTAGAACGGCGGGAACGAGACTAGCTGATTCGCTTTACGGCATCTTTGGATGCACATAAACCAGCACTGATACTTTGAGTATCAGTCGAAATATTAGTCACAGATAGACTCCGGCTGAAACAGGGAATATCAGAAGCCCTAGATTTCTTTCCAGTACTCACCATACAGGTTGCCAAATCTGTCTGACTCATCTGTTGCATATCAGGTACAATTTCTGCTTCTCTTATTCTCATTCATATACTAACGATATCAGGAGCATCTTCAGGGCGCAGATACATCACATTTTTTGGAGTGATAGGCATTCATACAAAACATGTCTGATGGCCGACTATAGGCTGGGATAAACGGTGACGACTAGAAGAGTCATGCGAAGCCCCGTGAGTAAGTTAGATGGACTCGAGTGTAAGTTAGTTGGGTAGTATCACTTCACGCTATGTCAAATCAGACCTCAGTAGGGTCAGCCTAACCCTGAGGATACGGGCCCTCATAGGGGTCAGACCCACATCTGGAAAAGCCGGACATTCTATGTAGGCCTATATAGGCCGCATAGGACAATAGGTCGCATATTAAGTCGGGGTCTATGTAGACTATATAGAACCGGCTAAAAAGTGCATAGAATCACATAGGTCGGTTAAAACTCACTACGCGAGCCATCACGCAATCGAGCCCAAGCCCTTTTCCGGCCCATTGATGCCAGATCTCCTACCACTTCACATTGCATTAATTGGTAATTGATATCCATTCAATTTGATACATAAAATACAAAGCCACCCGAGACACAAATCTGTGCCTACAGCCAGTACAGGAGGACAGCAAAAATAAGATGTAAGGGAGATTCTGGAATGACGTTATACTATATAGGCTAAAATGTATTGTGTGGACATAGACAATGAGCAGCCAAAGGAGGACCAGCGACGAGCGCTTGAAGTTAGAGACAGAGAGTTTGAAGCTTGATGAGGTAAGGGCTTGAATGTTGAGGCCTTGCGGGCGGGTTCCTTGAGGGGCAGGCTGAGGTCTTGAGGGCAGAAGTAAAGGGTTGCGGGGGGGCAATGCAGGTGAAATGCGTGGAGAGGGTGGTCGTGGTCGTGGAGGAGAAGAAAGATGCGGTGACGTGGCACTGGCCAGAACTTATGTAGTGGTCTTGATCAAATCATGTTGGCTGTGCCGCACCATGTGTTCGCTGTGATTTGGAAAGCTGGCTATCAGATTTACCTTTTGGGGAGCCCGACCTACGTGTCTATGCGAATATCGGCCTATGCGACTCTATGCGACCTACCCGACCTATATAGAAAGACGGGTTCTATGCCATAGAAATGCCTTTCCAGATGTATGGTTTCAGACCAAGGGTTTGGTTGCAACCACCTTACCATACATGGATGTGTCCATGGCATTGTGATGTGACTACCATGGATGCATCCAAGGCTGCAATGGATACATGCAATTCTACACTTGAGCAGCCCGTTTTGGGGCTTTTTATGCCCCATGGGGCCTTTTCACAGGCCCTGGGCTGTTCCCATCCAGCCCCTATCCTCTGGCTTGCTCAGGAGGCATATGGTGTTGCCTGATACTGTGCTTGTGCAGCCCGTTTTGGGGGCTTTTTATGCCCCATGGGGCCCTTTTTGTGGGCCCTGGGCTGTTCTCTAGCCCCTATCTACTGGCCTTCCTGGAGGCGCATGTAGGATGCCTGGTGCTTTGCTTGCACAGCATTTTGGGGATTTTCCCTCCCACACAGGGCCCATTTTGCATCGGGGGCTCCCCCATTCCCCACCCTTTTGGGTGCCTGCAGCTGCGCTTGCATAGCTTGTTCCGGCTTTTTTCTTTACTCTGCTTTAGCCATTTTGTAGGCTGCCCCTGTGCACCCTGTACAGCCAACTCTAGCTGCACACACTTACTTCCAAGAATGGTGGTCACATCCACTGCACACACCCCAAAAACAGGGTGGATGCAACCACCCACGTTGTTGCATCCATATCTGGGAGATAGTTGTGTCAAAGTGGGGTCGGCGCAGTGAGCCTAGTGCTGAAGCTTACAAAGAAGGAATGGACTACTTGAAAATCGGTGAACTGCTTCGAGATGGATCGACTCCGTTGCCAAATTGGCGCGACACCTGCCCAAGGCAGGTTGCTTGTCAAAATAGGTCAGAGCAGTGTACTAGAGCATTTTTTATCCCCAGTATGTCTTGCTTTCTTGAATCTCTTCTGCTTATACATATTTCTTCAGGTTGGCTGACCTCGCGTAACTCGACAGCGCGGTGGCGATACCGCGCACAATCGTGAGAATTGCAAGTGCCGTGCTCGAATCAAACATGACGCGGGACGTTAATAACTTACGCTACATATTAGATTAATGTATTATTTTGGCGTGCAATAAACAAGGTGGTATGAAGCTGGTTCTAAGTAAATGGATTGAAATGTGAAGTAATGGCTGGTATTCCCATAAGCACGGGGTAACTTACAGTGGATTACAGCGGTTTACGAGGTTTACACCTGTGCGTTATAATCCCCTTAAGTATTACGGGATTATAATGGCTTGTACTGTGATACAAGCCGTTAAAATCAAACCAAGTTTTTTCCGACATTGGCAAGATATCTGCCCAAGGCGAGGTATGTGTCAGACCAGTGTACTAGGGCATGTTTGATCCCAAGTTGAGGCCCGAGCCTGGTGCGGAATTTTGTAAAGAAGGAGTGGACTGTTTTGAAGTACGAAATTGACGGACTTTTTTATAGGATTGGCCAGACACCTGCCAAACACGAGGTGCAAGTTAAAATGGGTCACAGGAGTGTGCTAGAGCATGTTTGATCCTAATTTGGAGCCGTGAGCCCAGTGCGGAACCTTAGAAAGAAGCAATGGACTGCTTGAAAATCGGGGGACTGCTTCGAAATAGACAGACTCCTTTGCAGGATTGACCAGACCCCCAACAAAGACGATGTACACATCAACATGGTTCAGGGCAGTGTGCTACAACATGCCTAATCCAAACTTGGGGTCAAAAGCCCAGTGCTGAACCTTGCAAAGAAGGAATGGACTGCTTCAAAATTGGTGGATGGCTTCGAAATGGATGGACTCCTTTGCAGGATTGGCCAAGACACCTACCAGAGATGAGGTGCACATCAAAATGGGTCAGAGCAGTGTCCTAGAGCATGTTTAATCCCAATTTGGGGCTGCGAGCCCGGTGCAGACCTTTGCGAAGAAGGAATAGACTGCTTGAAAATTGGTGGACTGCTTCGAAGTGCGAAATGGATGGACTCCTTTGTAGGGTTGGCCAGAGTCCTGCCACAGGCAAGGTGCACTTCAAATTGTGTCACAGGAGGGCCGCGAGCCCAGTGCTGAAACTTGTGAAGCAGGAATGGACTGCTTGAAGACACGATTTGTGAGGAATAACAGCGTCATTTTCGAGCCATCCCAAGGCACTCCTTTGGAAAAATAGAAGCCTCTCCAGGGCGATGGCCCGGGTAATCTTGGTTTCACTCGATAAAGTCACACAGGATCCATCGGGATGTTCGACACCCTCCAAAAGTGCCTCCTGAATAGAGTGAAATAGTTAGAATATTGAGTAGTGAGTAGTGAATGAATACTGGCGAGGCTATAGAGGGACAAGCAGCTTAAACCAATCGTCGGTATGCATGAATAGACACCACACTCATACATTAGATTGAGGAGATCGGGATGGATGCCCTGTTTGCCTTCGATCTTCATCCAATCGTCAGGCAATGTGACCCAAGCTTCGAGGTCAGCAGGGTATTCGGAGTGTAAACGCGACAACGCGTCATCTCCAGCCTGAGGGATATCGTATTTCTTGCCTAATCGTAGCATACCTACGACTACGGCGAACGGCCGAGAGGCTGAGTCTGGGAAGCTGGACCGAGAACAGGATTGAGGAATCAGGGAATGAAGACAATGACATGGAATTTACGGGTCATAAAGCACGCCGAGAAGCAGTTCCCAATCTTTTGCCGTGTCTGAAACGCGCACAATCGGACACCCTTCCACTGTTGCCTCGTTCGGGGGAAGCGGGATTGAGAACATGTCTGCAAATACAGACGAATGCCGCGCCAGAACGTCGCAATTTATATGTAACTGAGTAGATTGCGCTTAGAGGATTATGTCGCTATATGGCAGCCAGATTTTGGAGGGAACTGGTGTGGTACCAGGGTCGGCTGAAGAAGAGTCTGCCGTTCTTTTTCGTTTGACAGGAGGAGTGTCTGGCATTGTTGGGAAGCGGATTGGGCAGGAGAAAAAATTATGTAAGAAGTCAGTGACGGAGAAGCAATTGTCACTGTCAGTTGGTGTGACCGGACGCAAACCGCGGGCGGCTGAACTCGACTCGGACGCGGAAAAAAAAAATAGCAGATTAGCATTCAGCTGGTCAATCCCACAAGTCCATAATCACAGATCTAGAGACCTAATCTAGGTCTCTCAAATCTTTCCACTCAGGAAGTCCAAAAAAAGGAGGGCAACAATTGCCAACCCTTCGCACATTCCCGGTCGTAAATCATGGTAGCCGCGTCTTCGCAAACGGGACATAGCATCCCTGCCATCCGGTCGTCCCATTCATCTATTGTGAGACCCAGATTGAACTAGCCTTCGTGATCTTGGTCGACGATGCGAACCATCGCGTTTTTCTGCTGCGTGCAGCGACTCGGCGACTAACATGAGTGGTGGGCTAGAACAGACTCTGGTGCTGAAAGAGCTACATCCGCCTAAATGTGAACGCCCTCCTTAGAACACGTTCGTTGGTAACGTGGAGAATCATGTCGCCATAGGGCATCCAAATTCCCCACCGGGCGGAAGCAGCGTTGCCGGCGGCGCATTTAACGTGGAATTCGGATGTGCTTCACCTCTTTTCTTCTTGGGTTTCCAACGTACGAGAGACTGCGAAGGGTTCGGTTGAACATTTACTATTCTTTGCAAAGCCAACTCGCATTAGAAAGAGCCCGGAAGCTATGTACATCAGCCTGTGGCCATCCTAAATTCGAAGCGGAATTTGGTCAGGATCCCACCCAACAAAACACGAAGATGATTTATACACTTACCGTTTAAGCCCAGCCGCGTCCCTATTGAACAAGTCCTGATCGCCCGGGTTCGGTCCCGATATTGCCAGAACGTCGTGAAACTGGAATTTCGATTAGCGTGGAGCTCAAGCAAAGTTCAAGATGAGATGGCAAGGACCTCCAACCAGCGGGCAGCGTTCCGATGTTGCAGGGCTATGAGCCTGGGAGGCGGATTCTGAAAGAGGGTTGGTGGCCGGTCGATTTTAGAGTAGGAGGAATAGGATTATGAGCCGGAGAATCAGGGTATCGGTCGATGAATCCGTGAGATAAAAGAGTATCGATAGGTTGTAAAAATGGTCGTGAGAGCGCGAAGGCGTAAAATTGATGTTCCGTGGGGATTAGCACGCCGAAGTGCGTACTGCGTGGGTTTGTAGTTGACGTGGGGCGACGAATAAAACACGAAGTTTGGGCACTAGCCCACACTGCCTCGCACGGATGAGGGTAAGACGTAGGGTGATCCTTCGCTGGCACCGTTGGTGCGTATTTACAGTACAAACAAAAATGTACGTAAAAATAAAACGTAACTTGTTTTAGAACCGAAACCAGCGTGTGGATGTATTTCCACACTCCGGCCATACGGCTCTGCCACACCGATGCTAGATGAGTAGCGTGCGATCCAGAGAGGGTTGTTCGCGGCGAATTTGGCGCTGTTTCCGGTGCAGAGCTTCCACCAGTCGGTCGTGGTGTAGATTACTGTAGCGTTTCGACCAAAGGTTCATGTGACGGGTGACGGGGACCCCTGAACTGAACGATTTTGGTACATGTGACGGTGACGCCGAGTGAATGAACGATGGTTTTTTGAAGTCTTCAAAGGGCGCCAAAAACGAATTTTGAGCTGCTCTAAATTTGACAAAAAATGGCGCAAAAAAGGACAGAAAAAAGGCTAGTGTTCCTCTCAAGCGGGGCCTTGATAACGCCTCGCGGCAACCCTGACCCCGTCCGAGGACCTCATCCGACTCTTCAGGCTCACGTTGCTGAATTTTTTCTGGCGGTTAACCCACGCTTGACAGACCCGCCAACAACCCCATGCTTCCTTCATGTCGTCCACGGTTGCCCAGTAGGTCAAAATCCACAAAGGGAAGTGAGTTACACTGCCGCTAAGATGACTAGATTGAGCTCCGTTGAGCCAGGCCTGATGGCAGGATGCGAGGAGTTTATTGATTGTCTTCGAGTCCGGAATTGGAAGTCGCTACACACGAAGCATCAATGCCTGGTCGTCAGAACCCGGAGCCTCTGAGCTGAAGAACTGTACGGGGCGGAGAGGTGTGGCAGTCGCATTTTGGAGGGGAAGGGTGAATTCAAGCATTTTTGCGATCGGGAGGCAAGGTGATGGGACCAGGTCGTGTTCCAGCGTCTGAGGAATCAAGAAGTACTGTGCTGCTATTTTTCTGAGTGCCGGCGGAGCGGAGGCCCACGCCTTCTGTTGTCCAATCCAGTCTGATTTTTTGAAGCTGTTATCGGAGTTCATTGGTAGACGATGTGGGAAATAAAATTGCTTTTCTTTTCCGTACATGAAGACTAAATACAGTGCAAAAATCGCCCCCCAAAATAATGTAAAGCGAACAGCTTTAGCCAGTTTGAAACTTTCAAGTATCTCCTGCTCTTCCCTCGGCCCTGTCCGGTATTAAGTAGACAGTTAGACCATTAACCACGCCTCAAGTACCCAAATACAACAGATCAGAGCCAGTTCACACCTTCTTTAATAATTTTCAGTGCCTTCTTAAACCCCATACGTGCGCAGATCGCCTTTGGCGAGCTCCAATACTCTCAGGCAAGCATGCGCCTGCATTGGCGCCGTCCAGGAAGTCACTTGGCAAAATGAACAATTGCCAAGCCGGTGACGGCCTTGGTCAACCTCTGAACAACGTAACCAGTGAACAATGGAGGTGACGGGTGACACCCCGTGAACCTTTGGTCGAAACGCTACAGTACTGTGAGCGCTTTCACACGAAGTAGCATCACAAACCTGGATATCTATACGTTTTATGAATTGAAGACCTCAGCAGATGTAATGATATTTCTGCCGTATTTACCGAGTGGTTGCCGCATGGTAGGTCGAAGCGAAGTCGGATATCCAGGAAATCATCGCAGATGCGCTGAGCCCGTAGCATTCCGCTCCATTTGAATTATCTGTGGGTCGTGAGTTTGAAACTTTTGAGTAGATGGGAAGAAACAAGGGTCGTCTCACATTCGATGTCCAGTGCTCCAGGGAGAGTTCTCCCGTCGGCACTCCAACCACCTGTATGTTAAAGCTGAGATAAAAGTCATACAAATGACAAGGCGCACGCATACCTCCATGAGCGAGGAATTATCTGGCCTGCGCGGCGCCCGAGCTGCTACCCGGATGGGCGAAATGATAACCCCCGCGGATAAGTCCAGCCGTCGTACGCGTGGCGCCACTGTACTTGGAACTGAAGGTAGGATCTTGGAATGCTGAGAAGTATCATGTCAGAGATAATACTGTTCTTCTTCCGTCCAACGCACTGGTTCCTTCGGTAGCCTTAATATACACAAACGAGACACCTGCGGCCTTGACCTTCGCCCAGTCCACGGTGACCTGGGAATGGGAGAGGTCTGTTCCTTTCGGTTGTGCACGTTCGGCGAGGTCCCGAAAGACGATGGCTGCCCCGCTGCACAGAAGAGGGCCGGCGGATGAGAAGAGGAGGATGGGAAGGAGCTTCATTGTGGGACCCGAGCAAGCCATATCGTGAACTACGAGTATTTATACGTTGGGCGATATAGCTTGCTCTTGCTGCCCATGCGTACCAACTGTCAATCATTCAGTCGGTAGGTCAGTCGAGCGAAAATTAAACGGTGGCAAATCTCGGTCGAAGGCTTGAATTGAAGTTCATCGAGTTGCCACGGTATCACAAGTGCTCTGAGGAACGTGCGACGGCCAACGAGTTTGAGGCTGTTGAACAGAGAGATAGGTATAAAGCCGACGAGAGAAAGCCTGTTTTCTTCTGAAACGCAGGTCTCCTGAAATAGATAGACCATTGAGGCCGACAACATTCAGATTAACGAAAACAATTAGGGAAAAAAACACTGGTGTTGGATTCCCACACTACCAGCTATAGGTTGCCGTTTCCAAGCAGATCTCGCATCCGCCACTGGCAGAGCCTGGCAGAAGCACAAGGGACACCGTGGATGCTTTGCAGATGCTTGTCATGGACAACACGAGGCCAATAAGTAGTGATAGAACTTGGAGGTCATCACGAATTGAGCTCTTTCGTTGTCCTGGAAGCTTAGCATCCAGTCAAGTAGCTCGAGTCACCACGGATAAGCATCGCCAAGTCGCGGCAAAAGATAATCCTAGTCACGGTGCCATGTCGTGATCGTGATCGTGACTGCGCGGTCACATGACATTGAGTCTCTCCTCTTGCTACCACATCGCTATCCGTTTTCTTGGTATCCTGTCTACCTGACTGTATGGCTGGCGCGCCAAGCGGTCATATTATCAACTCTTACGAATCCTCAATGTCCAACCAGTCTATCTGCACTGACGGCCTGATATCTTTCAATCCCAACATGCATGGCTCCTTCAGTCCGAACATGCACAGCACCCAGGCATCAAAAATCTCTCCCATGGCTCTACCAGCATGTCCGAAACAACCTACGACCGCGTCAGCCGCCTCCAAGCCAAGCTTAACCGAAAACTTGGTCCAGAATTCCTATCGTCCAGAGCCCGGTGGAGGCCCTAAGCTGACGTATGCAGAGGGCTGAAAGGTCATGAACGTCGCCAACGAGGTGTTTGGCTTCGACGGATGGAGCTCCAATATCGTCAGTCTCACGACCGACTACATGGACTACGAAGAGACTCGGCGGTACAACGTCGGTGTCTCGGCGGTAATGCGGGTGTCGCTCAAGGAAGGCGTATTTCACGAAGGTGTGGGCTACGGGATGATCGAGAAAGCAAAGGCAAAGGGAATGTTCTTGGATAAAGTGTGTGATGCGCACCTTCGTCGTGCGCAATCCTTACCTTTTCGCAGTGCAAAAAAGAGGCGGTGACCGACGGACTCACTGAAGCGTACCCTCCGCACATTCGTCAACGGCCTGGGGAACTGTCTCTACGACAAGCAATACACCGCAGAAATCGTCAAGATAAAAGTTCCTCCAGTACGTACTTAAGTTTGGTCTGTCGAAAATACATTGACGCCGTGGCAGGTAAAATTGGACAAGGGTGATCTTCCGAACATGAGTCATCAAACGCCACTTCTGACTTACATGCCAATAAAACCCTCTAACGTATTGAAAAACAGATCTCGGACAGCCTCCCCTGGGAAGGTGCCCGAGCTCCCAGGCCAGTGGATCTGCGCAAGGTTCCATGGACACAGCATGGCGCACATTTTCACCTGCGCGCCGGGGCTTGTCACGCTGATGCAGGGCGGGACGTGGGCCGACACGGGGCTTCCGGAGTGTCTTGAGCTGACGCCGGAACGGCTTGCGAGGGTCGGGGATGGCCCTGATTTTGCGAAGCCCGTGTCAATGGTTTGAATATACTGTAACTGCAGGTGATTGAGCCGGGATATTAGAACCATGTAAACAATACAACATCAGAGATCCAACTGCTATGCTAAGCCTGGTGGGAAAGGCTTTTGCGTGCGTCGATGCTGATCCAGTTATCGGTCGTGATTCAACATTCGTGGCCGATTTGAATTTGGACATTTGAGTTCAGTTTGACTCGGCCTATGTTCAACCTGTGGTTTTGCCAACTGCAGAGTCCGTTTCTGAGGTGGGAATACTTTCGCACCGTCTCGCATGTTGCTCGAATTTCTCGTGCGTTTCTTAGTTCAACTTCTACGAGGTTCTGAAAGCTCATGTATTTGTTATTTACGCGATCTTATCTTCTTTGACAGGTCATATGCATTGATCTCATGCTCCTTCCCACCACCATGCCATGATCTTGCTATCAGACTTAGCGCGAATCGTCAGCGACCTTCGATACGACGGGTAGAATTTGCATACCTGCGCACTGATCTCCCCCACACTCGTTCCTTGAACCGACGGTGCCCTTTCGCCTCTGTGCACACAAATTGAAAAAGGGACTACCGGCTCCTGGATTCTCGTCGAACGGTCTCCCGATGTTGCTGGATATGAGTACCTTCATGTTCGGCGTAACGCCCCTCTCATCCATTGGCTCATGCTCCATATGACCTCCCTCGGCGCGCACAGTGATCGACTTCTGCCGGCTTTCACCAAGCCGTGCCGCCCCCATGAGTGTCCAAGTCCTCATTGACCGCTGCTGGCCACTTCTTTTCTGAGCCACACTCATAGCCATTGCACTGCGCTCGTCACACTCGTCATCCAGGCCAATTTCACCGGATGAAAAGCCCAGACCGCCGCTGACGGCGCGTTGTGCTCGCTCGCCGCGCCTGCGTCTGCCATGTACCCACCCTGCGCCTTTCGGGCGAATGTCAAGTCCTGGTGCCACTCCGCGCGTGCCTCGTCCACGTTGTACGATAGCGGCGCCGCACGCCCGTGCTCGATATGAGCTACTTACCTCACGGACGACCACGATGCGCCGGACGTGCGCCTGTACCGCCCCTCTGAGAGTTGATGCTGCATATCTATCTGCGTGCGTCCCTCTCGTCACATCTTCAGATCTCATTGTGGCTAGCTCACCTTTGTCTTGTTTCCAGCGATCCCCTTTGACGCTTGACGCTATGGAGTCTATCCGCCTCGCTTCTTCCACCGCCTCCGCGCGCGCACCTCCGCGACGATTACGACACGACTTTCGATGCCTTTCGACGCCCCGTCCTCGTGCTCGGTACTGTACCGTGCCTCAGAGGGTTGGCCCTGCATCTCGATCGGGGTGGGCCTTCATCGACTATACCTTTTCCTGCCATACTAATCCGCGCGCCTTTCAGCGATGGCCCTCGAGCCACTTGGGATCATGAATGGCCCCCTCCGCTTCGCCCCTTCTCCGCGACGACTACAAGGCAATAATCGGCGCCGGACGCCCTCGGTACTATGGACCCCACCCGACCCGCCTCCTTCCGCGCCTCCACGCTCTTCACTTGCGCGATGCCTTCCACGCGCTCATCGCCGCCTCCCTCATCTCACTCTGAGTCGTCGCGGTCCTCCTCCCTCCCTCTTATGGTTCATGCCATCCGCAAGGCGCTCCACACTCTCGTGTTCGATGCAATGTGCTCCACGAACGACCCCTCAGCGCGAACTGGCTTTAAATCTTGATTTCATGTGCGTCGTCCCCATCTTCACACCGTATCGCATGCTAAATTACCTTTCCTTTCTAGCCATGGTCGGCGCTATAGAGCACACATGCCGTGTCCTTCCCCGCCGCCGCGCACATCCGTGACGGCTACGATGCGACCATCGGCGCCTCCCTGCCTCGCACGTCCCCACTGTCCTCTACCTCCACCCTGCGCTTCTCGCCTGACTGCAACAAGATCTCGTGCCGCTTAGCGCGTGGCTCGTCCAGCTTGGCTTCAGCGGCACCATGCTCGATGCGACGTTGCTCACCTCACCGCGCTGGATGCGCGCTCCGCTCTCGTGCAGTCGCTGCGGCGTCCCTGCAAGAGTGGACGCTGCATCTAGATCTGGGTGCGCCTATCTCCTCCCATCGTCACACTGTATCACTGCTAGCTGCCTGCCTCATCTCAGCAATACCCCTCGACAGCCGACCCCACGGATATCGCGTACTTCCTCGTCGTGGTGCACCTCCGCGACGGCCACGACTCGACGACTCTCGCGTGGCTTGTCGCCTCCACGTTGCGTCTTCCCTCGTATCCGCGCCTACACCTCCGCCACGGCTTCACTGCGACTATCGGCACCTCCCTCCCGTACCTCGGAATCGCCGCGTGCCTCCAGCATGCCTCCCTCACCCCTGCGTCCTCAGCGTCCTGCCCTGCGCACCTCGGCTTACTGTGGGTAGTACAACGCCCGTGCTTGGCGTCGTGTACCTTGCGGACGACTATGACACGCCGGGCGCGCGCTCTGCGCTCATTCTCGCTGCTGCGCTGTCTCTGCACGTCGACCTTCATACGCGTGCGTCTCTCCACTTCCATCTGGACATCGTGCGTGACTGCTGCATCGACGTCTGCATCAGGGTCGACTTCGGCCTCCCGGTCGATCGCCGCGACCTCGACCCCGGTCCGTGCACCCAACCCCGCCGCTGCTCCGCAGCCGCAGAAGTGGCAGCCCCAGCAGCAGCCCGCCAGACCCCTCTCGTCCGTCCCACGCGACATCCGACCCTCGGGCCCGCAGACACCCATCAAGACGCCCGCGGGCGAGCGCAAGGTGTCCTGCGCCTCGCAAGTCAAAGCCGAGCCCCAGACGAAGCTGCTGCAGGGGCAGGGACAAATGCAGCCGCGCCCCGTTCCCGGTCCGGCCGCAGACGCAGACGACGCGGGGGACGACTCGTTCGGGTTCTTCTTGGACGACGACGCGTTCCTTGCGTGCGTCGACGTGGGGGAGGGCGATCTTGGGCAGCCGATTACGATTACATACGACCAGGAACGGGCGAAAGAGTAGGAGGCATTGCCCTCCTTTCTTGGACTTCCTGAGCGAGTATGGAACAAGCGTCGAGTACAACGCCCACGGGAACACCTAGTCTCTTTCATTAACTTCCCACTCGTAACCTTAGGAAACACCCGAGTCTGTGTCATCCTCTGGCGTCACTGGGTTTGGAAAAACTGCAAGGTATACATCGATGGACGCTTGTGTGTGGGAGACATGAGACGCGGCGCGAACGTCGGCGGAAGCGAAACGAAAGTGTTATTCTTAAGTGGTATATGCAAAGAAAAAAAGGGCTTTCGACGTCGTCGGGGGCGTGAATCACCACCCTGCTGGCGTCGAAGCCTGCTCCGCCGCCTCTCGCTCCTCAAGGCGCCGGCCCCGCGAGTCCCATGACGCCCGGGAACCCGCCGCCCCTAGCAAAGGTGCAGCCCATATCCCTCCCTTCCACCCTTCCACTCGTCAGCGCCGTCCCCGCGGCTTTCAGTAGCACGCTGAACGAGCCCCGCCCGAGCCGTCGCTGATTGCCCCAAAAATCCACTTCTTTTATTTCGGATCCCCGGACGCACACCAAAGCACCTTCGCTCTTCGAGGCACGCCCTAGGCATTGTCCCACCACTGCCTCCCTACCTCCCCGCCCCTCCGTGCCCCGCCTCCCGTGTACGTCGCGCGGACGGGAATCGCTGCGATCGTGTCTGCCACAGCGCGGATGAGGGGCGGACAGGGCTAGGGAGGGGAGGGAATGGAGCGAGGACACAGTGTGCTCACAGGAACGCACCGGCGCTCGGCCGCACGCTACAGCAATCTCCGATGCTCTACGTCCCGTGCGCCTTCCTCTTCTATCCCAGCGAGTGTCAGACGACCTTGGAGTTTCGTGAATTATTCCCCACCTCAGCTCGGAGTCCCGCACCCCATGGCCGAGCGGCCGCTATCTCGATCTTGCACGCTGGAAAGCCACCTGAGCGCCTGGGTACGCAATGATGACAGCAGTCGTTACACTCGTACGCGCGGCCGAGACGCGATCCTGCGTTATTTCTGGATCACAAGCTCTGAAAAAATGTACATTCAAGATTTATGCGACGGGGTTGGGGAGCGTGAATCGGGACACTGGATAGAAGATTAGGTGTGCATTCGAAACGTATTTAACGGGGTCGGGGGCGTGAATCAGAACATTGAGATTAGGTGGACTACATAAATGTACATTGCTCAAAATTCCAGCGAATTGTTGGCGCGCATTGATTTTTTTTCCCTGTACAACACATTAGCGAGAGCAAGAGGGCCCAAGAATTATTGCGCACGTCTTTTTCAGCGACGGAACCGGTGTCCGAGCCATTCTTTCGCGCGCGCGCAAGCCTTGCGGACCCGTACGAGAACTCCCGCGCCCGCCTGCTCTTCTTGGAATGATACGGCGACATTGTCGTGGACCTGGGAAAAGTTGAGAAAGGCAAAAAGAAATGCAAACAAGACACACCATCTGGCCCATGCCCGCAGGCGCGATGGTCTCATTCACAGCGTCCTGAATGGCGGCTGCGTTCTCGGCGTCCTCAACCGCGGCTACATGCAGCTCGAGGGCAGGGGTTGGTACAGGCGTGTACTGTCCTCCAGCGGGCAGTGGATCTTGCACCGAGTAGGGGGGAGGTGATTCGTATGCAGGGGGGGCTTCATATCCGGGCAGCGGGTCGTGTGCTGAGTACTGTGAGTAGGGAGGTGGCCGCAAATATTCGTCCCAATCGTCAAAATTGTTGATATCCATCGAACGCGGGGACAGGGGAGGAGTTTCGAGGTCGTGGGAGATGGTTGGAATTGTTAAACGGAGTGAGACGCGCGTTTGGGACGAGGGTTTAGGACGATGGATGCGGGATTGCGGCTGCGGTTACATGTGACGCGATATGTCACGGTCACGTTTCCACCATACGCCCTAGGTCACCAACTGATATCCCTCGAATACTTACGCCAAACTGAGCAAAGACGGCACCCGCGCGGACCTCTCGTTCATCCACGGCTGCAGCGCCGCGCGCTTCGTCTCGGCGCCCCCCACCCTCCTCGGAACAAGCTACGCTGCGCCTGGCTCCCCTCCACTGGATCTCGTCGTCGCCGTAGCCTTCGAGCGCCAGCACCGGGGCTGGAGCCGACCGCCAAGGTGGTGTCGGCACCGGGGCTGGGGCGGGGTTTCGCGCTGGGGCCGATGGCAACGCTGCCTCCTACGCCCGGCCGCGAAGATGGTGTCGCTGCCGTCTCGGCGCTGGGGGCTGGGGCGGGGGTTCGCGCTGGGGCCGATGGCAACGCTGCTGCCTTCTACGCCCTCGACCCGGCCCACCCTGCCCCAGAAATCCGCCCCCGCCCGCACCCGCACCGCCCAAGATCGACGTCGCGCACCCCCCAATAATACCGAAACCCGCGCCCCACCGGCGGCCCGCGCGCCTCCTCGTTTGGTGTCGGTGCGAGCGCGGCGCCGAGCAGGACGAAGAGCCGAATGTCGGTGGTCGGCGGAGGGGCGGGGGGCTGGGGCGGAGAAGGCGATGAGCGAGGCGGAGATTGAACCGAGGGTGCGTGGTACATTCTGCCAGGGCACGCGGGATACTGATGATGTGCTTGCTAGACTGCGCGTGCGGTCGAGGCCGAGGTGACGCGGCGGCTGCAGGAGCGGGAGAGCGAGCTTGAGGCGGAGCGGGAGGGAGAGGGAGAAGAAGGAGAAGGAGAAGGAGGCCGGCTCAGGCGGCCAGCCTACCAAGTCCCCAAAACGCACGCGGGAGCGGGAGCTGCCGCCCGGGCTGACGCCGCTGCTGAAGCACCACAAGGATCTCGACGATGAGCTGCAGTCGCGCCTCGCGGAGCTGGAGCGCAAGGTGTCAGTGTCCGGTCCTTGTGTTAGTTCTCGTTCTTTCCTCGTTCCCGTGTTTCGATGCTGACGTGTGTTGTGGTGTAGGGAGAACGGCAACCGCGATGCGAGGCTGGTGGACGTGTTGTCGCCTATATCGCGGAAGAAGACGGGGCGCGCGCACGTTGCGCTTGCGCGTTCGCATTCGCATTCGCAGCAGTGCGTCCATCTCCACCGGATAATGTCAAGCTCAGAGAAGGGTGGAGACTTTTGTCGGGCACGTCTTCCTGTGTCGCGTCGCGGCGGCGACAGCGGCGACGCCATCTTCGAGGCCGGGGGGATGAGATGGAATTGAAGGCGATATATCGGCTGGTCGCACCCAACATGCCCTTGCGAGTGACGATGACCTGCTTCGGCTGTTCCTCCAACGGTAGAGACCGTACCAACGCAGCTACTTCTTCGGCGGTCTTCCGCTTGGCGAGTTGGCTAAGACGCTTTTGACCAGCCCAGACGCTCGTGTGAATGAGCTTGAGGAACAACTGCCGGGAGCTGGGATGGAAAATGAAGATAGCGCTGTCTTGGGGCAGTATTAGATGTCGTCAAACTCTCTGCGCGGAATATACGTACTGATGGACTTGGTTGGCAGATTGCCCTCGAATCTTGAGGAAGAACTGCCCGGAAAGATAGCGCTGTCTTGGGGCAGTATTAGGTATCGTCAAACTCTCTGCGCCGAATATACGTACTGATAGACTTGGTTGGCATGGGTGCCTTCGGTTTCGCTCCTTGGCCAACCCTCCATCAATGGCTGACGCCGGGGTACGCGAGATTGGTCACAGGCACCGTAGCGACTCTCCGGATGAAATTTAAAGGTCAATGCGAAGTGGCCTCAAGGAAATACGGGGACTGTAGAGGCAGTCGTTGTGCCCGTCGTATCTCCTCTGCAGGACGTCTTTCGACGCCTGCATCGCCGGTTCTGCGCGGCATCACCCGGAAGAGAGGGAGCTGCCTCCAGTTCGGCGGCCATAGTTCGAAAATACGAGCTCCTATCCTCACGATCCCGGCCGATATAAAGGGGAACTGCTTTAGGTCGAACATCATGGCTGAATTGAGCCTCGGACTGCAGAAAATCAAAGTGACTATGGAGCCAGAGAAGTGGGAATTAAAATTCGGCGGTAGGATCCTGGGCCCAGTGGCACCATACAGGGACCGCCTCACAAGATATCGGACATGTAGCAGCCCAGCGCCAAGCACTGGGAGCGTTCTCGCTGAGGGGAGAACCTGCTCATCGTTCACGAGTAGGTGGCGGTGTGCATAGGCAGTCGGGGATCCAGCCCAATGGATTTCGAAAACTCCTTACGCGCTCACTGAGAAGGAGCAGCGGGGAGCTAGAGATCATTACGGGCATATAGCTTCGTATTTGGTCCCTCTCGAAAAGCCTCTACGCGCTCACTGAGAAGGAGCAGCGGGGAGCTAGAGATCATTACGGGCATATAGCTTGGGATTGGTCCCTCTCGAAAAGCCTCTACGCGCTCACTGAGAAGGAGCAGCGGGGGGGCTAAGAGTTCATTACAGGCGTATAGCTTGGTATTTGGTCCCTCTCGAACGACAGCCTCGGGCTGCAGAAAATCAAAGTCAGTATAGAGCGAGACAAGTGGAAATTGAAATCCGCCGGTAGGATCCCCTGTGGCACCATACAGGGACCGCCTCACAAGATATCGGACATGTAGCAGCCCAGCGGCAAGCACTGGGAGCGTTCTCTTTGAGGAGAGCCTGCTCATCGTTCACGAGTAGGTGGCGGTGTGCATAGGCAGTCGGGGATCCAGCCCAAGGCATTTCAAAAAGGAGGTACCACTCACGTTGGGGACAACGACCACACATATACTCGACAGCCTCGGGCTGCAGAAACTCAAAGTGAGTATGGAGCGAGAGAAGTGGGAATTGAAATCCGGCGGTAGGATCCCAGTGGCACCATACAGGGACCGCCTCACAAGATATCGGACATGTAGCAGCCCAGCGCCAAGCACTGGGAGCGTTCTCGCCGAGGGGAGAACCTGCTCATCGTTCACGAGTAGGTGGCGGTGTGCATAGGCAGTCGGGGATCCAGCACAATGGATTTCGAAAACCCCTTACGCGCTCACTGAGAAGGAGCAGCGGGGAGCTAGAGATCATTACGGGCATATAGCTTGGTATTGGTCCCTCTAGAAAAGCCTCTACGCGCTCACTGAGAAGGAGCAGCGGGGAGCTAAGAGTTCCTTACAGGCATATAGCTTGGTATTTGGTCCGTCTCGAAAAGCTTCTGCGCGCTCACTGAGAAGGAGCAGCGGGGAGCTAAGAGATCATTACAGATATAGCTTGCAATTGGTATTTGGTCCCTCTCGAAAAGCTTCTACGCGCTCACTGAGAAGGAGCAGCGGGGTTCTCTTCGGGGCAGATGAGGGAGAGAGAGAAAGAAGATTTGTCGAGTCATCGTGCACGTGCCTCAACTCCCACGCCCAAGCACTCCGCCAAATCAAGCGCAAAATGTATTGCCAGGCCCGAAGATGTTCCTGATATCTCATGTTCCGGCCACATGTACATTATAAGAGCTACAGATATTGGAGAAATCGGGTGTAGTTTTGGACCAACTGAAACTGGGGTATACGTAACGACGAGATTTATAATAATTAAATTTGAAATGTTGAGTATGAAGTTGGACTTGAAGTGAACTGAAAGCAAACCTGAGACTGCCGGAATCACTTTCCATTTAGCTATAGGCTGCGCTGAAAGCAATGTTAAAATCGGTTCAATCAGCTTTGATATTAGTTCAACTGACTGCTGATGCAATACTTTGAGTTGCAGTATCAATGTCGGATGCATATGGCCATATATTTGGGAATCTTGGGCATGTGAATCCACGGGGCAACAATTTGCCCCAGGCAGACTTACATGGGGGAGATTCCCAAATATTGGGTTGTCGGACGTTGATGTCAACGTGCAAAGTCTCGGCTTGCATATAGGGCATCAAGCCGTAAACGTAAACTTACGGATACGCGTCCGTAATACGCATACGGGAACGTACCGTTTGGACTCCGGACAGTCTCGTATACGAACTCACGGATGCGTACGTATACGCGTATACGCAACTTACCATCAATCTCCAAGATTCTGGTTGAAATCCTGAGTGCCGGTGAGTGCCACTGCAGAAGCTCCTGTTTTCTGACGATCTAATCACCGTTACAATGACCTGACGGGTCCCCAAGTGCGTCGTGGCATGCTATGGGCGCCCAGGACCGGTCAGCTATCAAAATCCATAACACCGAAACCTGCCGAAGCATCGTTTTGTTGGATTTGGGGTCGATTCATCATCCAGGTACACCTGCTGGCTGTGGATAGGATCTTGCGTCTGGATAAGATCCCTGAACTTTTCTCGGAGGAAGTCCCTCAGCTTGTCGCTGTCAGCTGCGCGGAAAATGTCCCAAGCTGCGCACCCCTTGTCACCATCAGATTGGTCAGCTGCGTATGTCATGATATTGAGCGCATCGGCCATATCCATGTGCAGCTTTGTCGAGCCTTTGCTGCCCGCAACTGTACGCTTAGGGTTACCGTAAGCGATGTACATCTTAGGCCCTGAGGTGAGAAATAAAGTGGTTAATAAAAAGCGGACAATTTTTTCTATCGCAGACCTAAATCTGGTGGTACTGCATTTGTGGGGAAGTGGGAAGCAATATTGAGGACACCATCTCCGCACACATAATTGGGAATGAGCACGGCGCGGTGAAAGTCATTGAACAAATTCGGAAATTGAGCCCGAAAATCATTCTGAGGTGGCCAGTCCTACGATATCCATGGTCATGATGAGAAAATATGTTGTCGTAGAAAGAGAAAACAACCTTGAGTTTGTAACACCCTGCTATTTTTTTCTTTGTCTTCGAATTCTGCCCAAAGAACTTGAAAAATTCCTGAACAGTTGTTTGTTCGCTGGTGTCGGTCTGGCAATCAACAATCTCGCACTTGTCGTGACCATGGTTCACAATGAAGTAATCCGGATCCTCGAGTGGGCCGAGATGAAGGAGCGACACAGGAAAGCTGTAGAAGCATGGTCAGCAGACTGTTCTAAATTGGTGGCGGAGGGTGTCCGGAAGAAAGACCTACCCCCCAAGCCCAAGCTGGGCAAAAAGCCCAAGCCGCCGGTCGTTGAGGACAATGAATCAGATGAGGAGGAAGAGGAAGGTGATGCGTGACATCACTGATTCAAGTGCCCCGAATTGTGATGTTTCGGTTCTCCGACGCGTTCTTTTTATCTTGCAACATTGGACATCCTTAATTTGCTTTACAGTACTGCAGTATAGTCTATTATATGTTCTAGTATATACACCTTTATATTTGTGATTTATCGTTGCAGAATAAAAATGTTAGAGGCAAAAGATCAAACTGGTGATTCAAGGAGCCATACTACACTGTATTGGGTGCAAAAATTTAGAACAAGTCCACGAGCTAGGTGGTTGCATCCAAAGAGTTGTTTGGTCACAAATAGATACATCCACAGTCTTGTGGGTGTATCCATGCCCAGATGTTGGTTGCAACCAACTTATATGGTCATAACCAAATCACTCTCTTTATAAAATTAAGTTCCTCTGTCCGTCCGAAGCCGTATCTCCATATGTACATTCGGATCACCAGGATCAAGCTTTATGCGGCCATTATGTGGTCAGCTGACAGAAGCAAGCGGGAGCCGGCGCGAAGCGCCGGTGAGCGCTTGTGTCAAATAAAAAAAGGTGTGGATCCAACCACATTATCTGGGTGCATCCATGAGTTTAAAACCAAACCAGATGGATGCAACTAGGCAGTCTGGTTGCATCCATATGTTCACTGCTTGGACGCGACCAGATCCACTACCTCCCAGATATGGATGCAACAACGTGGGTGGTTGCATCCACCCTGTTTTTGGGGTGTGTGCAGTGGATGTGACCACCATTGTTGGAAGTAGCCGTATTGGCCCAACACTCCCCATAGCGGGGCGTGTGTCAAAATTGGTCAGGGCAGTGCACTGGAGCATGTTTGATCCTAATTTGAGGCTGCGAGCCCAGACACATGCCCAAGGCGAGTTGTGTGACAAGGTGGGTCAGCACAGTGTATCAGTGCATGTTTTATCTCAATTTAAGACCACGAGCCCTGTGCTGAACCTTGCGAAGCAGGAGTGGACTGCTTAAAAATCAGTGGAATGCT
This sequence comes from Mycena olivaceomarginata, assembly GCA_029378375.1. Lineage (NCBI taxonomy): Eukaryota > Fungi > Basidiomycota > Agaricomycetes > Agaricales > Mycenaceae > Mycena > Mycena olivaceomarginata. The sequence continues at coordinate 124,605 of JARKIC010000228.1, read as the reverse complement.
TTGAGATGGACGGACTCCTTTGCTGTATTGGCCCGACACCTCCCCAAGGCGAGGTGTGCATCAAAAGAGGTCAGACCAGTGTATTAGAGCATGTTTGATCCCAATTTGCGGCCGCAAGCCCTGTGCTGAACCTTGCAAAGAAGGAATGGACTGCTTGAAAATCAGTGGACTGCTTCGAAATGGATGGACTCCTTTGCTAGATTGGTGCAACACCTGCCCAGGGCAAGGTGTGTGTAAAAATTGGCCAAGGCAGTGTACAGGAGCACATTTGATTCCAATTTGAGGCCGCAAGCCCAGTTCTGAACCTTGCAAAGAAGGAATGGACTGCTTGAAAATTGGTGGACTGCTTCGAAATGGATGGACTCCTTTCCTGGATCCACCAGACATTTTCCCAAGGCATCAGAGCAGTGTACTAAAGTATTTGTGATGACACTTTAAGCCCGCAAGCCCTGTGCTGAACCTTGCAAAGAAAGAGTGGACTGCTTGAAAATTGGTGGACTGCTTCGGAATGGATGGACTCCTTGGCCAGATTGACACGACACCTGCCCAATGTAGGTTGCCCATCAAAATGGGTCAGAGCAGTGTACTAGAGCAAGTTTGATCCCAATTCAAGCCCGCAAGCCGAGTGCTGAACCGTGCAAAGAAGGAGTGGACTGCTTAAAAATTGGTGGACTGCTTCGAATTAGACGGAATCCTTTGCAGGATTGCCAAGACACCTGCCAAGACGAGGTGCATGGCAAAATGCGACGGAGCAATGTGCTGGAGAATGTTTGATCTCAATTTGGGGCCACAAGCTCAGTGCGGAACCTTGAAAAGAAGGAATGGACTGCTTGCAAATCGGTGTACTGCTTCGAAATAAACGGACTCCTTTGCAGGATTGGCCAGTGACCTGCCACAGGCGAGGTTGTACTTCAAAATGGGTCACAGGACTGTGCTAGAACATGTTTGATCCCAATTTGGGGCCGTGATCCTGGTGCGGACCCTTGCAAAGAAGGAATGGACTAGTTGAAAATCGGTGGACTGCTTCGGAATGGACAGACTCCTTTGCGGGATTGGCCTGTCACCTGCCACAGACGAGGTGCACATCAAATTTGGCCAGGGCAGTGTTCTACGGCATGTCTGATCCCAATTAGGGGCCACAAGCCCAGTGCTGAAGCTTATAAAGAAGGAATGGACTGCTTGAAGATTGGTAGACTGCTTCAGGGTGGATGGACTCCTTTGCAGGATTGGCCAGACACCCGCCAAAGGCGAGATGCACATCAAAATGGGTCAATGCACTATGCTAGGGTATGTTTGATCTCAATTTGGGGCCTCAAGCCCAGTGCGGAACCTTGCAAAGAAGGAATGGACTGCTTGAAAATTGGTGGACTGCTTCAAAGTGCGAAATGGACTGGATCCTCTGCAGGATTGGCCAGATACCTGCCAAAGACGAAGTGCATGCCAAAATGGGTCGGAGCAGTGTGCTACAGCCTGTCTGCTCTCAATTTGGGGCTGCAAGCCCAGGGCTGATCCTTGCAAACAAGGAATGGACTGCTTGAAAATCAGTGGACTGCCTCGAAGTGCGAAATGGATGGACTCATTTGCAGGACTGGCCAGACACCTGCCACAGGTGAGGTGCACGTTCAAATGGGTCACAGGCCTGTGCGAGAGCATTTTTTATCCCAATATGAGGCCGCAAGCCTGGTGCTGAAGCTTGCTCAGAAGGAATGGACTGCTTGAACATTGGTGGACTGCTTCAAAATGGATGGACTCCTTTGCTGGATCCACTGGACACTTGCCCAAGTCGAGTTACACGTCAAACTGGATCAGAGCAGTCTAATAAAGCATGTTTGATCACAACTCACGCCCACGAGCCCAGTCCTGAACCTTGCAATGAAGGAGTGGACTGCTTGAAGATTGGTGCCCTGCTTCAAAATGGATCGACTCTTGCTGGACCGGCCGGACACTTGCCCCAGGCGAGTTACCGGTCAGAATGGGTCCAAGCAATGTACTAGAGCAAGTTTAATCCCAAAGTGAGGCTGCAAGCCCAGGGCTGAACATGGCAAAGAAGGAATGGACTGCTTGAAAGTTGGTGGACTGCTTCAAACTGGATAGACTCTTTTGCTGGATTGGCCAGACACCTGCCGAAAATGAGGTGCATGTCAAAGTAAGTTAGAGCAGTGTACTAGAGCATGTTTCCTTGCAAAGAAGGAGTGGACTGCTTTGAAGTTTGAAATGGACATAGTCCTTTGCCAGGCCAGCCGGACACCTGCCCAGGGCAAACTGTGTGGCACAATGGCTCAGAGCAGTGTACTAGAGCATGTTTGATCCCAATTTGAGGCCGCGAGCTCAGCGCTGAAGCTTGGAAAGAAGGAGTGGACTGCTTGAAAATTGGTGCCCCATGTCAGAGGAACTCCCGCTTTGGACGGTTTTCCATCTGGACCCGATCCGGATGCTTCGGCCACTTCGGATGTTTTGGATGCTTTTCCATCCAGACCGGCTCCAGGTACTTGAATGGTTTTCCGCCCTGCGCTTCGGATACTTCTGTGCCCTTCTATCCGACCGTCAAACCACCCAAGACATCTGTCTGCTCTTACTGGCACGTGCTGTGTGATCAGGCCCACGATCATTGTAGAAACTTCCAGACATGTGCCACTGGGTAGTTACCATTCAGTATATAAGCTTTTGCCTGGCGTGGGGATCCTCATCCTGTCTTCTCTTCGGATTCCCCCTGCTAGGTGCGTAGTATTTCCACTCCTGTATTCTAGTGCCTATATTTATACTTCAGATTCCCCCGCTAGTCTCCATGCCCGGCGCCAAGTGTAAGGTTGCCCTTACACCCCACCTTGAAATGGATGGACTCCTTTGCAAAATCGGCCTGACACCTGCCCAAGGCGAGGTATGTGTCAGAATGGATCAGAGCAGTGTATTAAGAAATACGGTGTTGAAGACCGGATGAACCTTCCAAGAATCGGGAAGTTTAAGCTTGTAAGAATGGCTCCAACCTTGCGGACGACTGTGAAGGGACCATAATGCCGGGCTTCAAACTTCTTCGTTGGGCGATGAGTGACCAAATTCGCGCCAGACAGGTACACCTTATCACCGGGTTTATAGTCGAGATCTGCCTGTCGTTTGGCATTGTAGAACCTCTTCATCATCTCCTGCACTGCTCGGATGGCAGCCCCCACTTCTTCTCAGACCTTCGACATCCAAGTTGCAAGCTTCATTGTATCTTCGGTCGGTACCTCAAGGCGTGGTTCAGTGCCCTTTCACGGATGGAACCCCGGTAACGAAGAAGGGACTGAAACCCGTGGTCTTGCTAACTTGGTCATTGTGGTTGAATTCCGCTAGTGTCAACCAGTTTTAGGGCCCGCAGCAATATGCCGTCCCTCTCGTCGCCACTCAGGGCGCCAAAGCTCTCCATAGAGGGGAGCACAATGTCTTCGCTCATCATGTTATGAGGGCAACTGAAGCACAAAGAGTTCCAATGAATAAGCCTGATAGTGTAGAGTACAGGCAAATAACTACAGCTTATATACTAAAGTCCCTAGGGGTTGTAAATTAATTGTAAATTAAGGTACAGTTTCCAACGGCAACAGAGAAGATTTTATAATGCAAAGTAGATGAAGGAGTATGTGAACATAGAGGGGGCAATTGGGAACCCAAAGGTTGGGAAACTGATCGAAACTGTTAGGGATCCTAAAAGGGTATCCTGGTTCGATTGATCAGATAGTTGATCTGATCAATGATCGGGTTTTTCGAGTTGTTCGGGTTCTGGAGGCAAATGAAAAGACAGTTCATGATGGTGGGGTTGGCCAGACACTTGCCCAGGGCAAGTTATGTGTCAAAATGAGTCAGACCAGTGTACTAGGGCATGTTTGATCCCAATCTGGGGCTGCGGGCTCAGTGCTGAACCCTGCAAAGAAGGAGTGGACTACTTGAAAACCGGTGGACTGCATCGAAATAGATGGACTCCTTTGCCAGATCGGCCAGACACTTGTTCAGGACAAGTTACACGTCAAAATGAGTCAGAGCCGTGTAGTAGAGCATCTTTGATCCCAATTCAAGCCCGCGAATCCAATGCTGAACCTTGCAAAGAAAGCCAGACACTTGTTGAAGGCAAGTTACGTGCCAAAATGAGTCAGAGCAGTGTACTGGAGCATGTTTGATCACAATTTAAGCCTGTGAGCCCAAGGCTGAACCCTCCAAAGAAGGAGTGGACTGCTTGAAAATTGGTGGACTGCTTCAAAGTGGGAAATGGACAGACTCCTTTGCAGGATTGGGCAGATACCTGCCACACATGAAGTGCACATCAAAAAGGGTCAGGGCAGTGTGCTACAGCACATCTGATCCCAATTTGGAGCTGCAAGCCCAGTGCTGAACCTTGCAAAGAAGGAATGGACTGCTTAAAAGTCGGTGGACTGCTTCAGCATGGATGGACTCCTTTGCCAGATTGGCCAGACACCTTCCAAAGGCGAGTTACGTGGCAAAATGATCAGAGAAGTGTACTAGAGCATGTTTGATTGCAATCTGTGGCCATGAGCCCAGTCCTGAACCTTGCAAAGAAGGAGTGGACTGCTTCGAAGCTTGAAATGGACAGATTCCTTTGCCGGATTGGCCCAACACTTGCCCAAGGCAAGTTACACATCAAAATGAGTCAGAGCAGTGTACTAGAGCATGTTTTATCCCAATATGGGGCTGCAAGCCCAGTGCCGAACCTTGCAAAGAAGGAGTGGACTGCTTGAAAACCGGTGGACTGCTTCGAAATGGACAGACTCCTTTGCTGGATTGGCCCGACACCAGGCCACGGCAAGTTACATCCCGAAATGAGTCAGAGTAGTGTACTAGAGCATGTTTGATCCCAATTCAAGCCCCCACACCAGTACTGAACCCTGCAGAGAAGGAGTGGACTGTTTGAAAACCAGTGGACTGCTTCGAAATGGATGGACTCCTTTGCCAGATCTGCCAAGCACTTTCTCAAGGCGAGCTACGTGTCAAAATGAGGCAGGGCAGTGTAACAGAACATCTATGATCCCAATTCATGCCCGCGAGCCCAGTGATGAACCTTGCAACGGAGGAGTGGACTGCTTGAAAAACCGGTGGACTGCTTTGGAATGGACGAACTCCTTTGCCGGATTGGCCCGACACTTGCCCAAGGCGAGTTACACATCAAACGAGTCAGAGCAGGTTACTAGAGCATGTCGCCAATTCGAAGCCATGGGCCCAGTACTGAACCTTGCAAAGATAGAGTGGACTGCTTGAAAATCGGTGGACTGCTTTGAAGTCTGAAATGGACTTCTTTGCTGGATTGGCTCGACACTTGCCCAAGGCGAGCTCCACATCAAAATGAGTAATAGCAGTGTACTGCAGGATGTTTGATCCCAATCTCGGCCCCCGAGCCCAGTACTGAACATTGCAAAGATGGAGTGGACTGCTTGAAAACCGGTGGATTTCTCCGAAATGGATGGACTCCTTTGCCGGATCGGCCAGGCACTTTCCCTGGGAAAGATATGGGTCAAAATGAGTCAGAGTAGTGTACCAGAGCATGTTTGATCCCAATTCGAGCCTGCGAGCCCAGTGCTGAACCTAGCAAAGTTCAAAGCTGTCCACCAATTTTGAAGCAGTCCACTCCTTCTTTGCAAGGTTCAGCACTCGGCCTGCGGGCTTGAATTTCAGGCAGTCCACCCTTTCTTTCCAAGGTTCAGCACTGGCCTAGCTGCACCAAATTGGTCTCATACATGCTCTAGTACACTGCTCTGACTCATTTTGATGTGTGGCCATTTCAAACTTCAAAGAAGTCCACCAATTTTCAAGCAGTCCACTCCTTCCTTGCAAGGTCCAGCACTGAACTCACAGTACCAGATTGGGATCAAGCATGCTCTAGTACACTGGTCTGAGCCATTCTTACGTGTAACTTGCCTTGAGCATGTGCCTGGCTCATCCGGCAAAGGATTCCATCCATTTCGGAGCAATCCACCGGTTTTCAAGCAGTCCACTCCTTTACAAAGTTCAGCACCGGGCTTGCGGACTCGAATTGGGATCAAACATGCTCTGGTACACTCTCCTGACTCATTTTAACGCATCCCTTGCCCTAGGCAAGTGATGCGGAACCTTGCAAAGAAGGAATGGACTGCTTGAAAATTGGTGGGCTGCTACAAAGTGCGAAATGGACATACTCCCTTGCAGGAGTGGCTAGACACCTGCCCAAGATGAGGTACGCATCAAAATGGGTCAGAGCACTGTGCTAGAGCATGTTTGATCTCAATTTTGGGCCATGAGCCCAGTGCTAAACCTTGCAAAGAAGGAGTGGACTGCTTCAAAATTGGTGGACAGCTTTCAAGTTTGCTAGGTCGGCAAACTTCATCGGATCGACGGCATCATGGACCGCTTCGTTTATGTGGATATACTCTCCCAATCCCTTCTCAGCACCCTCGACAACCATAATCTGGACCACAGCACCGTTTCTTTCCACAGGATGGGGATTCAAAGCACAGGTCAAAGCATGCCAAAGGCTGGTTCGACCTTGAAGGGATTGATTTACTTCCTTGGTGCCCAAACTCTCCCGATATAAACATTATAGAGAATTTATGGGCTCATTTGGATCACATGGTACGCGCTAGGGACCCGCTTCCCAAGAATTGCGATGAGCTTTGGGTCGCTTTGAAGGAGGAGTGGGAAAGGATTGATCAGGACTTTATTGACAAATTATACGACAGTATGCCCACCAGGGTGCGGAAGTTATTGAAGGCAAAGGGAGGGAATACTCGTTAATAGCATCCTGTGCCCCTTCCCAATTTTATTTCGCTGCCCACCGCACTTTCTGACTGAAGTTCTGCAAGCTGATCAAAACCAGATCCATCATTGGATCACCTGTCGTCGATGTTGCCCCTCTACAGCTTCGTGTTCTCAGCTTACAGCTCTGATATTTTACAGGCAGAAAACGACATTGTGTGAGCTTTCATTCAAGCCCAAAACCTTGAGTCTACTCAACCCAAGCATGGCGTATGATTCAAATCTTTTTGGGAATCCACGTGATCCAATATTTATTCCGAGTCAGTGTAGGTTTGAACCATGATTTAAACCGAACCCAAGATTGGCAACCTTTTGGTTTGAGCCTGAACCGCCCTGTTGCTGGCTGTCTCGGGGCCCCATTGTGTGCAATAGGCCCCGTGAGGTGTGTCTATTCTATTTTGTCTCAGTTCCACCTATTTTTATCTTTCTGATTCTCCTAGGCTCGCTCCTGCAGCCAGCCCACACCTATATCTGTCTGGCACCTGTTCTGCTCCCGTGCCATTGCTCGCCTGTGCCCGCTTCCGACTTGGGCAGGCAGGAGCCCACACCCTTGTGCTGCTTTGTCCATATGCATGCTCCACCTCCAGCATTCTGGCACCTATTGCATTGGCGCCTCACAGTGCCTGGTCTGGTTCCTCGCCACGTGGTCACTGCACCCCACTCCAGCAGATTGCTCCCGTGCTACTCCCCATATAGCCTGGCCACCTCGCTTCCCTCGACACGCTGCCGTCAGGACTGGGGGGCCAGACTGCCGCATATGAGTGCGTGCTTTTGATGCAGGATGGAATCCCGTCGATGCTTGGCTGCTTGAGGTACCACAGCAACAAACCAGATGTGCACAGCGGTTTTGAGGGCTTCGTCGGAGTAAGCATGAGAAGGTGCGATGAAAGCTAAGCGTCGCACAAGCACAGGGACGGCACGGACTATGAGGTCGCTTCTTGTGGCCGAAGGAACCCAGGCCCCGTTTCTGGACGGAGACTCGCATTCACGAGCTCGACATTCGCAGAACTCCGGGCCGCTGATAAGCCAGCAATTGGGCCATGGTTGGATACACGTAATTTTGCGTGTTTCTGAACGTGCTCATTGCTGAAACTGTTGTTTCTATGCAACAGTACTGGTTCCTGGTAGCTGTTGGGCGAACCACAGAGAAACGGGTGGACGTTCTAAGGAATTAGAACGTCCATTGGCTAGTCTCGCCCTGAAAACTGTAAGGGAAACGTGCAGCCAGATAATAACTCAAGGAACTTCTTTTGACTTGTTTCCAACATTCACTTAAGCAACGGAAACGGGTCAAGGGAACGGGAAGTTGGCAATGTGTTGTGTTGTGTTGAGACGCTAGGGGAGACGCGTTCGGTCACGAGTGTTTCGGTTGCCAGAGTTGTCGGTTTCCATCGGATGCGGATACACCGAAACAGGTGGTCGGCTATTCTGTGGATCCGGATCACAACTCTAAAGGCGTTCTAAGGTTCTTTCTCAAGAACCCTTTCTGGGAAACCCTAGAGAAACGGGTATCTACCGAGACCTACAAAGGAGTACTATCAAGTTCCGTACTTGGAACCAAGGGGAGACTTGAGTTGAAGCAGAAACAGGACGAACGAGATGCAGTGCCGATCTATCGGTGATCGACACACCCTCTGAATAATACAGGGGTGCTGCTGACGGGTTCCTGCCGCGTAATTGGCAAGGGAACATGGCGTGCTCACAGTTGGGAACCAATGGGAGGCGACGCTCGGAAGAACAACCGACGGAAACGCGGTTAAAGAGACGGATAAACGGACTTTTGACTCATTGGGATTGTGTTTTTGGGCTTTGTAACAGTGTCTTGGCGGTTGTATAAGTATCCGAGGGTGTTTCTACAATGGACACAGCATCTTCCCCCGAACTAGTAGGCTATACGCTTGCGCATTGGGTTGATCTGGGATCCTCGGCGAACGCACTCTTATAGAGTAGCACTATTAGTCGAAATCTTAATTGTTTCTGAATCATATATTATTCTGGAAACGCACTTGGGCTTTGCCTGGAAACTGTCTGAACTCTGAGAATCTGTTGGATCTGGGACTCTGTTGAAAGAAACGTTATTGTTGTTGTTTGCGGAGCGGGTTTCAGAAAGTACCGTCAAGGGAAAACTTTGGAAACGTGACTGCTGGCGTTGCTCAGAAAGTACCTCTTTAGGGAAAGCTCTGTGAACGTTCTTGGCCTATAAACTAGGGGCCTTACTTGAGTCTACGGGACTACTTTAAACTTGTTTCTCTGTCGCTTGGACACACACACACACACACGCTGCGAAGCTATAAATCTATCTTGTTTGGAAACAACGTTTCCACTGTGTCTAGAAACACGTTCTACGCAGCTTGCTCTATTATCTCTTTGAGATACGAAACCTCTCCCTACAACCTTTACAAGGCCCTGTACTAGGGGCTGTAACTCGTCGGGATCTTTGGAAACGTGCATATATTGCCGTTTGATTTGTTTGTTGGTTGTTGGAACAGTCTCTGGACTGTTTCTGTGACGCTCTCGAGTCAAGTGGGGTTATTTGTGTGTTTCTTATATAGGTTCTGAGCACATCAATCACCGCTCCTCGGACCTCAAAGGTACATAAAGCCAATGTGTAGACTCGGACTGGGCGCAAACACAAGATGTGAGTTAACTACAAAGATGGATTTCTTGAGGCGCACGTGAGTGCAGCCCGACCGTATCAGCGAGAAGTCGACAACATCGCAAATGGCGCTGTTGGGGCAAAGTGCAAGTACAAGCCCGCAAGAGTAGAGGATCTTCACAGCTATCTTCGCGTAGAGATCTCGACATTCGAGCAGCATACGAGCTCAGGTGCATACAGACCCAAAAGAGAACAGTGGCGCCTAAGGCCTTGATGTTAACTCGAGGTACAGCATTGTGATGCACGCGAGGGTGGACTTCACAGCTGCGAAGGTGGAAACTCGAGCCGAGAAGGGCGAGCTCAACACCTACGCAGCATCGTCACAAGCCCACACTCTGTGACCTGGTGGAAGGAGCGATGCGGGGAACAGTGAACACCGTGCAGATCCGAAAGGCGGATTGCACCCATGCAAGTCGGGCAGCATTGAAGCTCTACTCACACGCGCAAAGTGAAGGCTGCAAGGCCAGAACGCCAACGGCACTGTACTTTGGAAGGTGTTGAGTTGCCACGCTGAAATGCTTGCTCGGTGTCTACAACAGCAGTACTAGTTTAATCAAGACCCAACGAGCAGAATGCGAGTTGCTTGATTAAGGCAAAAACGCAACTACTAACCAAATCCTAACTACTTTCCCCTTGAATGGTTTAGACTGTGCCGCCAAGTACGGGTCTTTTGAACACTTTAAGAAGGTTCAAGGAGCACAGATAATCCAACAGAGGTTGCGAGGAACAAGCCTGTTTTAAGAGGTCTAGTCCGAAGTGCAAGGTTTGATTTAGAGTATTAGACCTCTTTGAGCAATGCCAAACGAGTGCCTAAGCCAACAAATCGAGTTTAAAAGCTTTAGAAGCTTGAGCCAACAATCCCAATCCTAACAAGGTGCCGTGTTCTCCAAATCCCAAATAATAAGCCTTCCAAGGCTACTGTAGTATGGTGCCGTGTTCTCAATCCTAATAAGCTCTCTCTAGCTTCTTAACCGTTTCCAATCCCAAAATCCCGATCCAACAATTGATATTGAGTTACTCGTGCAGACGAAACAAAACTTCTTAACGAAGTCAGTCCTGGGTGACAAGTCCCGAATCTCCGTCGTTTATCAAGCAATACCCGGTAACGGCTAATGCTCTTAGTGACAGAAAGTTCAGTGCCTATCCATGCCAAAACCTCCTCCTTATATACTGTACAATTACGCTTACAATACGATGATTAGTCTACTGGCTGGTATATGAGTAAGACGTCCGTAGTTAATCACGTGTGGGTAAATATATAGGATCCTCGTGTGTCGACCCCTTAATGCTTGAGTGTGTCCGGTGTGACTGCTCCTGGTCCGATCGTGTAGACAGTCCCATCTTCTATCCTCTTGTCCCCCGTTCAGGACCTTCAGTTTTAGGTAGACGTAGGTACTGGCTCTGAGCCGGTACCTTAATCAGCCCAAACCGCCAAGTGGTTGTGGAGATATGCGAGTCACCGTCCTGGCCTGGTTCAAGTAACCAAATCAGGATGGCAACAATGATCGGATAGTTGATAAGCGAAGTTCAACCACAGCCGGGGTAACCGGTTACTGTTAAACCCGAATCACCTGACCCGTCGCGCAAGGCTCCCTCTGTAAATCAAGCACAACAAAGCACTCGAACGCCTAATCAAGACCCCACAGTGGTGCCCCAGATCATCAGAGAGGATGATTAATATTGCCCGTGTTGTTTGTAGGCCCCCGCGATGCCTTGATTAAGCAGCGATCCTTAATCTTGGCAATTAAACCCTTAATCGTGGATGTCAACCAGTATGAACTTTCCAGTTGATGCATCCCAGGCGGACTTGATTAAGGTCCTCATGCAGGATAAAGCCTTGATTAGCCATATAGGACTTATGCTAATCCTTTGGAGCAGCGCGCTACATGATTAAGGTGGAAATCGGCAAATTCCTTGCTATTTCACCCATGGTCCGTTTCACGGCTTATCAACACAAGGTTCGAAGGGCATGTTGATGGAATGCAGCAAAAGAGATCAGAGGATGAGCTGCAAAGAGTTATGCCCACGCGCTCCGTATTGACGAGTAGGCTCGATACAATGAACTAGCGCTGCGCTGGAGGACTCCCAGCCATTGCGCCCATGCAAGGCGAGTGGCTAGGTTCATAGCGAGCAGCTGCGAGGGTGGAAGCTTGAGCCGAGAACGGCGAACTCAACACCGATGCAGCAACGCAGCAGTCCGAATGCTGAGAATGGGCAAGCTTGGAAGGTGCAGCGCGTGGATAATGAAAATCGGGCAAGTCCGGGTGTCCACAGGCAGAGCGGATATCCACACGCATAGAGTCCTGTATGGGCATGCAGCCACAGCGATGCCAAATCACAGGAACGGGGCTCAAGCCGAGACCAATGAACCCAGTGTTCCAAAGACCCAGGCCGGCCGGGCAGGTCTCAAATTGCAGGCTTGAAGTACAGCACGGATGATGCTACGTGTAAGGTGGACGGACATTGAGAGATACGCGCTGGAAACAGCAACAAGGCAGAGCAACTGCCCTAGAGGCCTCGGAACAATGTCCACACGACAGTGGGAGATTGACTTCACAGCAAGCAGCTGCAGAGGTGGAAGCTCGAGCGAGGACGGCAAGCTCAACACCTACGCAGCGACATCACGATTCCGTACCCTGTCGGTATCTGTGGAGGGATATCGACCTTGACAAGCAGTCTAGCTGCGCGACAGAACTGAGTTGTGGCTGAATACAACATCATCCAACGGGAAGAGCAGCAGCCCCCAGTGCAGGCCAAATGCGAAGTCAGATGAACCGGCAAGATACAGCACGCAGAGCACCAAGGGGATGCTGCAAGTGCGAGGTCGAACAGTGGCTCGGTGCGAGATCACAGACGAGGCAGAGCACTGAGCAGCTGCCAATTCAGAATCATTGCTCATGCGCTAGACCTCCAATGACATCTGCATTCACAGAACTGGAGAAATCCGGACCGTATGCGTGCGTGGGGCCGGCGATGTCTCAGAGCAATGAGATGCAGAGCTTCCGACGAACGACAAGAGAACTAGCACAAGGATCAATCAACACGAGCGCTGCGAGGGTGAACATTGTGGTCACGTTGTCGACGGTGTGGGAGCGGTGACGGGAACACGCTGCACGCCATCTGGATTGACAGAACAGAATTCGCATGGCGACTACCACACCCATGGTCGCAACATTGGCCTAGAGCGATAACGGATTCGAGGGAGCTAGCGAGTCTGAGGTGACGAGGTTGTGGCAAGAAGGAAGAAACCAATATAATATTAAGGTAATGAATAATCCAAGTCCAAGCTCACGCTACGAGGCGGAGTTCGGGACTGTTGTATGATTCAGTCCAGGAGCTCACGCAACACTGTGCAGATGCTCGAGAACATATGGAAGAAAGGAACCCGCAAACCGAGAGTCAGAAAAGCAAGGTTTTGAAGCTGGAGCAGGTGCTACGGGCACAAGTCCAAAATCACATGGGGAGCGGAGTTCAGGACATCGTAGCTTGAAAGGCCCTAAAAAGCCTTCAGCGCAACAAGTAGATAGCGTGGAAGGGTGCTGGGGTCCCATAACGTGGGGATGCCGATTGGTGAGGTGTGGGAGGAGGAGAAGGGGATCGGCATGCTGACTGATGCCGTTGCGCTCCAAGAACGGAATGATTGGAGGGGAGAGTGAGCAACGGGGCATCTCGAGGAGTCGATGCTGAGGTCCCAGAAGGGGCTCTCGATTCAGGAGAGCTCAGCGAAGACGAATGCCGTATAAGGTGCTCTCGAGACACCTTCATATCCTGCTTGAGTGAAGCTCCCCTGTGCGTCCACCACTGTGAAGCGACCTGGCTTCGGCAAGGGGCTTCTCATAAGATATGAAGGGATACCTAGCGCAAGCGTATTGAGCAAGCGCTGGAGGCCGATAATCCGGGCCAATGGGGGCGCCTGTAACCCTAGTGCGAGGGGCCATGTCATCCTTGACGGGATGAGCAGTTGAATGGGGTACTCAGCCTGGGTGACGGATTATCGGTGTCGCACGTACGACTCTGGCTTTGGGGCTCAGGTCGTAGTATGCATCAAGGAGTAATTCGATTACATAATATACAAAGCTGTGTGTTCCGTGGAATCCTGACTAAGCTACTGACTTACGATGCTAAGGCCTTTGGGCATGAAATAAGTGCACAACTACCCAGGTGTCACAATTTTGAAGCAGTCCACTCCTTCTTTGCATGAGTGTACTGCTTGAAAATTGGTACACTGCTTCAAAATAGATGGAGTCCTTGCCCAGGGAACCTAGACACCTGCCCAAGGCGAGGTGTGCGTCAAAATGGGTCAGAGCAAGGTACCAGAGCATCTTTGATCCAATTTGAGCCTGTGATCCCAGTGCTGAACCTTGCAAAGAAGGAGTGGACTGCTTGAAAAATCAGTGGACTGCTCTGAAATGGATGGACTCCTTCAGATCGGCCGGACACCTGCCCAAGGCGAGGGGTGTGACAAAATGGGTCAGGGCAGTGTACTAGCACATGTTTGATGCCAATTCAAGCCCCGAGTGCTGAACCATGCAAAGGAGTGGACTGCTTGAAAATTGTTGCACTGCTTCGAAATGGATGCACTCCTTTGCCAGAGCAGCCAGACACCTGCCCAAGGCGAGTTGGGTGTCAAAGTGGGTCAGTGCAGTGTATCAGTGCATGTTGTCCAACACTTTCCTATACCTCAACCACCGACCTTCCATGCCATCAAATTCTTCGCTATGTGAACTCTCAACTCTCGCAAGAGGTGTTCCGTGCTCTCTGGGCCCATGGGGACCCGCTATTGGTGACTGACGTGACTCAAAATTTCGAGTTGGCATGGCCACTTGTCGAGCTCTGCCTGCAGCACCTTCTTGTGTTCCCTCTCCAGCTTTTTGGCCTCCTTGTCAGCAGCTTTCGACTTTCGCCCCTCATCCAACTCCCGCACCGCGTTGTAGAACTCGTCCGAAGACAAGCACTGTGCTTTGCCTTTGAAGAGTTTTACACGGTCAGCCGTCCCTTTCTCCTCCTTCTGGTAGAGTGCTTTGTTCATTCTTTTTAGCCCCATGTTCTGGAACACCATCGTGGCATTTGCTTGCTCAATGATCTGGTCTCACACAACAACATGCTGACGTGCAAGGGGGAGCTCATTTTGCAAGTCAGTGACCATGGTCTCGAGCTTCCCCCTTGTTTTGTAGGGCTCGGTGCTTGTGCTAGGGTTGGAAAGTGTCCAATTTGGTGTCGCAAGCGAGCGCGGGACAGCTTGGATGACGGGTGGGAGGGTCGCAGTGTTGTACGACTTCACTTTGGGACTGCTGAGGAGGAGGGAACCCGCCGAAGTGGTGCCAAGGTGCGCATACAGTGACCGCATTTTTTTCGAAGGTGACCACAGTGCAGGGTCGATGTTTTCGAGGTCATCGTCACTGTCCTCTCGCCCACGTCGCCGCGATGGTGTCTGTGATGGTGTCTGCAGTAACCTCGAAGTGCTTGCAACAAGGTTCGATGGGGACAAGTCGAAACGGGTGGGGGGATGCGCGTGCATGGCATTGGTGATAGCACGGATGGGGCTCAGCTGTGGCATGGGGAACTCGGTGCGGGTGGACGTTGCGCAGCTGGGCTTCATCTGCTGCTCAGTGACAAAGTTTGGATTGAATGGTATGACACCTGTCACTTTGAAAGCAGCCTGAACCGTTGATTCATCGAACACTTCCAGGTATGCTGGCGCCCACACCAAGAGAAACTCGGCCTTCGACACGTCACGCATCATTCGGGATTCGAATGCCACGATTGCGGCCTGCCAGCATGCTTTCATCTTCGCAAAACACATGACGTCAAGCCCCTGGAGTGCATGGGTGCAATGCGGAGGGTATCCCAGTAAGATAATGTTGTTTTGTTGTGCGAAGTCAAGACATTTCTGACTGTAGTGCGAGTTGTGGCCGTCCCACAGTACCACGCGTGGGAGGCCGTTTGCTTCCTCCTTTGTCGCCGGGTCGAAGATCTCAGAGAGCCAGTAGTAGCTGAGGTCGTAGTTTGTCCATCCATTCGGTGATACTGCGAGGCTGTTTCAATGGTAAGTAATATTTCTGGTGCCATTGTTGAGAACTGACTACGCATTTATAGTGTTCCCATTATTCCATGCCGATTGGAAATTCACACCCGGGTAGATGATCATCGGCGGCACAATCATCTTGCCATCGCCGCGGATTGTTACCAGTGCGGTAATGTTTTGCCAACTGGCCCCACCCTGTTTGTGCTGAGTCTTTGTTCCACGTGTGCCAACCACTCGCTCCTTCCCTGTATATCCTGTCGGAAACCCACTCTCGTCCATTCCATAGACCCTGTCTGGTGAGACACCGTTATCAACAATCCATTTCTGCACCAGATCAACCCATGACTTGACAGCTTCGGGATTCAGGCTCCGCGCCCTCTGCGTGTCAAGCAACTTGCTCCAAAAGGTCTGCAGTACTGCGTGATGTCAATCAAGGAATGCGAAGACCCATTTGGCCCCAACGGGCTCGAAGTCCACGCTGTGCGTGACTTGGAGGATGGTGTTTGCATGGTGCTCGATTTGGCGGTGAAGAAGTGGGAACCCTCAATCCACAGACTCGCGCATAAACTGCACCAGTGTCCATTCTTGGACGAGGGTGACTTCTGCTTCTCCTGATTGGCCTCCGTAATACTTTGTCCACCTTGTATACGTCGATTCAGGGTAGAATATGATATTCTATGGCTTTGTGCAATAGCGCGGATGGATTTCTTTTGCCCAAAGGCGGCCGGCCTCGTCTGTTCTAGACGATATTCGCGTACTGCAGCGGCCACCTTAAACTCCTTCTGATGACTCTGCTCATGAGCCTTGACGCGATCTGATTTGGCGCGGCCAACCATGGAGACTTTAGCGGCTCACGGAAAGCTGGTGGAAGACGGAGATTTCACAAGAGATTGTGTCAACAAACACCTGTCACGCCCTTCACGTGGATCAATCCAAATCATTTCTAGGGTGCTCAATTTTGGCCAGATTGCCCTACATTATAGGAAGGAATTGTAGTAAGGAAGGTATTTTATCGTACGGAAAATACTTTGAGGTAAATATGGTCCAAATTAGCCAAGATTGGCTGAATCAGAAAGTGGATCAGTCCATCATCAAGCACTGATTGGGACAAAAACCCGTCCCACCCGAGCTCCACTCCAATTCTGTCTATGAAATTAATCTGAGAGGTCTGTATAGCACATATGATACTGCATGTTTACGGACTTGAGTCCCCGAGTCTTGTGTGTGGCTTAAAATATTATTGATTCAAGGAACCCTCCTGATTCAAGGACCCATACTACACTGTATGATTTTTTTGAAACAGTTTAAATTGTTCATGTTCACCTTGCTATATCTTACCACTTCCTTTCATCCCAGTGCTCCTTCTAGCTGCTTGCTCATTTTCCAAAGCTGTTCCCAGAAGAATTACCATTATGGGTTGTTGTGGCCTGTTTGTTGGTTTGCAGCTGTCCTTTTCCTACATCAGCCCTTCCCTGGCTCATAATTCAACTGTTTTGGATGATTTAACTGTAAAGGAATGTTATTATAAGTTCCTGGAAGGTTACTGGCAATAATATAGGGTGAAAATGGCAAACCTTCCCTTTTGGGACACTAACACCTTTTGCTCAAAAAGGAAATTTCTGACCTCCACCCTTCCCTGGGTCATAATTCAACTGCTTTGGATGATCTAACCATATAGGGATGTTATTCTAGTTTCCTTCAAGGTGATCAAGCTAAATCAGAGCCCTTCATAATGCAATAATAGAGCGAAAATAGCGAACTTGATAAATTGTGCTCCAGGCCATAATAATATCTTGGGGATACAGCAATTGTAATGGCTCCTGACTGTATTTCCCTGTTTCATCAGGCCATAGGAACACCTGTAAGTGATGGACTATGTTATAATCATGAATCTGATATAACCTTCCCTTTTTGGGACACTAACACCTTTCACCCAAAAAGGAAATTATTGGCATCAACTGTTCCCTAGCTCATAATTCAACCGTTTTGGATGATCTAACTGTATAGGGATGTTGTTCTAAGTTCTCTGAAGCTGCCTAGGATATGATAAATCCCATTACAGTACAATAATTGAGTGAAAATACCGAATTTCATCAATTGTGTTCCTGGCCATAATATTGTGGGGACCTACCAATAGAAATGGCTCTTGGCTGTATTCCCTGACTCCTAGAGGTTGGAAGAACACTCTCCAGGTGATTTATCATACTCTTATGATGAAAAGGATTGCAATTTGGCTATACAAGGAAATTGAATTTTGACCCATGCTGGGCCTCCCCATGGTTTGAAATATCCCAGAACACATCCTTTGAGCTTGGCTCATGTATATATATTCAGAAAGTAGACAATCTACACCAAGAACACCTCAGGCCCCATGTTTGAGGTGATGATATGTTATATTGTTGTGCACCCTATTCAGCATGCTACAGGGTCATGGAAACCCTTCTCAAGGCTCCTAGTAGATATTCCAGGCTGTATAAAGAGCTTTCAGCCAAGAAGCAGGGCAATATATAGGATCATAAGCTTGAAATATGGCAAATGACACTTTTTGGGTATTTTGTGAACAGGGCACCGGAGAGACCACTGAGTGTGAAATAAACACTACCAACGGAAAGTTACAATGTAAATGACTCAGATTGCGCTTTCTTTGAAGTGTCTTGCAGGTTTGATCCCAATTTGAGGCTGCGAGCCCAGTGCTGAACCTTGCAAAGAAGGAGTAGACTGCTTGAAAATCGGGGGACTGTTCCCGTGAGCCCAGTGTGGAACTGTGCAAAGAAGGGGTGGACTGCTTCGAAATGGAGGGACTCCTTTGCTGGAGTGGCCAGGCACTTGCGCAAGGCAAGTTATGCATCAAAATGAGTCAGAGCATTGTACTAGACCATGTTTGATCCCAATTCGAGCCTGCAAGCCCTGTGCTGAACCTTGCAAAGGAGGAGTAGACTGCTTCAAAACCGGTGGACTGCTTCAAAATGGATGAACTCCTCAAGGCGGGTTGCCTGTCAAAATGGGTCAGTGCAGTGTACTCAAGAATTTTTGATGCCAATTCAAGCCCCAAGCCCAGTGCTGAACTGTGCAAAGAAGGAGTGGACTGCTTGAATATTGGTGGACTGTTTCAAAATGGATGGACTCCTTTGCCAGATCAGTGTGACAGCTGCCCAAAGGGGTTGCCCATCAAAATGGGTAAGAGCAGTGTACTAGGGCATGTTGGTCCAGTTCAAACATGCGATCCCAGTGCTGAACCGTGCAAAGAAGGAGTGGACTGCTTGAAAATTGTTGGATTGCTTCGAAATGGATACACTCCTTTGCCAGAGCGGCCAGACACCTGCCCAAAGTGTGTTGCGTGTCAAAGTGGGTCCATGCAGTGTACCAGTGCATGTTTGATCCCGATTTGAGGCCGCGAGCCCAGTGCAGAACCTTGCAAAGAAGGAGTGGACTGCTTCAAAATGGATGGACTCCATTGCCAGATCGGTGCGACACCGGCCCAAGGAGGGTTGCCCGTCAAATGTGTCAGAGCAGAGTACTAGAGCATGCTTGATCCCAATTCAGGACCGCTGATAAGCCAGTAATTGGGCCATGGTTAGATACACGTAATTTTACGTGTTTCTGATCATGCTCATTCCTGAAACTGTTGTTTCTATGCAACAGTACTGGTTCCTGGTAGCTGTTGGGCGAACCACAGAGAAACGGGTGGACGTTCTAAGGAATTAGAACTTCCATTGGCTAGTCTCGCCCTGAAAACTGTAAGGGAAACGTGCAGCCAATTAATAAGTCAAGGAACTTCTTTTGACTTTTTTCCAACATTCACTTAAGCAACGGAAACGGGTCAAAGGAACGGGAATTGGGCAATGTGTTGTGTTGTGTTGAGACGCTGAGGAGGCGCGCTGGGTCACAAGTGTTTTGGTTGCCAGAGTTGCCAGTTTCCATCAAATGCGGATACACCGAAACAGGTGGTCGGCTATTCCGAGGATCTGGATCACAACTCTAAAGGTGTTCTAAGGTTCTTTCTCAAGAACCCTTTCTGGGAAACCCTAGAGAAACGGGTATCTACCGAGACCTACAAAGGAGTATTATCAAGTTCCGCGCTTGGAAACAAGGGGAGAGTTGAGTTGAAGTAGAAACAGGTCGAACGAGATGCAGCACCGATTTATCGGTGATCAACACACCCTCTCAATATTAGAGAGCTTGAGCCCAAGCGGCATGCCGCTTTTAGGTTGTGCAAAAAGCGGCATGCTGCTTTGTTACAACTTTTGTGTGCACCTCAAACTCACACACCCTGATGCTCTTGCACCTTGTTAATGCCCTTTAGGGGAAAAAAAGAAAAAAGTGGCATGCCGCTTTTTGCACAACCTAAAAGTGGCATGCCGCTTGGGCTCAAGCTCTCTAATACAGGGGTGCTGCTGACGGGTTCCTGCCTCGTAATTGGCAAGGGAACATGGTGTGCTCATAGTGGGGAACCAATGGGAGGCGACACTCGGATCGAAAGACAACTGACAGAAACACGGTTAAAGAGGCGGATAAACGGACATTTGACTCGTTGGGATTGTGTTTTGGGCTTTGTAACAGTGTCTTGGAGGTTGTATAAGTATCCGAGGGTGTTTCTACGATGGACACAGCATCTTCCCCCGAACTAGTAGGCTATACGCTTGCCCATTGGGTTGATCTGGGATCCTCGGCGAACACACTCTTATAGAGTAGCACTATTAGTCGAAATCTTAATTGTTTCTGAATCATATATTATTCTGGAAACGCGCTTGGGCTCTGCCTGGAAACTGTTAAGAGCTCTGTGACTCTGTTTGAACTGGGACTCTGTTGAACTGTTGAAAGAAATGTTCTTGTTGTTGTTTGTGGAGCGGGTTTCAGAGAGTACCGTCTAGGGAAACTTTAGAAACATGACTGCTAGCGCTGCTCAGAAAGTACCTCTTTAGGGAAAGCTCTATAAACGCTCTTAGCCTATAAGCTAGGGGCCTTACTCGAGTCTACGGGACTACTTTAAACTTGTTTCTCTGTCGCTTGGACACACACACACACTGCGAAGCTATAAATCTACTTTGTTTGGAAACAATGTTTCCACTGTGTTTAGAAACATGTTCTATGCAGTTTGCTCTACTGTCTCTCCTGGAGATACGGAACCTCTCCCTACAACCTTACAAGGCCCTGTACTAGGGGCTGTAACTCGTCGGGATCTCTGGAAACGTGCATATATTGCCGTTTGATTTGTTTGTTGGTTGTTGGAACAGTCTCTGGACTGTTTCTGTGCCGCTCTCGAGTCAAGTGGGGTTATTTGTGTATTTCTTATATAGGTTCTGAGCACATCAATCACTGCAAGCCCAGTGCTGATCAGTGCAAAGAAGGAGTGGACTGCTTGAAACTTGGTGCACTGCTTTGAAATGGATGACTCCTTTGCCAGAGCAGCCAGACACCTTCCCAAGGCAAGTTGTGTATCAAAGTGGGACAGCACAGTGAGCCTAGTGCTGAAGCTTACAAAGAAGGAATGGACTGCTTGAAAATTGGTGAACTGCTTCGAGATGGATCAACTCCTTTGCCAGATTGGTGTGACACCTGCCCAAGGCAGGTTGCCCATCAAAATAGGTCAGAGCGGTGTACTAGAGCATTTTTTATCTCAATTTGGGGCTGCGGGCCCAGTGCTGAACCTCTCAAAGAAGGAGTTGAATGGTCTGCTTCAAAATCGGTGGACTGCATCAAGATGGACGGACTCCTTTGCCAGATTGACCTAACACCTGCCCAAGGCGAGGTGTGCGTCAAAATGGGTCAGAGCAGTGTCCTAGAGCACTTTTGATCCCAATTTGAGGCTGCCAGCCCAGTGCTGAACCTTGCAAAGAAGGAGTGGACTGCTTGAAAATTGTTGCACTGCTTCGAAATGGATGCACTCCTTTGCCGAATTGTTCTGACACCTGCCCAAGGCAAGGTGTGCATCAGAGCAGTGGACTAGAGCATGTTTAATCCCAATTCAAGCCCACGAGCCCAGTGCTGAACCGTGCAAAGAAGGAGTGGACTGCTTGAAAGAGAACATACGAGGCATGGGAGGGTCGGGTCGGGTCGGACCCGACCCGACCTGTCCTGACCTAACACGTGCATATACACGTGCACTTCGACGCGTAAACAAAGCCGGATGTATCCACTGTTTGCTGTCTTTTTTGCTTCCCAGAGTCTTCTGTCATAAGACACTGTGATTATCGTGATCGGATGATGTTTCCACAGCTGGAGGAGTTAAATATCATTTTTCTTTACCCAAAGTGCTCATGTCTGCTTTATTTCACGCGTTTTCTGTCGGAGCATGCAATAAATTTGGGTCCAGTGGCCAAGTCAACACTTGGATATGGGGAGTCTACCTGTTAGGCATGTTTTATGGCTGTTTTACACTCTTGGTAATTTTGAATTGATCTTCCGAGCGAACCCTTTGCCACTCGAAGAATTAAGGCTGTGTAAGGGCAACCTTAAGCTCGGCGCAGGGCACAGAAACTAGCGGGGGAATCCGAAGTATAAATATGGGTACTAAATACAGGAGCAGGAATACTACGCACCTAGCGGGGGAATCCAAAGAGAAGAAAGGATGAGGATTCCCACGCTAGGCGAAACCTTATATACGAATCAGTAACTACCCAGTAGCACGTGTCCGGAGGTATCTAGAATGATCACGGGCCTGGTCGCATATCACATGCCAACGAGAACAGGCGGGCGGGAAGCCGGAGGCATTAGCCGGAGCGGAAACCGGAGCGGAAGTTGGAAAGATAGCTGGAGATATAGCCGGAAAGGCCGGAGATATAGCCGGAAAGGCCGGAAGAGCGGGGGTTCCCCTGACAGGCTGGGAAACGCGTACTTCCTAATTTGACATGGAAAAGAGTTGAATTGTACGACTAGCAATGTGGCATCTCTCAGGCTGTATCCTAGATATGTCTATAACACATGCCATCTGAAGGTTGAACCACAGGCAAGAGAGCAGCGTGGCAGGTTACAAATTGCCATATTTGGACACCGGCGGTCGTCTGTACTTGCCGCAATTGGTATGGCCAGGCCTAGGCCTGCATAGCCATTGGGCCGGGTCGAGTCGGGTCGACCCAAACCCGACCCGAACTCCCCATCGCTCCGACTTTCTGGCTTGAAAATCATTGCACTGCTTCGAAATGGATGGACTCCTTTGCTGGATTGGCAAGACATCTGCCCAAGGTGAGGTGTGTGTCAGTCACACCAGTGTACTAGAGCATGGTTGATCTCAAGTTCAGGCCTGAGCCCGGTGCGGAACCTTGCAAAGAAGGAATGGATTGCTTGAAAATCGGTGGACTGCTTTGAAGTACGAAATTGACAGACTCCTTTACAGGATTGCCAGACACCTGCCAAATGCGAGGTGCAAGTCAAAATGGTTCACAGGAGTGTGCTAGAGCATGTTTGATCCTAATTTGGGGCCGCAAGCCCAGTGCGGAACCTTAGAAAGAAGCAATGGACTGCTTGAAAATTGGGGGACTGCTTCAAAATGGACGGACTCCTTTGCAGGATTGGCCAGACCCCCAACAAAGACGATGTGCATGTCAACATGGTTCAGGGAAGTGTGCTACAGCATGTCTAATCCGAACTTGGGGTCAAAATCCCAGTGCTGAACCTTGCAAAGAAGGAATGGACTGCTTGAAAATCGGTGGATGGCTTCGAAATGGATGGACTCCTTTGCAGGATTGGCCAGACACCTACCAGAGATGAAGCACACATAAAAGTGGGTCAGAGCAGTGTGCTAGAGCATGTTTGATCCCAATTTGGGGCCAAGGGCCCGGTAAGGAACCTTGCAAAGAAGGAAGCAACTGCTTTGAAAATTGGTGGACTGCTTCAAAGTGCAAAATGGACTGGATCCTTTGCAGGATTGGCGAGACACCTGCCAAAGACAAGGTGCATGTCAAAATGGGTCAGAGTAAGTAGTGTCCTAGTGTTTGATCCCAATTTGGGGCTGCGAGCCCAGTGCAGACCTTTGCAAAGAAGGAATAGACTGCTTGAAAATTGGTGGACTGCTTCGAAGTGCGAAATGGATGGACCTATTTGTAGGATTGGCCAGAGTCCTGCCACAGGCGAGGTGCACTTCAAATTGTGTCACAGGAGTGTGCTAGATCATGATTGATCCCAATTTAGGGCTGCGAGCCCAGTGCTGAAACTTGTGAAGCAGGAATGGACTGCTTGAAGACACAATTTGTGAGGAATGACAGTATCATTTTCGAGCCATCCCAAGGCACTCCTTTGGAAAAATAGATGCCTCTCCAGGGCGATGGCCCGAGTAATCTCGGTGTCACTCGATAAAGTCACACAGGATCCATCGGGATGTTCGACACCCTCCAAAAGTGCCTCCTCAATAGAGTGAGATAGTTAGAATATTGAGTTGTGCATGTACATTAGATTGAGGAGATTAGGATGGATGCCCTGTTTGCCTTCGATCTTCATCCAATCGTCAGGCAATGTGACCCAAGCTTCGAGGTCAGCACGGTGTTCGGAGTGTAAATGCGACAACGTGTCATCTCCAGCCTGAGGGATATCGTATTTCTTACCTAATCGTAACATAGCTACGACTACGGCGAACGGCCGAGAGGCTGAGTTATGGAAGCTGGACCGAGAACAGGATTGAGAAATCAGGGAATGAAGACAATGACATGTAATTTACGGGTCATAAAGCACGCCGAGAAGCAGTTCCCAATCTTTTGCCGTGGCTGAAACGCGCACAATCGGACACCCTTCCACTGTTGCCTCGTCCGGGGGAAGCGGGATTGAGACGAATGCCGCGCCAGAACGTCGCAATTTATACGGAACTGAGTAGATTGCACTTAGAGGATTATGTCGCTATATGGCAGCCAGATTTTGGAGGGAACTGGTGTGGTATCAGGGTCGGCTGAAGAAGAGTCTGCCGTCCGTTCTTTTTCGTTTGACAGGAGGAGTGTCTGCCATTGTTGGGAAGCGGATTGGGCAGGAGAAAGAATTGTGTAAGAAGTCAGTGACGGAGCAGAAAAAGCAATTGTCACTGACCGGACGCAAACCGGGCGCGGCTGAACTCGACTCGGACGCGAAAAAAAAAATAGCAGATTAGCATTCAGGTCAATCCCAAGTCCATAATCACAGAGACCTAATCTAGGTCTTTCAAATCTTTCCACTCAGAAGTCCAAAAAAAGGAGGGCAACAATTGCCAACCCTTAATCGCACGTTCCCGGTCGTAAATCATGGTAGCCGCGTCTTCGCAAACGGGACAGAGCATCCCTGCCATCCGGTCGTCCCATTCATCTATTGTGAGACCCAGATTGAACTAGCCTTCGTGATCTTGGTCGACGATGCGAATCATTGCGTTTTTCTGCTGCGTGCAGCGACTCGGCGACTGACATGAGTGGTGGGGCCAGAACAGATTCTGGTGCTGAAAGAGCTACAATCCGCCTAAATGTGAACGCCCTCCTTAGACCACGTTCGTTGATGCGAAACCGTGTAGATTCAACCTGGAGAATCATGTCGCCATAGGGCATCCAAATTCCCCACCGGGCGGAAGCAGCGTTGCCGGCGGCGCATTTAACGTGGAATTCGGATGTGCTTCACTTCTTTTTCTTCTTGGGTTTCCAACGTACGAGAGACTGCGAAGGGTTCGGTTGAAACATTTACTATTCTTTGCAAAGCTAACTCGCATTAGAGAGAGCCCGGAAGCTATGTACATCAGCCTGTGGCCATCCTAAATTCGAAGCGGAATTTGGTCAGGATCCCACCCAACAAAACACGAAGATGATTTATACACTGATTGACCGTTTAAGCCCAGCCGCGTCCCCATTGAACAAGTCCTGGTCGCCCGGGTTCGGTCCCGAGTCTGCGTATTGCCAGAACGTCGTGAAACTGGAATCTCGATTAGCGTGGAGCTCAAGCAAAGTTCAAGATGAGATGACAAGGACCTCCAACCAGCGGGCAGCGTTCCGATGCTAGATGAGTAGCGTGCGATCCAGAGAGGGTTGTTCGCGGCGAATTTGGCGCTGTTTCCGGTGCGAGCTTCCACCAGTCGGTCGTGGTGTAGATTACTGTGAGCGCTGTCACACGAAGTAGCATCACAAACCTGGATGTCTATACGTTTTATGAATTGAAGACGTCAGCAGATGTAATGATATTTCTGCCGTATTTACCGAGTGGTTGCCGCATGGTAGGTCGAAGCGCGAAGTCGGATATCTAGGAAATCATCGCAGATGCGCTGAGCCCGTAGCATTCCGCTCCATTTGAATTATCTGTGGGTCGTGAGTTTGAAACTTTCGAGTAGATGGGAAGAAACAAGGGTCGTCTCACATTCGATGTCCAGTGCTCCAGGGAGAGTTCTCCCGTCGGCACTCCAACCACCTGTATGTTGAAGCTGAGATAAAAGTCATACAAATGACAAGGCGCGCGCATACCTCCATGAGCGAGGAAGTATCTGGCCTGCGCGGTGCCCGAGCTGCTACCTGGATGGGCGAAATGATAACCCCCCGCGGATAAGTCCAGCCATCGTGGCGCCGCTGTACTTGGAACTGCAGGCAGGATCTTGGAATGCTGAGAAGTATCATGTCAGAGATAATACTGTTCTTCTTCCGTCCAACGCACTGGTTCCTTCGGTAGCCTTGATATACACCATGCTGCTCCGCTGCGAGCGCTTCACCTGCGTCGGCGTGCGCGGGGCGCGCGCGCAGCTCGAGCACCTCCGGGTCGGGCCACTCGTACGTGGCGGTAGGGAGGTCGCCCTTCCCCAGCAGGACGGAGTCGTCGAACCAGTTTGGGACGAGGACGCGGATGAGCGTCTGCTCGCGGTAGGACATGCCGGTGGTGTACTTCTCCGACGTAGGGTGATGGGCCGGGCACTCACGTCCGCCGAACAAGCTATTACACCCGAAAATATTTTGGACCGCAGCCCGGGAATAGTGGCAGGGTCTAAAAAACGCATAAAACAGGATGGCATGGGCTGGTGTCGTCCCAATCCAACAAAGGAGTTTGTCCATTTCAAACTTCGAAGCAGTCCGCTCCTTCTTTGCAAGGTTCAGCACTGGGCTTTTGACATCGAATTGGGATCACACATGCTCTAGGACCCTGCTCTGACTCATTTTGACACTTAACTCGCCTTGTCCAGGTGTGGGACCAATCCGGCAAAGGAGTCCGTCCATTTCAAACTTCTAAGCAGTCCACTGATTTTCAAGCAGTCCACCCCTTCTTTGCAAGGTTCAGCACTGGGCTCACGGGCTCAAATTGGGATCAAACATGCTCTAGTACACTGCTCTCACCCATTTTGACACATAACTTGCCCTGGGCAAGAGTCTGGCTGATCTGTGCAAAGGACTCCATCCATTTCGAAGCAATGCAACAGTTTTCAAGCAGTCCACTCCTTCTTTGCAAGGTTCAGCACCGGGCTTGTGGGCTCTTTGATTGATGTGCTCAGAACCTATACAAGAACCACAGAAATAACCCCACTTGACTCGAGAGCGGCACAGAAACAGTCCCGAGACTGTCCCAACAACCAACAAACAAATCAAAACAGCAATATCTGCACGTTCCCCAAGATCCCGACAAGTTACAGCCCCTAGTACAGGGCCTTGTAAAGTTTGTAGGGAAAGGTTCCGTATCTCAAAGAGATGTACATGTAGAGCAAACTGCATAGAACCGTAACGTGTTTCCAGACACAGTGAAAACATTGTTTCCAAACAATGTAGATTTATAGCCTCGCAGTGTTTTCCCCAAAAGGCACTTTCTGAGCAGCGCCAGCAGTCATGTTTCCAAAGTTTTCCCTAGACGGTACTTTCTGAAACCCGCTCCGCAAACAACAACAATAATGTTTCTTTCAACAGAGTCCCAGTTCAAACAGATTCACAGAGTTCCTTATAACAGTTTCCAGGCAGAGCCTAAGTGCATCTCCAGAATAATATATGATTCAGAAATAATTAAGATTTCGACTAATAGTGCTACTCTAAGAGAGTGCGTTCGCTGAGGATCCCGGATCAACCCAATGCGCAAGCGTATAGCCTACTAGTTTCAGGGAAGATGCTGTGTCCATCGTAGAAACACCCTCAGATACTTATACAACCGCCAAGACACTGTTACAAAGCCCAAAACACAATCCCAATGAGTCAAATATCTGTTTATCCGCCTCTTTAAACTGTGTTCGTCTCGGTTGTTCTTTCGAGTGTCGTCTCCCATCGGTTCCCAACTGTGAGCACACCATGTTCCCTTGCCAATTACGAGGCAGGAACCCATCAGCAGCACCCCTGTATTAGCCACTTTGCATTGCAGCCATTGGAGCCATACCGTGGCAAAATGACGTTGCGATGCTCGATGGCTCCACCCGCCAAAATTAGCCACTGGTGGCTGCCACAGCCATTGTTGCAGGGTTATGCGCCCGGCCCGTAGATTCGTTTTGGGGTCGGTGATCCGGTAGCGGTAGAGTAGTTTTTGAATAAAAATATTGGAAAGCGGTCCCGAGGCGTAGGGTACGAAAAGCCACAGAAAAGAAGGTGTCGATAGCGTGGAAAAGAGGCGTGGGATGAGTGTGTGCGTGGATCGCAATGAAACGGGGTTGTTGGTGGCTAAAGAGCCCACTGACGGTGTTCCAGAGAGGAGGGGGCGAGGAGCTCGGTGCTACCCTCTGGGCGTTTGCCCTGCACTGGCCGTTAAGATGGTGGTACGATCGTAAAATTGCACGATTGGTACGTATTTACTACGTAAACAATGAGGTAATGACAAATAGGGGTTCTGCTACAGTAGAACTGAAAGGTGGATGTGGAAGGAATTCCACAACCCGGCCGTCCGACCCTGCAACACCATCTGACATCATTTTTGGCAGGCGGAGCCACCAGACAACGCAACGTCATTCAGCCATTGGATGACTCCAATGGCTGCACCGCAAACTGTCTATTATTCAGAAGGTGTGTCGATCACCGATAGATCGGTGAAACGGTGCACTAGGGTGCGGCCGTGAAATCTAATGGATTGACTAGTGAGAAAAGCGAACTAGTCACTCCACTCAAACCAACCAAAACCAAAACAAATCACTAATCCTAATCCTAATACTCGTGTGTGTGTGTTCGGGGAGGTAGGGTACGTATCACCCGTCAAAAGGGTGTGCAAGGTTGGAATAAGGCTTTGTTTCAATAGCAGCTATGCGGCTTAAGCACAGTTATGCTAGGATAGCAGGGACTTCACGCCAACAGGATATCAAGACTCAAGTTAAACCTTAGACTGTTCAAGTCTTCAGTTTCTTTGTGAGCGGCAGAACCTAACACTACTGGCAGCTAGCCAAGAAGCAGAAGGTAGGGCAGACTATCAACAGACAGACGCTACTTCAATATCAATCAACACTGCACGAACGGCGGCGGTATCAACAAAACGGGGCTATTACACAGAAGGTGGACGCTGGGCTAAGGCGCGGACAGTTACACTGAAGGCAGCGGTTTCACTTCTACTAGCACAAACTAGTCTTTAGTCCTGGAGGCCTAAAGCGCTGCTACAGGAGACAAGAGAGTATGATTTACACAACAAGTCTTAGTCCTGGAGGCCTAAAGCGCTGCTACAGGAGACGGGTTGGTGCAGGTTTGAACTGGGCTCTTATATCAATGCGATTGGTAGTCTTTTCGACGTCCCGTATTTCTTAATCTTTTCTGTGCTTCTGCAAATATATCTGATTTCTATCACAAATCTAGAGTCTACTATATTGCCCGTATATCTGGGGGATAGTTTACTGGCTAATACAGAGTACACAGCTGGTTTTTATACATTTCAGAGAGAAGTAAAGGAGATAGACGGAATGAATAGGAACAATAAAGGGTGGGAGCCCGAGTAGTGAATGGCCAATGGCGTAGAAGACATTCTCAACCATGGGTATTATGACCTGCTACCGGGGCTAGTCCACATGTATTTCTCTAGCACGCCATAAGACGTGCTTAGTTGTCTTGGTTTCCATCTTTCTGACTGAGCAAGTCTGTCATCACTGACTAGTCAAGTCAGTCTTAGTCAAGTTCTATTCAATTTCTCTGTCAGTCCACACTTCACAAGCTCAGTGGAACGCATAGTAAATATCAAGCAGATTGACAAGCATAGCGCGGCGCTATACTGGCAGACCAGTATAGTGACTAGTAAAGCATAGCGCGGCGCTATTCTATAGTGTCGATCCTCATCAATCATATCAGTAAATCCTTGATGCGAGGCCCGCATCTTTCTAACGGTCAGATCTACCCGAGTAACCACAGTGATGATTAACTCGGTGACAAGTCTTCATCCTAATCTAATCAGTTGGTCTTATACACAAAATGGCGCGGCGCTATATCCCTGCTGGCCCTAATGTGGTTGTACCAATCCTGACTTCGTATATCTTGTTTTTGATAGTCATCAGACTATTCAGAGGCCATTGAGATGGCGAGTCAATAATTCTGAGTAGTTCCCTGATGTTTCACCTCCAGCGCATAAGATAATGGCTTACCGCCACCATCTATAGCTCAGTGTAGAATATCATAGTCAGGACGTAACAGCCTTTTGGGCTGCCTTGTCAAGTCTACTCAATCCTTCATAGTTGGTTTGTTACACTGACTTTCGACCATCAATAGTGTAGCCTACCACCCCAGGGCGGGTGTACGCTCATAATCTAATGCCTCACTTCTGCCCGCTAATAGGTTCAAAATGAAATAAAAACTGGTGTTTTCATGCATGTTTTGGTACACGCCCTATCATCGGCACTGCACTCATTCGACCTGTTTCTTCTGCTTCCTTCAACTCCACTCTCCCCTTGGTTCCAAGCGCGGAACTTGATGATACTCCTGTGTAGGTCTCGGTAGATACCCGTTTCAATAGGTTTTTCCCAGAAAGGGTTCTTGAGAAAGAACCTTGGAACCCCTTTAGAGTTGTGATCTGGATCCTCAGAATAGCCAACCACCTGTTTCGGTATATCCGCATTCGATGGGAACCGGCAACTCCAGCAACCAGAACACTCATGACCAAGCACGTCTCCTTAGCGTCTCAACACAACACAATACATTGCCCAACTCCCGTTCCCTTCACCTGTTTCCGTTGCTTACAGCCTTTTGCGGAACTTAGGGCGCGGATGTTTTTTTTTTTTTTTCAATGAATTTTGCGTCGGATCGTTCTCCTGAGCTCAATTCTCAACCGTTTTCCTTGAGAATATGCTCATTATGCTGGCATTGAAATTCCGGAGGGCATGGCATCCTCAGATTTTCTGATGGCCAATCAAATTGCTTGATTAGGAAAATATCCGTGTTTTTGCGTCGGATGGCTGTAGCATTAGCTATTGTTGTTCAATTGGCCTAATTTTTTTGGGACAATGGACTCACAGGTGTGCCAGAGGGCACCAAATGCCGGTATTTTCAATATGACCAATACATCAGATGCAGTCTATATTACGCCAACACCCAACTCCCTTTTCAAAATCTTGAGCCAAATATGAGTCATATAAAAAATACCGGCATTTGGTGCCCTCTGGCACACCTGTGAGTCCATTGTCCCAAAAAAATTAGGCCAATTGAACAACAATAGCTAATGCTACAGCCATCCGACGCAAAAACGCGGATATTTTCCTAATCAAGCAATTTGATTGGCCATCAGAAAATCTGAGGATGCCATGCCCTCCGGAATTTCAATGCCAGCATAATGAGCATATTCTCAAGGAAAACGGTTGAGAATTGAGCTCAGGAGAACGATCCGACGCAAAATTCATTGAAAAAAAAAAAAAATGTCCGCGCCCTAAGTTCCGCAAAAGGCTGTAAGTGGATGTTGGAAACAGGTCAAAAGGAGTTCCTTGACTTATTAATTGGCTACACGTTTCCCTTACGGTTTTCAGGGTGAGACTAGCCAATGGACATTCTAATTCCTTAAAATGTCCACCCGTTTCTCTGTGGTTCACCCAACAGCTACCAGGAACCAGTACTGTTGCATAGAAACAACAGTTTCAGCACTGAGCACAATCAGAAACACACAAAATTATGTGTATCTAACTATGGCCCAATTACTGGCTTATCATTGTAATGGGATAAACCCTGCTCTGGTACAATCCTCTGACTGATCTTGATGCGTAACTTGCCTTGGGCAAGTGTCAGGGCCAATCCGGCAATGGAGTCTGTCCATTTCAAACTTCGAAGCAGTCCACTGATTTTCAAGCTGTCCACTCCTTCCTTGCAAGGTTCAGCACTGGGCTCGTGTGCTTGTGTGCTTGAATTGAGATCAAACATGCTCTAGTACACTGCACTCTGCCCGATCCGCACAAAGGAGTCCATCCATTTTGAAGCAGTCCCACTGGTTTTTAAGCAATCCACTCCTTCTTTGGAAGGTTCAGCACTGGGCTCGCGGGTTCAAATTGGGATCAAACATGCTCTAGGCTGCTAGCGCATAGTTTATTACCCTTCAGATTCCAGACTCGCTGCTCGCACCTCCTGCTAGCGTACTTGCAGTACCACTCTCCTGTGTCCTCGCTTCCTAGGTGCTAGCAACATTTACTGTGTAGGCTTATAGTTATTCCTTCCCCGTGTTTGTGCCTCCGGACTGTACTAGTGCATCACCCTAGTCATATCTGATGCAACAACCGGCAGATTGGGCTCACTCCAGTTCTCCTTTATATCACCTAGCCAGAGCCCTGAGTGCTAGTAGTAACACTTCAGAAGTGCTAGCGCTTTCCCGTTGTACAAATACTGGTCCTAGGAAATCGCAAAACAGCACTAGCTGCTGTGTGCTCTTGTTACAGTGTTTCACTGGATGGGCCACACATTTGCCTAAGGTAGGTTATGCGTCAGATAGAGCGAGTTTGATCCCAATTCAAGCCTGCAAGCCCAGTGCTGACCCTTGCAAAAAAGGAGTGGACTGCTTGAAAACCGGTGGACTGCTTCGAATTGGATGGACTCCGTTGCTAGATTGGCCAGGCACTTGCCCAAGGAAGGTGATGCGTCAAATGAGTCAGAGCAGTGTACCACAGCATGTTGGATCCAAATCTGGCAACGGTTCAACCTTGCAAAGAAGGAGGGACTACTTGAAAACCGGGGAGTGGACTGCTTGAAAACCTGTGGACGGCTTCAAAAATGGATGGACTCCTTTGGTGGATCGGCCAGACAGTTTCCCAAGGCGGGTTATGTGTCAAGATGAGTCAGAGCAGTGTATTAGAGCATGTTTGATCCCAATCTGGGGCCACGAGCCGAGTGCTGAACCTTGCAAAGAAGGAGTGGACTCATTGCAAATCAGTGAACTGCTTCAAAGCTTAAAATGGACAGACTCCTTTGCAGGATTGGCCCGACACCTGCCCAAGGTGAGTTACGTATCAAAATGAGTCAGAGCACTGTACTAGAGCATGTTTGATTCCATTTCAAGCCTGGTAGTCCAGTGCTGAACCTGGCAAAGAAGGAGTGGACTGCTTGAAAATTGGTGGACTGCGTCGAAATGGATGGACTCCTTTGCCGGATCAGCCCAACACCTGCCAATGCGAGTTACATGTCAAAATGAGTCAAAGCAGTGTACTTGACCATGTTTGGTCCCAATTCAAGCCTGAGAGCCCAGTGCTAAAGCTTGCAAAGAAGGAGTGGACTGCTTGAAAACCGAGGTACAGCTTCAAAATGGATGGACTCCTTTGCGGGATCAGCCTAACAGCTGCCAAGGTGAGTTACGTGTCAAAATAGGTCAGAGCACTGTACTAGAGCATGGTTTATTCCATCTCAAGCCCGGTAGTCCAGTGCTGAACCTGCCAAAGAAGGAGTAGACTGCTTGAAAATTGGTGGACTGCGTCAAAATGGATGGACTCCTTTGCAGGATCAGCCCAACACCTGCCAATGCGAGTTACGTGTAAAAATGAGTCAAAGCAGTGTACTTGACCATCTTTGGTCCCAATTCGAGCCCGAGAGCCCAGTGCTCAACCTTGCAAAGAAGGAGTGGACTGCTTGAAAACCAGGGTACAGCTTCAAAATGGATGGACTCCTTTGTGGGATCAGCCCAACAGCTGCCAACACGAGTTGCCGGTCAAAATGAGTCAAAGCAGTGTACTAGACCATGTTTGGTCCCAATTAGAGCCCGCGAGCCCAGTGCTGACCCTTGCACAGAAGGAGTGGACTGCTTCAAATTGGATGGACTCCTTTGCCAGATCAGCCAGGCAGTTGCCCAAGGTAAGTCACATGTCCAATTGACTCAGAGCAGTGTACTAGGGCATGTTGGATCCCAATTTGGTGCCATGAGCCCAGTGCCGAACCTTGCAAAGAAGAGTGGACTGCTGGAAAATTCCTGAACTGCTTCGAAGTTTGAAATGGACGGACTCCTTTGCCAGATTAGCCCAACACCTACCCAAGGTGAGTTATGCATCAAAATGAGTCAGAGCAGTGACCTAGGGCATGTTTGATCCCGATCTAGGGCCGCGAGCCCAGTGCCGAACCTTGCAAAGAAGGAGTGGACTGCTTGACAACCAGTGGACTGCTTCGAAATGGACACTCCTTTTCCGGATTGGCCCGACACTTGCCCAAGGCGAGTTACACGTCAAAATGAGTCTGAGCAGTGTACTAGAGCATGTTTGATCCCAATCTGAGGCCGAGAGCCCAGTGCTGAACCTTGCAAAGAAGGAATGGGCTGCTTGAAAACCGGTGGACTGCTTCGAAATGGATGGACTCCTTTCCCGGATTGGCCAGGCACTTGCCCAAGGTGCGTTACATGTAAAATGAGTCACAGCAGTGTACTAGAGCATGTTTGATCCCAATTCGAGCCCGCGAGCGTAGTGCTGGAGGTGCAAAGAAGGAGTGGACTGCTGGACAATCAGTGGACTGCTTCGAAGTTTCAGATAGACAACTCCTTTGCCAGAATGGCCCAACACCTGCCCAAGGCGAGTTACGTGTCAGAATGCACTGAGGTCATCAAAGACCCTGGAATTCAAGGAACCCGCTTCCTGACTTTCAAGATTCAGAACAAATCATCCTGGAATTGATTTCAGGTAGATTCAGGTACGTGATTCATGTATTTTTTGTGGGCTGACCTGAGTATTGTGAAATCCGGGTTTTTTTGCGGTGAAAAGGTTCAAGTTTAAACATGGTGAATTGTACCAAATGCAAAGACGTAAAGAAATGTACTTCGGCTGTTCTTCCTCTAAACACCCCACGATTTCCCAACGTGTATTGAGTACTCGTTGATGTGTTGACGTGCATTGGACTTGTCATTGAGACAAATGTGCAGACTCGGAATCGGGGATCAACGGTTGATGTGCATCACTCATTACGGCACTCCAATGAGATCTCTCCTCCCACCACCATCCACGCGGCCCACCCATGATAATACATGCCCACCCACTTATACAGCACACATTCCAGCTACTCAACAGCCCAACATACCTCGTGGTCGCTTAGTTGAACGCCGCTAAGCAACCCTAGTTCTCCGTGTGAAATCATGGAGCTGCTCCACGACTCCACCGCTCCAGACACATATAGTTGGTGGAGGTGGGTGTCTCCCTCTCTTCACCCTCATCCAAAGCACCAATCCCTGCTCCTTTTCTCCTCCTTGCGGTTCAAGGCTTCCGACCCGTTCTAAATCAACCATCCCCACCTGCGCCCGCACATTCCCGTCATGACCCGTCCCGCATCACCGGATGATATGTGGCTTTGGTTACCTCAAAGGTGTGTTGTGTCTTCTCTATGGGCAAAACTCCTACGTTTTTGGCCCACAGGCAACTCAAGTGGAGGTGTGTCAACTACCCTGTCCTTCTTTTGCCTAGCTGACTTGATGTCAGTTCCCTGTTCAAGACGGTGTGTACTTATCTGCTTTTCCACAGTATCTCATGCTGACGCCTCATCGTCAGCCAAGTCCGACACTTTAACACGACTACCCGAACAATGCGGAAGAGGGTACCCTAGCAGGAGGGAAGCAGCGCGTACCAACTCGGGTGGTGGATCATCGTCCAAGAGCGTAAATATTAGTTACCCGTGTAAATTCATAGGCAATTGTAATGATTTTCCCTTCTTTTTGTTTTGAAAGTCAATGAGGTTCAAGCTGAATGTCGTCACCCAAACAGCTCACTCAGTACGATTGGAGATAGGAATCAGTTCAAAATGTGCTGAAATGGACCCCTGGAATCTTTCCTTTTGTACCTGATTTTCACTATTTCATGCTGGAATACACATGTGTTTGTGGTTGTATTCCAAGCCAAATCGTCCTGATTTTGAACCATGGAATCCAGGGGCTTTTACATCCCCAGTGATGAGTCAGAGCAGTGTACTAGAGCATGTTTGATCCCAATTTGTGGCTGTAAGCCCAGTGCTGAACTTTGCAAAGAAGGAGTGGACTGCTTGAAAACCGGTGGGACTGCTTCAAAATGGACGGACTTCTTTGCCGGATTGGCGAGACACCTGCCCAAGGCAATGAAATGGTGAATATGGGGCTAGCGGTGAAATAACCACAAATCAAACCTTTGTAAATGAATACGCAGTTCGATAATGCGACTACAACAACTCAAACACTATAATCCTCATGCAGGTTCAGGGTTCCAATCCAGTATAGATTATTGCAATTTGGAACTTTAGTTCTCTTTAAATGGGAAGCAAGACTTTATAGGTCTACAAGTTGTATAGATAAACTGTTCGAATCCGTTCTAGGTGCAATTGCAGACAAACAGACGAAATTTTATGTTCAACGGTTTGTGTGATGTGGGTCTAGGTTTGGAGATAGTACTAGTACGTATCCGATGCGTAGCTCAAGTGATTCTTTATGAATCCTGATTCCAATAGTATCCATGATTGCTAATGCTTGTGAGATTACAACCAATTGTCAAGTCCAATCCGTTTCCTTATAATCCCCCTGTCTGTTCTGTTTATCCAATATGTTCACGTGCTGGTCATAAAGATCTAAATCCAACACAGATAATATTCAACAAACGAAAACTTGGTATAGCTTCTGGGTGTCTCCGAATGAATGCCTACTCGACCGGTTAAGTGTGAAGTCTAGTAACTTTGTGTCCAACAGGTGGGGTGAGATTCACTGGTGTTCCTCCCATAACCATCCACTTAAATACTTTACAGGATTCTAAATATAAATGAGACAGATACAAACGTGCAGTAGGGTTCAGGGTATATGACTAGTAGTATGGCAGCTAGCCAATGAAGTTCAGTCAGATATCAAGTGATTTGTAAAATCGAAAGAGATTTATAGGGAACATCAACGAGCCAAGCTTAATGATGAGTCAAGATCTACATCACTTCACAATCATGATAGGATATTGTTGATATGTCAATTTTTATCTGACTTCCTCGTCAGCCCACCATTACCCTCCTTGGTAACCACATGCTTCAACTGGTTCCACTTTGAACTGCTTAAGTGATTTGTCTGAAAACCATGATAGCCATCGCTTCCCAGTACCCAAGTATGGTTTCCTAGTCAATTGGTAGATTGACCAAGTCCAGCCTCCTCTTGGCAGTTCTGAAGACATCAGATGATGCCCAATAATGATCCCTATGGTTGAGAAGGATAATTGTGTAATACACCCTTAGTCAGGGATGTGCAGTAGCTCCAATCTGTTTCCAGGATGGTAAGGCACTTTCCACGATTGCCTCCATTAGCGACTTCTCACATCAACCCTTTACCAAGATTGTTGTCCAGTGCCTTTCTAACGGTTTGAAACACATTATATCCCTTTTAGCTAACTGCTCAGGCCAGCATTAGCCCTTGTGAGATGATGTTGTAATGTAGTGTAATACATTATAGTATGTTGCAACTTGAGCAGATTTGAATAAATGCCCGGGTGCCCCCAATACCAAGTCTGTCAGCAAGTTAGGTGTCGAAATGACTCAGAGCAGTGTACTAGAGCATGTTTTGATCCCATTTCAAGCTCGCCAGCCCAGTGCTGAACCGTGCCGGACAGCCAGGCACTTGTCCAAGGCGAGTTACGCGTCAGAGGAAGGTAGAGCAGTGTACTAGAGTATGTTTAATCCCAATCTGGGGCCACGAGCCAATGCTGAACCTTGCAAAGAAGGAGTGGACTGCTTAAAAATCGGTGAACTGCTTAGAAGTTTGAAATAGATGGACTCCTTTGCCGGATTGGCCCGACACCTGCTCAAGGCGAGTTATGTATCCAAATGAGTCCGAGCCGGTGTACTGGAGCATGTTTGATCGCAATTCAAGCCCCTAAGCCCAGTACTGAACCTTGCAAAGAAGGAGTGGACTGCTTGAAAAACCGGTGCATTGCTTCGAAATGGATGGACTTCCTTTGCCGGGTCGGCCAGGCACTTGCCCAAGGCAAGTTATGTGTCAAAATAGGGGGCTTGAGCCCAAGCGGCATGCCGCTTTTAGGTTGTGCAAAAAGCGGCATGCCGCTTTTTTCTTTTTTTCCCCTAAAGGGCATTAACAAGGTGCAAGAGCATCAGGGTGTGTGAGTTTGAGGTGCACACAAAAGTTGTAAAAAAGCGGCATGCCGCTTGGGCTCAAGCTCTCTAATGAGTCACAGCAGTGTCCCGAAGCATGTTTGAAACCAATTCAACCCCGCAGGCCCAGTGCTGAACCTTGCAAGGAAGGAATGGACTGTTTGAAAACCGTTGGACTGCTTCGAAATGGATGGACTCCTTTGTGCGGATCAGCCAGACACTTGCTCAGGGCAAGTTACACACGTCAAAATAGTTCAGAGCAGTGTACTAGAGCATTTTTGATCCCCATTCAAGCCTGCGAGCCCAGTGCTGAACCTTGCAAGGAAGAAGTGGACTGCTTGAAAATTGGTCGACAGCTTCGAAGTTTGAGATGGACAGAATCCTTTGCTGGAATGGATGGCCCCACACCTGCCCAAGGCGAGTTACGTGTCAGAATGAGTCAGGGCAGTGCACTAGAGCATGTTTGATCCCAATTCGAGCCCGAGAGCCCAGTGCTGAACCTTGCAAAGAAGGTGTGCACCGCTTGAAAATTGATGCTGCTTCGAAATGGATGGGCTCCTTTGCCGGATTGGCCAGACAATTGCCCAGGGCAAGTTACACGTCGAAATGAGTCAGACGAGTGTACTAGAGCATGTTTGATCCCAATTCACGCCCACGAGCCCAGCGCTGAACCTTGCAAAGAAGGAGTGGACTGCTTGAAAACTGGTGGACTGCTTCAAAGTTTGAAATGGACAGACTCCTGTGCCAGATTGGCCAGACACCTGCTCAGAGTAAGTTACACATTGGAATGGGTCAGAGGAGTGTACTAGAGCATGTTTGATCCTGATATAAGGTGGCGAGGCCAGTGCTGAACCTTGTCAGAGCAGTGTATTAGACCATGTCTGATCCCAATATGGGGCCTCGAGCTAAGTGCTGGACCTCGGAAAGAAGGAGTGGACTG
This sequence comes from Mycena olivaceomarginata, assembly GCA_029378375.1. Taxonomy (NCBI): domain Eukaryota; kingdom Fungi; phylum Basidiomycota; class Agaricomycetes; order Agaricales; family Mycenaceae; genus Mycena; species Mycena olivaceomarginata. The sequence goes on along the minus strand of JARKIC010000228.1, from coordinate 85,882 downwards.
CGTGAGAACCAGTGGATTGCTTAGAAATTTGGAATGGACGGACTCCTTTGCCGGATTGGCCCGACACCCTCCCCAAGGCGAGTTACTTGTCAAAATGGGTCAGAGCAGTGTACTAGAGCATGTTTGATCCGAGTTCGAGCCCATGAGCCCAGTGCAAAGCCTTGCAAAGACAGAATGGACTGCTTGACCATCAATGGACTGCTGTGAAGTATGAAATGGGCGGACTGCTTTACAAGATTGGCAAGACACCTGCCAAACGTGAGGTGCATGTCAAAATGGGTCCGAGCAGTGTGCTAGAGCATGTCTGATCCTAATTTGGGGCTGCTACCCCAGTGCGGAGCCTCGCAAAGAAGGATTGGACTGCTTGAAAATCGGTGGACTGCTTGAAAAGTATGAAATGGACGGACTCCTTTACAGGATTGGCCAGACACCGGCCAAAGGCAAGGTGCTTTTCAAAATGGGCCCGAACAGTGCACTAGAGCATGTTTGTTCCCAATCTGGGCCCGCGAGCCCGGTGTGGACCCTTGCAAAGAAGGAATGGGCTGAGAATTGCTGGACTGCTTCAAAATGGACGGACTTCTTTGCAGGATTGGCCAGAAACCTGCCAAAGGTGAGGTGCATGTCAAAATAGGCCAGAGCAGTGTGCCAGAGCATGTTTCATCCCAATTTTGGCCCGCAAGCCTGGTGCGGAGTCTCGAAATGAAGGAATGGACTGCGCATGCTTGAAAATCAGTGGACTGCTTTGAAGTATGAAATGGACGGACTCTTTTGCAGGATTGGCCAGACATCTGCCAAAGGCAAGGTGCATGTCAAAATGGGTCCAAGCAGTGTGCTAGAGCATGGTTGATTCCAATTTGGGCCCACGAGCCCAGTGCGAAACCTTGCAAAGAAGGAATGCACTACTTGAAAATTGGTGGACTGCTTGAAAAGTATGAAATTGACGGAGTTCTTTACAGGATTGGCTAGACACCTGCCAAAGGGGAGGTGAATGTCAAGATGGGTCAGAGCTGTGTACTGGAAGATGTTTGTTCCCAATCTGGGCCTGCGAGCCCAGTGCGAAACCTTGCAAAGAAGGAATGGACTGCTTGAGAATGGCTGGACTGCTTTGGAATGGACGGACTCCTTTGCAGGATTCTGCTCCTTCTCAGCGAGCGCGTGGAGGCTGTTCGACACACCAAATACCAAGTTATATTCCTGTAATGAATTCTTAGCTCCCCGCTGCTCCTTCTCAGTGAGCGCATAAGGGCTTTTCAAGATGGACCAAATACCAAGCTAAGTATATTCCTATACTGAATTCCAGCCCCCCCGCTGCTCCTTCTCAGTGAGCGCGTAAGGGCTTTTCGAAATGCCAAGATATATTCCTATAATGAATTCTTGAGGTGGTCCCACCAGAGACCGAGGTCAAGGCGGACTTGAAAAGTAGTGAGCAGGTGGAATTGAAACTTGAGGAGACGACCAAACAATTTGAGTCTTGAAGTTATTCTATACAATGAGAGTGGATTTCAGACGAATCACCTTTGCTCCCCAGCTGGGCGATCCTGCATTTTGTTGTTTTCAAAATTACTTATATTCGTTCTACTATTAGTACTAAGGCCCGTGCGTGGGAGTGGTGGCACGTGCATTATGATGACTGAAAATTATTTCAAGTCAGATCTTTCTCGATCTCTCCCTCATCAGTCTGGCCCGCCCGCTGCTCCTTCTCAGTGAGCGCGTGAGGCTTTTCGGGATAGACCAACTATCAAGCTATATTCCTATACTGAATTATAGCCCGCCCGCTGCTCCTTCTCAGTGAGCGCGTAAGCGCTTTTCGATACAGAGTCTGACAGACCCAATAGCGAGCTACATGCCTATAATGTATTCTACCAACAAACCGAACTACATCCACTCCCGACTATCCTGTTTGCTGGGTACTACGACCTTCCCAACGTCAATCCAGCCATGGTGTTCGACCTGAAGCAGTTTCCCTCCTTGTCGGCCAGGATTGTGAGGATTGGAGCTCGCATCTTCGAACTATGGTCACCGAACTCGAGGCAGCTCCCCTTTCTTTCGGGTGAGCGCCGCGCCGAACCGGCGACGCAGGCGTCGAAAGACGTCCTGCAGAGGAGATACGGCGGCCACACAGGCGACTGCCTCTACAGGCCCCAGTGTTTCCTTGAGTCCACTTCGCATTGGCCTTTCATCCGGAGAGTCGTTGCGGTGCCCGTGGCCGATCTCGCGTACCCGGCGTTCCAGCCATTGATGGAGGGTTGGAATTGCTCGCCAAGGAGCGAAACCGGAGGAGTCTGGGCACGTCCACGCTGACTGACAAATCTCCTTCCTCCCTCCCTCCCTCATCTGCCCCGGAGAGAACACCCGCTGCTCCTTCTCAGTGAGCGCGTAGAGGCTTTTCGAGACGGACCAGATACCAAGCTATATTCCTGTAATGACCTCTTAGCTCTCCGCTGCTCCTTCTCAGTTAGCGCGCAAGGGCTTTCCGCAAATGCCAAGCTATATTTCTTTAATGAATTCTTAGCTCCCCGCTGCTCCTTCTCAGTGAGCGTGCAAGAGTTTTTCGAGACGGACCAAATACCAAGCTATATTCCTTTAATGAATTCTTGGCTCCCGCTGCTTCTTCTCAGTGAGCGCGTAAGGGCTTTTTGAGACGAACCAACTACCAAGCTATATGCCTGTAATGAACTCTTAGCTCTCCGCTGCTCCTTCTCAGTGAGCGCGCATGAGCTTTTCGAGACGGACCAAATACCAAGCTTTATTCCTGTCATGAACTCTTTAGCTCCCCGCTGATGAACTCTTTGCCTCCTGCTCCTTCTCAATGAACTCGTAAATTCTTTTCGAGACACAATGAATACCAAGCCATATTCCTGTGATGAACTCGTGGCTCCCCGCTGCTCCTTCTCAGTGAGCGCGCAAGGCCTTTTCGAGACGGACCAAATACTAAGCTATATGCCTGTAATGAACTCTTAGCTCCCCGCAGTGAGCGCGTAGAGGCTTTTCGACAGGGACCAAATACCAAGCTATATGCCTGTAATGAATTCTTAGCTCCCCGCTGCTCCTTCTCAGTGAGCGCGTAGAGGCTTTTCGATAGGGACCAAATAACAAGCTATATGCCTGTAATGAACTCTTAGCTCCCCGCTGCTCCTTCTCAGTGAGCGCGTAAGGGCTTTTCAAAATCCATTCGGCTGGATCCCTGACTGCCCATGCCGCCACCTACTCGTGAACGATGAGCAGGTTCTCCCCCTCAGCGAGAACGCTCCCAGTACTTGGCGCTGGGCTGCTACATATCCGATATCTTGTGAGGCGGTCCCTGCATGGTGCCCCTGGGGATACTAACGCCGGATTCAATTCCCACTTGTCTCGCTCTATACTGAGTTTGATTTTCTGCAGCCCGAGGCTGTCGAGTGTACATGTGTGCTCGTTGTCCCCAACGTGAGTGGTACCTCCTTTTTGAAATCCCTTGGGCTGGATCCCCGACTGCCCATGCACCCCGCCACCTACTCGTAAACGATGAGCAGGTTCTCTTTTCAGAGAGAACGCCCCCAGTGCTTGGCGCTGGGCTGCTACATGTCCGATATCTTGTGAGGCGGTCCCTGCATGCTGCCACTGGGGATTCTAACGCCGGATTCAATTTCCACTTGTCTGAGAGTCTCGCGCCATACTGACTTTGATTTTCCGCAGGGAGAACGCCGAGGTTACCAACGCAAGTGGTAGCTTCCTTTAAAAATCATTTGGGCTTGATTCCCGACTGCCCATGCACACCACTACCTACTCGTGAATGATGAGCAGGTTCTCCCCTCAGAGAACGCTCCCAGTGCTTGACGCTAGGCTGCTACATGTCCGATACTTATCTTGTGAGGCGGTCCCTGCATGATGCCACTGGGGATCTATCTTATCCCCGGATTCTATTTCCACTTCTAGTAGTAGATCTCTCGCGCCCGGCCATACTCACTTTGATTTTCCGCTGCAGCGAGAACCTCAAGGTTACTAACGTAAGTGGTAGCTCCTTTTAAAATCATTTGAGTCGGATCCCCGAAGTACTGCCCATGCATACCGCTACCTACTACCTACTCGTGAACGATGAGCACTCTTTTCAGAGAAAACGCTCCCAGTGCTTGGCGCTGCTGCTACATGTCCGATATCTTGTGAGGCGGTCCCTGTATGGTGCCACTGGGGATCCTACCGCCGTATTTCAATTCCCACTCCATTCTGACTTTGATTTTCTGCAGGCCGAGGCCGTCGAGTGTACATGTGTCGTCCGACGACTCGTCGTTGCAGAGGGAGCACAAGCAATATTACCGGCTGCGAACGCTGATCGCATCGGGGTATTGCTTCTGATGAAACAACCTCGAGGGGGTGCGCCCATGGAGCCTTGGCCATGGTACAAGGACCCCCGTCCGTGGCACTCCCTCCCAACGATTACGATTTGATCGCCCCGAAGAGTGTCGCAAATGTTTCGAGCTGATAGGAATGTCGCTTGGACAGTCGAGGGAAGGGCTCGCGTCTATGTCCCCCGCGACACCCGTTCTTTCTTCGCATTGCGAGGTTAATGGGTCACTGGCGTCCCCGTCCTCAAACACAAGCCAGCGCGTCGCGAGAGTGGACCCAAATGGAGATGCTGGTGTTGAAGGACGTGGTGGCGAGATACCGCAATGGTACGAGTTGTTTGGCCGCGCCGCGGTGATACCTTCACGCCTTGTCCACGAATTCGGTACATAGCCAGTTATGTTGATGCTTAATCTACAGCATTCCGCACGCCCCCCTTTTCTCGTATTCCGAATCACTCATATTCTTTCCATGTAGCATACTTGTAAATAAATGTAGTTGTCCATCCAGCGTCGCACACGACGAGTAGAAAAAAAATTTCGAGTCTTGCCTCGTTCGGACTGCCCTTGAAGCTGTCGCGTTAGACGCCAAAAATTCGTCGCTTCCCAGCGACCAAGACACAAACTTTGCGTCGGTACAGTAGTTACCTGTGCATGTTGACTCTACATCCAGTTGAAATATTGGGCTTCATGGGATTGTTTGACAGGTAATACTACTTTACTAATTACGAGTCCTCGTATGTACGTCAAGAAATATATATATGTGGTGGCGTCCATTGCTCACTGAGTTTCACAGTTTCAGCCTTCTACGCAGCCTTGCGCGACTAGTGGGGCCCCATGCCCATGTCGTCGTCCTCCTCGGTGGTCCAGCGTCGCGGGGCGTCAGTCATTTCCTCGTCCTCGTCGTGCGCCGAGTCGGGCTGTTCTGATGCGTCCGGAGTTTCGCTTCTTCCGACCAGGTGCCGGACTCCACTCGATGCAGCTACTGTAAGCGCAAACAACGGAGCGTCCTCTGTTTCGACACCTGCCATCTCCACCTCCGACGCCTCAGCCACCCGGGCCTCAGATTCGGCACGCATCGCGTCCAACTCTCGTTGAAGACGCCCCGCTCTGTTTCCCCGACGCGCTCTCCTGCCTCCTGTCTTGCCCGTCGCTGGATTCTCCGCACTGCCTTCCGCTGCTTCTTCAGATTGTGGGCGCTTGCTGTATGTACGCCCCTCGTGCGCCGGCGTCCCGCGTTGAAGCAGGATCGCAAAACGTGGTGGTATAGAGGCGGAGTCGGGACGAGTAGCCAGAAAGTCAGCGAGGAGTGCGCGCGGGTTATTTTTGGGGGGAGGCGGGGTAGGAGTGGGCCCATACGGCGTCCAAGTCGAAGGCCCGGCGAGGCTAGAGGACGGGGGTGCTAAACGGTTGAGGAGCGAAGGAGGTCCAGCAGCGCTCAGACGGTCGCCGAGCGAACAAGCGGGGTCTGTCAACCTCTGCGAAAGGGGGGGGTCTCGAGGTACTGGGTAGCGTCGAGGAGGACGCCGTGAGGCGCTCTTCGAGTGTTGGTTTGGCAACACCCTTTCCTTTGTTTCGCATCGCTTTGGGCTCCGTTGGGGGTCGCCGACTGGAGGGATGGGTGGCTCCTGGGTTCGTCCTTGTGGCAACGACAGAGGACGTGTCAGAGGGCGACGTCTTCGCGGAAGATGGCCCGGCCGGATCCGCGGTGGAAGGCTTGGCTTCTCCCGCCGCCGAAGGTTCCCCTCCAGCTTGCACGATGGGAGGAGGGGAAGGCTCCGTGGCCACTTCTGCGGCCTCTACTATCACGGGAACATCGAGCGGGACCGGGTTCGTAACCCCGCTCCAATCTAACTCCAGTGTACCCTTCCATCCCGGAGCAGCATGAGTAGCGCTCACGGGGGATTGGATTGAGGGAGGGGGAGTAGATATCTCAGGGGCGACGGATAGAGCGGGGGCATAGGCCGTATTCGCGGTGGGAGGCTTGGCTTGTCCCGCCGTCGAAGGTTCCCCTCCAGGTTGCACGACGAGCGGAGGGGAAGGCTCCGTATCCACTTCTACGCTCATGGGAACATCGAGCGGGGCCGGGTTCGTACGTGCGCTCCAATCGAGCTCTAGTGTACCCTTCCATCCCGGAGCAGCATAAGTAGCGCTCATGGGGGGTTGGATTGAGGGAGGGAGAGTAGATGGTTCAGGTGCGACGGCTCGAGCAGGGGCATAGGGGGGAGCTGGAGCGTCCTCGTCCTGCTCGTCATCCCGTAGCCATACGTCCGTAGTGTAGGAAGCGGCCTCGTCGAATTCGCCGTTCTGGCGGAAGGCAATTCTCATCTTCTTCCACACCGCTCCCAACGCCCCGAATCCTCGCCTGCCCGCAGTAACGTCCTCGAACCTAATCCAAATCAACCCCTGTGCCCGGATGATCGACAGCGGTCGCGCGTTGCTGATGAAGAACGCGTCCGCCGTGAGAGCTCGGAAGGTCTGTGCTGAGATGTCGTCGTTGACGTCGGCAACGGTAACGACGTTCGAGGCGGGATTCTCGGCTTCGAACCGATCTACCTCCATACCTTCCTCCTCCTCAGAGTAAGACTCGAGGTACTCCATCTCTGGGTCCTCCAGCTCCCGCCGCACCTCCGCCTCCTCCGTCAACTTCCCCTTCCCGCCGACGAGGGGCAGCCGTAAGTAATGAGGCGCCTCCGCTCGTTTCCCGCGATCCTTGGCCTCGCCCACCTGAGACTGATACATCCAGTGCGACGGTTCCTTGGGGATCCAACGACTACCGCTCTCGACGAAGAAGGGGTAGCGAGGGACTGGTGAGCCGAAGCGTGCCCAGTCCAGTAAGCCTGGAGGAGGATCGAATCGCCCAAAGTACAGGCGCCTTCCAAGAGATCGGTCATACCAACACTTCGATTCCAGGGCGACCTTCCTTCCCCTGGATACCCAGGCTAGCTCGTCGTTAACCTCCGCCAGCTCCCATTTCTCCCAGCTCCCATTCCAATTGGACGGAATAGGAGGGGGGACGATCCACGCCACGCGGTCGGCGGCAATGACCCGCCTTTCTACAGGGGGCGCTTGAAAACGATCCACTGAAGCAGCGGGTGCCGGCAGGACGTATACTGGAGGGGGCGGGGCGCGGAAGACGGGCGCTTGATCCTCTTCCTCCGACTCGTCTTCTCCCTCGGACTCCTCCCCTTCACTCGACTCCCCGGGTGCAGCTAAAGACACAAGCGCTCCCGAGGCGAGTCGCGCTCCACCCCCTCCAGCCGTCATCCTGGCGAACTGCTGTCTAGGCCGCGGGACCCACGGCGGAAGGGAGGTCATGTATAGCGAGGATGACCTCGCCTCGTCTTGAGGGCTCGCGCTACAGTGTTCTCCTCGCCCGTCCTCCGCGCGGAAGATGGAATGCAGACGTCCCTGGTCCTCCGCTAGCATCTGATACACGCCGTGCTGCACCAGATAGACCACGTCGGTACCTTCAACGAAATTGGAGAAGGTCGGAGGGTTGGGCACGGCCGAGAGCGGGATCGAGGTCTCGGGAGGGAACTCGTGCACGATGAAGCACGGTACCTTCTGCTTCATCAGGAGCAACACCCCGGACTCGCGCATGCCGTTGACCCATAAACCGATTCGATCATCGTTCGCGGCCGGTAACGTTGCTTCCCTCAAGTTTTGGACGACCATCAGGTCATCCCTCCGCAGCTCCATCATCTGGATCCAAGCCTCCGTCTCCCTCAGACCTCTCTGGAAGGCGACACCAAGGTCTACTGCAGCATCCCACCTCCTTACACCTAGCAGCGATTGAAGACGTGCTTCGGTGCAGTAGGAAGGCCGAGATGCCCAGGTAGTCGAGCCAGGACGGAACCCAGGCTTGAGGTTTCGCATGCGAATTTCTTGAAGCGACATTACTGCTTTCAGGCCTTGTATGAACGACAGCTCCCACACTCCTTCGGTTTCGCTCCTTGGCGAGCGATTCCAAACCTCCATCAATGGCTGGAACGCCGGGTACGCGAGATCGGTCACGGGCACCGCAGCGACTCTCCGGATGAAAGGCCAATGCGAAGTGGACTCAAGGAAATACTGGGGACTGTAGAGGCAGTCGTGTTTGCCTGTGTGGCCGTCGTATCTCCTCTGCAGGACGTCTTTCGACGCCTGCGTCGCCGGTTCGACGCGGCGCTCACCCGGAAGAAAGGGGAGCTGCCTCGAGTTCGGTGACCATAGTTCGAAGATACGAGCTCCGATCCTCACGATCCTGGCCGACAAGGAGGGAAACTGCTTCAGGTCGAACACCATGGCTGAATTGACGTTGGGAAGGTCGTAGTACCCAGCGAAACAGGATACTCGGGAGTGGCTGTAGTTCGGTTTGTTGGTAGAATACATTATAGGCATGTAGCTCGCTATTGGGTCTGTCAGACTCTGTATCGAAAAGCGCTTACGCGCTCACTGAGAAGGAGCAGCGGGCGGGCTAGAATTCAGTATAAGAATATAGCTTGATATTTGGTCTATCCCGAAAAGCCTCACGCGCTCACTGAGAAGGAGCAGCGGGCGGGCCAGACTGATGAGGGAGAGATCGAGAAAGACTTGGAATAATTTTCAGTCATCATATGCACGTGCCACCACTCCCACGCACGGGCCTTAGTACTGATAGTAGAACGAATATAATTTTGAAAACAAAAAATGCAGGATCGCCCAGCTGGGGAGCAAAGGTCATTCGTCTGAAATCCACTCTCATTGTGTAGAATAACTTCAAGACTCAAATTGTTTGGCCGTCTCCTCAAGTTTCAATTCCACCTGCTCACTACTTTTCAAGTCCGCCTGAGCCTTGACCTCGGTCTCTGGTGGGACCACCTCGTTCGCTCCTCCATCCCCATCCTCCGCATTAACTATCACTGGCGCCATCCCCATAGTCAGCGCGATTATCCAGTTCCCCGTTCGGCGCAAGGCCTTAGGTAACTTGAAGTAACACGTATCCCATGCTGGTGAGCCTAGAGGCGCGACTCGTATGGCTGTGAACGAATCGAATTTCTGCCCGCTGGACATAAACCTCAGTATGGGGCGACAGAAGTGGGAATTGAATCCGGCGATAGGATCCCTAGGTACCATGCAGCGACCGCCTCACAAGATATCGGACATGCAGCAGCCCAGCGTCAAGCACTGGGGGAGAACCTGCTCATTCACGAGCAGGTAGCGGTGTGCGTGGACAGCTGCAGGCGGGGATCCAGCCCAATGAATTGTAAAAGGAGGTACCACTCACGTTAGTGACAACGACGATACATGTACTTTCAACAGCCTCGGGCTGCAGAAAATCAAAGTCAGACAAGTGAGGCTTGGTATTTGGTCTGTCTCGAAAATCGCTTATGCGCTCCCTGAGAAGGAGCAGCGGGCGTTCTCTTCGGGGCAGATGAGGGAGAGAGAGCAAGACCAATTCATCGAGTCGTGCCACAACTCCCACCGTGGAGTCCCACCCCCAAAAATGACAGACTATTCGCTTTGGGTCGCCGACTGTCCAACGCTGCTGCAGGTGTAGGTGTAGATTTTCTTTGATACGAATCTGGTACTTGAAGATCAGCCAGAGCTTTATTGTGAATTCGCTTCCGAAATTCTTCGAAACACAAGGGGCATCGCAACGCTGGTCTTAATAGATAGATAGAGCACTCAGCAGATGGTGGGGCCAGGGGCTCGGACTCGCGATGATTCACGGGTGTTAGCAGGACCAGCGAGCTGCATTCAATCGGGTCGAAGAAGGTTTCATATAGTATCTCTCAAATCTCCTGGTCGTCTGTACCGGACTTGATTCATGATAATTATAAGTTTTGGATTCCCAGGAGGTTTCCGAGACTGAATGTACACACCACTGCAGCCTTCAAGACGTCAAGAAAGGCATCCATCTTGGCGCAATGAGCGAGATGGTTGTCTGTGCATCGTTCAAAGATCCACAAATTCTTTCCCGTATTCTTCAGCAATTGAACTGCGACCTCTCAGAGTTCCTAGGTAAAGGCCAGCACACGATGTGACGACAGTCAGAATTCCCAAGTCCAAGGAGCTGATAGGGCCAGAGAGCCTGAAGAAGATTGCTCGGATGGCAGGGACCAAGGCAGGGACAGACAGAGGCACACAATTGTTCCATGTGGTTATTCCGCATGATGCCTGTAAAGAGCCAGAACTATTTCGCTCGGCGCCTAAAAAAAGATGGAGGAACCTACTTACAATGGATGATACTGGATCGTTTTAAACGACGTTTACGCTGCCACTATCGTGTCACACCATTTGTCATATATGATAGAGAAATAATAATCGCATCTCATCCCTAGACCCGCACGTGCCACAACGCCTGACTCTATGGTACCAGTGCCAGACGACCAACATACATACACCCATGGTCCGATCCGGTCGGAATCCTTCTGCCGAGAATCCTGCGCGCTCCTACTTATGTGAGCCAAAGAAATTTGTCGTTTTGAGTCTTTTGACCATACTCACCGACTTTGGGTCGGTATTTGCCCGGATTATGCGTCTAGGTACCCTCCACTGTCGACTACGCGTCCAGTTTCCCTCGCATGAAACCGGCTGCCACACCTTCCGCTGCAACGTTAACGACGTGGCGACGGCGACGGCTGGACAGACATCCACGGTACCGCGGTGGTCTCGGATTTGAGTCGAGCAATGACGCCTATTTAGCCCGAGTAAGCGACGCAGAAAGTGGATCTGGGGAGTCTCGAGGGTGAGTGAGAGAGACTGGTCTACGTCGAGCACCACCTCGCAGCCCGAGGTCAAGTGCGGGCCCACACGAGCCTTGTACAGCACGAGGCCTTCGCGGGGAGGACACACCGACAAACGAGTCGACAGAGAAGGTCGCGCACGACACGCTGCGAACTTTTGACGCCTTAAACAGAGTAGTGCCGTGAGAAGATGAGACGGCTGGTGGAGGTAAAACCAAATGCCGACGTACTTATTTGTATTTGTCGACTAGCTCGATGGGCGCGGGACCAACATATATGATGGGCAGGGTACGCGGCAGTGGGCCGAATAGCATCCATTGCGTCTTGATAACACTAATCACCATGAAGTTGGTGGTGCACCATGCAAAAAATACGTCAACGCGACGCTGGACACCGGCAGCAGTGGTGGAGAAGGGGGCAACATCATCGGCGTGTTCGACATGGCTGACGGCGATTCCATCAAGGGTAATGTCGTCGGGGTCAGGAGGGAAGAAGAGGTCGGTGAAAAAAAATGTTCCAGAGGCCCGGCGACGCGGAGTCTCCCGTCAGAACACCAATTGCCGATTTAAAAGCTTCTGAATAGTTCCCGCCATGCCGTACGACGTGCTTCATCCGCGCGTACAGCAGCCAGTCAAATAGAGGCCCTGCAACACCCGCCCGATAGAGTTTGAGCCAGAGGGTAGGAAGGTCCGTCGCAGGAAAGGCATTCTTCAAGTCAATGAAGGCTACGTACAGGCTCTTCCCTTCGGTCCAGGCTTTCTCGATCGCGCAGCGGACGATGAAGGAGCTGTTGTTGGTTTTCTTCCCCTCGCGAAACCCTTTTTGTGTATTCGGTACTACATCATTCTCGCGAACCCATTCCAGAATGCGCTGGTCGATGAGTAGGGTCAGAACTTTGAGAAGGCAGCATTCCAGGCCGATTAGACAGTATCCATCTGGATCGGTGGCGCGTTTCCCTTGCTTCAGGATGCCCACAAGGATGGTCGTCAGCCACGCATTCGGCGCGTCCTCATAGTCAACGCAGGCCTTAACAGGGGAAGATCAATACACAGCGCGCAAGGCTGAAAATAGAGAGACATGCCTGGAATAGCTTGACGAGAACGTCATTGGGAATCTCGAGGATCTTGAGGTATGTGACCCGGTCAATCCCAGTCGCACTCTTTGTCTCATGCTTTCGGATTCTGACTTTGATCTTTTCCATGTCCGAGATAGTAAAAGGGCAGGTGAAGATTTTGTTGCGAAAGCGGTCGAATGTTTGGGTAGGTATGTTTCCCGCCATGAACGAGTTCCACTCCTGCTCCTCGACATTGAAATGCTCAGGTAGCACGCTCGGCGGGTTCAAGCGCTCCTCAAAAACGTTGCGAAGCTGTCCCGCAGTCACTAGAGCGGAGCGCGGCTTTGGATCTGTCCACCCACGGACCAATTTCCAGAATTCTGCCCTCCGAGTTGGCATTCAGCAGCGCCTGCAGGTTCTCCCGCTGCAGCTCACGCTCTCGAGCACGGCCGATGGGAGCCTCGATCCGGCCCCAGGTCATCATCGCGTACACAGATTGCGACCGCCTTGGAAGGGCTCTCGGCTGGGAGGGCAGTGGACACCTTCACACCGGCTAGCCAGGTGGACTCCGGCGTTGGGGCAGGCAAGGGTGGGAGCGGCGGCAACTGTGGCTCTGGAGGTGGGTTTGCACGCGCAGCCATCCAGGCCAGCTGCTGAGCAGCCCTCAGGTGCTTGTTTTCCTCTGCCTGTTTGCCGTCTAACCAACAGAATGTCACGGCTGCAGACCGCTCGCGAAGATACTCTGCTCCAACGCGAATAATATCGGCATGTTTGCAGGGCCATCCCCGCGTCGCATTCCCACAGCCCACTAGCAGAACGAGCGGATTGCATATTGAGATTGTGCGCTGCTTCGAGGCCGAGAGTGACTGGGAAAATACTACAGTATAGAATAAGCAAATGCCAGAATGCATTAAAAGGCTGACAGATCCATTGACCTGGTTCGCTAAGCGACGCTTGCGTGTCTGCCCGCCGTTTACTTGTACTACCCGGTACCATGTTTGCAACGCGTCAAAGCGTGTCAAATCAGCAAAAGGCGCGTAAAATTGGGTCTTCACCCGTCCGACATCCACCTGTGGGTACAACTTACCTGGAAGGGCCGCTGGTGGAGGCCTTGCAATGACGGCACACCGTGTTTAGCCGGCCAAGTTGATTGATTCGAACAATTGTTTCATTTTCTGGGACGAGACGAGGCGACGCAGAAAGTCGGAGCGATGGGGAGTTCGGGTCGGGTTTGGGTCGACCCGACTCGACCCGGCCCAATGGCTATGCAGGCCTAGGCCTGGCCATACCAATTGCGGCAAGTACAGACGACCGCCGGTGTCCAAATATGGCAATTCGTAACCTGCCGCTCTCTTGCCTGTGGTTCAACCTTCAGATGGCATGTGTTATAGACATATCTAGGATACAGCCTGAGAGATGCCACATTGCTAGTCGTACAATTCAACTCTTTTCCATGTCAAATTAGGAAGTACGCGTTTCCCAGCCTTAATTCTTCGAGTGGCAAAAGGTTCTGCTCGGAAGATCGATTCAAAATTACCAAGAGTGTATAAAAGCCATAAAACATGCCTAACAGGTAGACTCCCCATATCCAAGTGTTGACTTGGCCACTGGACCCAAATTTATCGCATGCTCCGACAGAAAACGCGTGAAGTAAAGCAGACATGAGCACTTTGGGTAAAGAAAAATGATATTTAACTCCTCCAGCTGTGGAAACATCATCCGATCACGATAATCACAGTGTCTTATGACAGAAGACTCTGGGAAGCAAAAAAGACGGCAAACAGTACCGGGTACAGAAATCTGAAAATTCATTTTGGGAGCGGGGGGAATAGCAGTGATGGTGACTTGGGAAACGAGATGTTGCTATGAGCTATTGGACAGCCGATGGTTGTGCTTGAAGTAAGTTTTAGACTGCCGCAGATAGACACATGACTGCCGCAAATGAAAGCAAGACTGCCGTTGCTTGGGTTGAAAAGTGCCGCGGACGGATGACGTTGCCGCTGTCTGTTGACCGATGAGTGCCGCAGACAGGCGCTAGATTGCCGCATGACTGCCGCAGACATAACTGGTACTGCCGCTGCAGCAAGCACGACTGCCGCTGCAAAGTGCCAATTTTGCCGCTGCAGAATGTTTAACTGTGTTTGGCTGCCGCCAACTGCCGCTGACTGCCGCTGACTGCCGCTGACTGCCGCTGACTGCCGCTGCAAGATGTTACAACTCATGTCTTAACCTCGTGCCCGATGGTCAATTCACACCAGAGTCGATGCTAAAGGATGGATTAAGTCCCCGAGTATGCCTCTGGGTGATCAGAATGCCAAAAACACCGTGTTTGAGGTGAGTTGAACATGTGCTATAAACCTGACTGCCGCTGACTGCTGCTGAAACTGCCGCTGCATGCGGCAGCGGCACTTCAGCGGCAAAATCCCTTTGCCCCGTTCGATGGCCTCGACCAGGGTATCGTTGTTCGTTGCGTTGTCCATCATGAAAGCAATAACCTGCCAAAAAGATTAACAGAGCGTAGCATCGGACTGAATCAAACATTGACGCACCCGGCCAGTCAATTTGTAATCGTCCAATGTCTTCCAGACAACCTCCGCCATATTGTCACCTGAATGTTCACCAATAAGCTCTTGAAAGTTGATTAGAAGCTCCTCTAATAAACTGTAAGCTGTGGCAGTAATAAGCCACGATGGCAAGGAAGGCTAGGGCGAAGTCCATGCATCGAGTGAAATCGAAACCATTCCGTCAAGCGACTGGGCGTCAGCAGTAAGTACCAGAACGATATCCGGAGGTTCAAGTCCAGCTCACAGGGAAAAAAGCGACCAACTTCTTCTTGAGTTCGTCCCCCATCTTCTCGACGCGACGTTGTATGGGTGCTCGTGCCCGGACTTGTGAATTTCTCCCAGGAATGGTGAACATGCTCGAGTAAACTTCGGAATTCGGGTCGGTCAACGTCTTGAAATGGCTGATCACAGGCAACCAACCATTCGACAAGCAGTCGTTCGGATTTCCCTTGATCCCACGGACCCTGTGATGTGTTAAAATGCATTACCGACAACATAGATTCGTCGACTCACGAGAATTTTCTGGTTCGCACGTTCGAACGACTCGCGGAGGGTCTGCTGGTATCCGATTGAGGTACCGCTCAAGTCGTTGAGATATTCCACCAGCTCATCGCGTCCGGCAAAGGTTTTTCGCCCTTCCGCGATCGCAATTTCTTCGTCCGTAACGGGCATCTTGCGATCTTTTGAGCTCATGATCTCGTACAGGCGATACATATCGGGCGCGTGGTTTTTCAGATGCGAAGTTAGACCTGGTGATCATCAGCGAGTTAAGCCTGCCGCATAAGGATAACAGACCATTGAGACTGCCCCGCATGGCCGTACTCATCCTGAGAACATCTTTTGGTTTACCGTGGCGGCAGCGATAGAACTTGTCCCCTTCGTGGATCTCCTTGCTAAAGTTGTGATCGGTGACGGGGCCGGTAAAGAAGTACCAAATGGCGTTGCGGGTGTTGCGTTTCTGAGGAGCTGTCTGTATGGACCGGTGAGCTTCAATAATTTGCAGATGCAGATAGGTACGTACCCTCAGTTGATTTCACCGAACTGGAAGATGCGTCAGGTTGAAGGGGTTGGGGACTGGTTACAGGTGTGGTCTTCTGTTTTTTGGGCCGTCGCTTCGGTTCCTTCGACGCTTTTGGACGGCGCGAAGTACCCTCTGGAACTGTATTGGTCAGAATTCCTTCTGCGATCTAGATTTGAACGTCGTAAAAAAAAATAAACGCGACAACTCATCGGACGCAGATGCTTTTTTTCTTGCCCTTCGAGCTTGTCCGCTTGCGCTTCTTATGAGTCGGCTGGTCATCATCCGAATGTACTTCCTTCTCAGCAGCGATTGCCGCACTGTACCGTGCGTTCTTGGCAGTTTTTTCTTACCCTTCGAGTTTGTCCGCTTGCGCTTCTTATGGGTCGGCTGGTCATCATCCGAATGTACTTCCTTCTCAGCAGCGATTGCCGCGCTGTACCGTGCGTTCTTGCCGCGTTTCACACGCGATCCTGGCGAGTTTGAGTTACAACTGAAAGGTAAGAATTCATCATGACGTACCCTCTGCTGGCGGTGTGCCAGTGTCGGAACCGAAGTCAATCTGTGATGCATCCTTCGAAGTACCGTCCGGATTTAGTGCACCCTGCTCCCAGCCATGCTCAATCACGACCATTTCGTCTGCTCTGGTCGTCAAATTCTCTTCCGAAAGGCTATTAGTATCTTCAAGTATCGTAAAACACCGAAATTACCGCGCGCACCGCCGAGAAGACACGGAGGAATTATGAAATGGCGGAGACCTGAAACCCCCAAGTTTGACATTGTTTCATGAGGACGGATCGGACGCCAAAGACCCATGAGATAAACCGGTCCCTGGCTGGCACAAAGTGCATAGCCAAGGTGACAGACAGCATGGCGGATATCTGAGACTGTTGTTGTCGAGGTTACCGCTAAAATATCATTTGAATGCGAAATCCTAAGGACAGGGAAGCCAAAAACTCACTTAGGGCAATCGTCCGAGCCGCTGCGACATTGACGAACGCTGTGAACGAAGTCTTCGAGTGATCTATCATTGATTTAAATTGCAAGTCTCGATTGGAAGAGGTAGTTGCTTTTATCCTTGGAAGCCCTAGCCGATGTTTTCTACGGCTTAAATCTTCCAGTGCGGAATTTGAAAGCCATGGGTGGAAATATCAAAGTGAGAAGCATTTTGGAAGTATCAGTCAACAAAGTTGCATCCTGTACCTATTGTAAGAAGAGATTTAAAAACTAAACTATGGATAAGTATAAGTGGTGTAAAGTAAAGATATTGCTCACCTCAGTCGGGACACGATGGGTGTAGACGACTGAGGCACTGGATAGGGTTTCACTGATAAGATACGTACAGATGAAAAGGAAACCGGGGTATTTAAGGAGCACACCGTCGAGACTTGGGTCTCATCCTAGGTGCGGTCAAATATCATTCGCACCCCCGACGGCGATTTCGGCGGCTCGGAGGGTGGCGGCTCGGAGGGTGGCGGCCACCAACAACGATCTCGGTGCCTCGGCAGGCATCCTGGCTTGGGCTTTCCTTTTGTTTGCGTGCTCTGGCCCTCGAGGTAGTCCCACCCGTGATCATCCTAGGATGACCCCAACTGGCAGGATTTTTTTCTGTGTGTAGCCTCGATTCGATCATTTGGGAGCCATCCCAATAGTCGCTGTGGTGATAAATCTCTAGGCGATGCGACACGCCAAAGAAAAAGCGCGGCATCACCGTCAGGCAGGAGGTTTCACATGGCGCGTCAGCTGGCTGCCATTCGGGGCTTTCTAGCGGCCATTGAGGACCATGGCAATCGATCCAAGACGTATTTCGAGGGACGCCGACAAGCTGGGACGTCTCTGGTCTGAAAACGTAATGGTACACCACAACGTCCGCAGCTGCCCATGAGGGGCGGCCTCTGATGTCCGGGCACCGCATTAATGAGTGCGAGATATCCCCAGCATTACGAGAATTGGTGGAACGGCTTGGACGCCCAGATCTGGTGCATCCTAAGGGCTCTGTAACAAAAACGTGGGTGTTGGGCTGTGCGGATGCCAACAGCACCTCTTCGATATGTCCCATCACTTGAGATGTTATGTCAATGGGGGCACAGGAATGAATAAGGGAGGCGGCAACATACAGCTGGCATCGAACAGCAAGTTGTTAACCACAATGACCTTGGCGGAGTTGACGGCTTTCTCCAAAGCGGCTCTACATATTTTAATGTCGTTGTTGATGAACTGTTGCCAGCCGAGAGGATAACCCTCAGCTGCGCATTTCGAGAACAGCCTGCGAAACAGGACAACGGCTATCTTTGCTGGTGCCATATTGATCTCATACGAGATCGTGTCGCAGCCGGAGAGAAGGGCGGCAAACATGGCGGGTTCTCCGACGCCCGCTCCGATGTCCAGGAAAAGCTTTCCTGGCGAAAGCAAAGTGTCCAGGGCCAGTTTCGGCAAAATGTCCGGGCCCAGCTCCCCATAGGTGTCGCTGCCAGACTTTCCCTTTACGAAATCAATATGAGGACTCCCATGGATCTCATATAGCAGTTGGAGGAAGCCAAGCCGGTCCGCTGCGGTAGAAAATGGTGCATTCGCTAGCCGCGCCTGGTTTTTGGGGTCGTGAAGCTCTGTTCTCACGGTCCCAGACGTTGGTCCTGGGCACCGGAAGTCTTTGGACCGTTTAAAGCTTTTCGACGTGGTGGATGCCATGTGCCAGCGGAAGAGGTCACACGATTCAACCTTGGTCATGTCACACTCAACGTACACCGCCAAATTGCCGACATGTTGCCATCAGCTGTGCGGGATATGTGGAGTCATGGACCGCATGACTGAAGCAGCTGGTCGCCATCCAACACGATCTTGAATGGGTCCATACGGGACCCAGTTAGGCTGAGTTCCAGCTGGGTAGCGTAGCTGGCTGACAGGGAACCCTTCATCTGGTTGTTTTCTCTACGTATTTGTGATTCATACTTATGCTCACAACAAATTCGAAGATACCACGAAAGCTCCCACCTCTAACCCTCCACAGTTCTGGAGAATCTCATCCATTTGGCGTCGTGATTGATGACATAGCACTTTAGGGTGGGCTCGAGACGATCAGGAGTATTTTCAAAGAAATCTTGAATACGAGTCCATTACATTGTAGTAGATATAGGCGTAGTGGTCATAGAGTGCAAAAGTAGAGAAAAATAGCGTTAGGTATGAATCGTTATTCAAGTTAGTCCGTGACGAGAAGGGAAAATATGATGTGCGAGGGCGAGAAAGATGTGGCTAGGTAAGTATATCGTCCGCGTACGCAGCCGTGCGTACTCATCCACGAGGCAAGACAAGTCGAAGGGAGGGGAGGGAAGCCAGCGCGTGTTCGCCATCGCTCATTGCCCGTACGGCCCAGACTGCGGAGAGGAGGAAGACTGAATCCCATCGAATTCCTCGAATACCGATTCGGCTGCTGCCCCTGCTGCTGCTGTGGCTTCCCCTGCCCGCCCGCCCCCACCGGTACCTGCGACGTCGGCCTCCGCGCGTTCGGCCTAGCCACCCTGCGCACCCCGCCCTCTGGCCCCGGCACGGGCCCGCTGTCCGTCAGGCGCACCCCCCGTCCTCCCCCGCCCCTGCGCACAGCCGACACCACCTCCGGCTCGTCGTACATGACGGGGCTCGCGCTCGCGCTCGTCCTGGGCGTCATGAACGGATTCGCGCTCCCTGGCGGCGTCCCGCTCTCCATGCTCGCGCGCCGGTACGGCTTCGGCGGCGGCATGGGCGGTGACGGCTCGTACCCTTACGAGTCGCCCCGCGTATCCACCGCGGCGCTCTGCGGGCTCGGGAGCAGGTGGTGCACCGACGTGTTCCCGCCGTGGTCGAAGCCGAAGCCGTCCCCGCTCAAGCGCTCGCGGCCGATGGCGACGGACGCAGACGACGAGCTGGAGATGCCCGCGCTGGCGGTGGTGTGGCGCGTGACGGGAGCATGTTGCTGTCGTGCCGCGCGCGGGGAGACGCTGCGCCGTACCCGCCCGCCGCCGAGGTCGACTCGACCGTCGACGAGTCCACGCCCGCAGACGGTGGTTGGTACTGGTCCAAGTTGCTCGCGAAGGAGTACCTGTTACTGTCCGCCCTGCACGTCATCAGCATCTGCTCGACGAAGAAAAGTAGAAGAACGCGACTCACTTGCCCTTGAAATACTCATCTGAATCCCGGCTCTGCGTCCCGCTCTTCCACCTTCTCTCCCTCTCAAACTCGGCCCACCGCTTCATCACGATATGGCTCAAGTCAAACTCGCCCTCCTTGTCGCCCTCCACCTCATCACCCTTGCCCCCCGCCTCGCGGCCCTCGAGCATGCGCGTCTGCCCCCACGAAAAGTTGTCAAAGTGCCAGAACGCATACGCCGGAAGCAGGCCGTTCCAGATCGGGAGCGAGACGAGGTAGATGAGCATTCACCCGATGTACACCCACTTGCGCGAGATGATGACGATGAGCACCATCGGGAGGCCAAGCACCACGGCGAGCAGGATGAGCGAGACGGTCGTGTTGGCGTGGTGCGGGAGGATGCTCGCGATGATGAGGTACAGCGTGAACGAGACGGCCGCGGGCAGTACCATCCCGATGTCGAACTGCATGCTGAAGCAGAAGGTCCTGCACAGGTCGCGCACGAGGATGAGCTTCCCGAGGTTGTGGATCGTGCTGTTGATCTGGCGTCGGCGCTGCGAGAGCAGCACGCGGAATGTGTCGGGCACGTCTTGAGCATGAGCGTGGTGAGGTACCGATCTTCGCCGAGGAGGATTTTCTTGTGTAGTGCGAAAGGCTACAGGTCACACAAGGTCTCGAAACACCAAGGTATATTCGGGGGGCAAGTAGGCGTCGAGGGGAACACAGGTAAGTAGTTAGGCTGATACGAGTCGAATATAAGTGAAGTACGCAGGACATATAGGGGGGGTAGGCAAGGGAACAAAGTCCGGAAGTGAGATCTCCGGAGCGCTACAGTCTCTATCTCAACATGTAGCGTGTCGACGACATTTTCGAAGTAGCGGTCGATGATGGCCCAAGTGTGTGGCAGTGCTAGTGTGTTTGGCCCTAGTGGATTAGGTAAGCAGACGACTTGTGGCCACCACTCATCCAGTTTTTTCGGAGACAGTCTGCTTGTGCACACCGACGTTATCCACCGAGTAAACTGCCTTTCCCCTGTGGGCGCGAGGCCGCGTGGGTCTTCGAAAAAAAACGCGAGACCGTGTCGAAGAGTGGTGACCGGGGATTGACACATCCGCCTTGTAACCCAACCCTTCCCTGTGGGTGTGCATTATTGCGCAGGTCTTTTGCAGTGCAATTGCACTGAGTTAGAAAGGGGATACGCGGACACAAACCTGCCTTCTTCCACGCGGAAAACTAGTGAGCATGCCAGCAAGCAGAGGGAACGTCAATGGGGCGAAAAGGCTCTACGCTCAATGGGAACAAGGGCCATGTCAAACCGGTGAGTCTTCACAATGGCAAGCTGTTCTATCACCGACTTTAGTTCACCTAGCCTCCGAAATGCGCAAAGACGGAGGGGTCTCCGTCGGGGGCTACCCAGCCGCAGGCTAAGACCAAGAAATCTGTGCCTTCGGAGGAGCAATTATCGGCGACCAAATTGTGTGGGAGGGATGGAGTGTCCAGTACCTGCAGACAGCAGTGGTGAACATTCATCGCGGAGCCGTGCGGGATCGAAACGGCAAGCGGGGCGGGGACTTGTACTCACACTTACTGCGCAGGCACGAGCAACGAGGCCGGACGAGTGTGAGCAGCGAATTTAATTTGTAAGAGGTGTGGACACGCACCTTGGCTATCCTCCTTGACCTCTCTCCCTTGACAAACGGCCTCTTTGGTCCCCCCATACCCATCGTCCATGGTGACGCTGAGCGGTCACCGATCGGGGTCCAAGGCGCCTGCTGTACGGCGGCGTTGCGAGGGTGGGAATGTTTTCAGCGGAGGCGGCGGTGCGGAAGCCGGTCTTGGCTGGCGTCTGGCTTCGCATGTCGCGGCCGGATACAAGTCGTATTGCACCCGCTCATCATTTGGCGGATCCCATCATCTGTCTGAAATCGGACCGCAGCCGGACCGGTTTCCTGACGGTGATTATTTGATGCGAGTACGTGGATCATTTTGTTCGTTCTCGTTCTACCTTCATGGCTCTGAGCTGTTCTGTTCCGACGTTAAGCGGCTTTTGGCAGATGCATCGGATAGTGTATTGATTGCCATTATGTAACTGCTTAACCTATTCGGCGTCGTCTGTGATGTCCTGGAAGGACGTTCTATTAGTGATCATGCGCATTATCTTTAAGTTTCGGGTCTCCACTTCAAAGTTACCATGCAGCTGCTCTATATTCTATATCATTTCTTTTGGCCGTCAGGTCCATATCCGCTTCCGACCCACCCCAGGCGCTGTATGGCATGACCTGTTTTCTGGCCCCATTTCGTGTGATAAAAACGCCTATTCACTGCGTTTTGGGGAAAATGTCTCTACGGGTGGCTGAGTGGAATAGTCAGTATATCACACCGATCCATGTGTCTGGGCCACCTGTCTGTGGTGGACGAATAAACTGGCGACGCTATGCACAGATCAAGAATCCGCCGATCAATCCGCCTGTAGACAGACAATCTGGTCCAAACATCCCACTTGTCTGCACCATGGTCAGTTTGCCTATCGTCTGTTCCATCTCCCCGTAGCTCCCTAGCCTAGCCGCCTGTGTATCTGTATGGGTAGAGACCGCCTCTCCCGATGAGGTTCTATGCTGCCGATTCAAAAACCTGCCTGTTGGTCTGTGAAACCTTCTAAGTCCCATTCGATGAAGTCCACTCCCCGGCCGTCTGTTTCCCGCTCTGGCAAGTTCTCTCCTTACAAGGCTCCTCTTACTCCGCGTCCTAGCACTAATATTACTTTCCAAAATGGCGCGCGTTTGCATGCCGCTCGACTCAGGCGCACTGCAGCTCTGGATAAATGGCTCCTTGATAATATAACCACGAGCTCCCTCGTCTTCCCTGATGAACCTGCGGGCTTCGAGGAGGCTCTTTGTATAGTGCACAAGGGGTGGGTTGGCGCGCGGTACTACGCACTGGGAACACTCGGGTGCGACGTACGAGAACATAGCGGGCATGTCGATCTTTGAGTTGAGCTTGCAGCAAGAGAAGAACTGAAAGTTGTCAGGTATATAGATGCGGGACCAATCTCACCTGTGGCGTGAAAGACGGGAGCCTCACACACACCTACCGTATGAAGGGAGGAAGAATTGTTGAGATGGTGCCCTGGCAAGATGATTCGAGACTACCTATAAATGATGTAACAACGTAGTTGATCTTGTCAACCTTTCGCCTCCGTCGGCCATAAAAAGCAGTAGATCCGATCCTGCGACTCGCTCTGGTAGGAACGGATGTTGGAGGAATTCCATTGAGAAGCGCGTGTACATACACACTGCGCGTGTTGAACGTTGGACCTCTCCAGAATCGTTAGCGAGATTCGTTCGAGCTCCCAGAATACGGATTACCAATGTCAAAAACATGAAATAGAACGGTATGAGGAAGATGGGGAACGTAATAAATGGGATGGAAAAAGCGAAATATCAGACATAATTCAACAGGTTGCCCCAGGTGATCTTGAGCGGTTCGAGGACTATGGCTCGAGGTTGAGCCCTGGTGAGTCTTGCGCCTCCCCGTCTTGAGCAAGGCCTTGATCGCTTCGTCCGTAGAATTTGAGATCTTCTAGCCATCCCAAGGACTTGAGGTGAAAGGGGGTCTTTGCGTCCCAATCTTGAGAGGCCTTGCGCTGTCCCGGTTTTGAGCCAAGCCTTTCTCGTGATTTGATCATGGAGTCGCCGAGAGCAGTCCCTGGCTTTGACGCTTGCGAGGTCTTGCAAAGGGCTTGATTGCGTGAAGAACTGAACTGAGGCTTCACACTGAAGCGGCCGATACCGCTCTGCTCAAGTTGATGAGCAGTGACGAGGCAGCGGAGGGCGAGCCCCTTGTCGGGAGCACACCAGCTGCTTGTCTTGGCGCCGAGGATGGCATGCCAAAGACTCGGACCTCCCCAGCCCAGTTTGCGTGGGAGACAGCCAATATTGAGGCCCCACTCAAGGACGAGTGTGCGGGACTCGTAGCCGAGGGCGGACTCGATGCACTGCGCCCGACGGCTGAATACCCAGGCGCACGTGGCGTCCTGGAAAAGCGAGGAGGTTGGAGTATAGACTTACTCCACGGCTTGAATGTTGATTTGCCCCAGGCTGTTTGCCTCAGCTCGCTGGGAGCCGTGGACATGGAGGGTCCAGGGGGCGGATTTTTGAAGCCCAAAATTACGGCGAGAAAGGCATTGAAAGAATCAAAGCCTATTATGGTGGAGAATAGATATTTTCCTACCTGGTTTGCGTCTGGGTTGGATGCAGAAGAGCTCTTGGACAACGAACTGATCCAGGATATATTGCCGTAGGGTGACGATCCTGCCGGAGCAATGCTTGAATCTATCAAAAGTAACACGATAGATTATGTACTCACCGAGCGTGTCAGTATTATGGCAGTGGCGGTTGAGACTCCAGACGACGCACCGAAAGTCAAGACCGTGAAACACGGAACGGTGCGTGCGAAGTCGACTGGGACCAGTGCGAGAAACATGAAGGATCCACGTGGAGGTAGCAAACCCAAGGAGTATGCCAGGCCTCCTTCCCAGCTGCCGGAGGGCGGGTGGTTCAGAGAAACTACAGATGAAAGTAGAGGCCCTACTTCGGAATCGCCAACGTCGAGTGGTTCATCGACGTCGGACAATGATTTGGAAAGTTCCGCTTCTGAGAGCGAAGAGTTGCGTCGCAAGTCTGCATGTGCTGCGAGAAAGAAAGCTTGCCACTTTCGCAAGAGGAAGGGAAGAGAGGAACAGAAACGAATCAAGAAGGCGATGGAGGGCGTCAGAATCAAGCCTCCATTCGTCTGGAATGGCAAGCCGGACATGGTCATGTTTGATCATTGGGTGTACGAAGTCAGTACATGGATCAAACTCACCGGCTTGACCGATAAATTGGCCCTGAAATTGTTGGTGAATTTCATGAGTGGGCAAGCGAGTAGATTCTTTATGCAGCATGTGGCGACCTGCCAGGAGCAATGGACAGTAAAAGATGTCTATGTCGCGCTGTTTGACTACTGTTTTCCGGCTGATTTCAAGCAGCAGCTGAGAATGCATTTAATGAACGCGCACCAAGGCCAAGGGACGGTCTTCACAAGGAAGGTCCAATCGCTTGCAAAGAGAGTCCCAGACATCAACAACAGACATTTGGCTCAAATCTTTTGGGACGGCGTGGAAAAATACATACGTGTTAAATTCCTCGATCGCGGTATGAATCCCGACGACACGAGCTTGAAGAGCTTGATCAAATGGGCGGTGCGCTTTGAAACAGCCAGAGAGGCCACCCATAATCTGGATCCTAGCTTCACAAACGAAAGGAACGAGGAACAAGAGCCCGAGAAAGTTGACGCCAAAGTCAGTGCCGCCAGGTACAAGCATTATGCTTCATCGGATTCAGAGGAGCTGTGTCTATCCGCGAGAGGGTCACACAGAAGCCAGGCCAGGTACCAGTCAACCACAAGCCCAGAGTTCGAGGATGAAGAACGCGATCGTGGTGGTTCTAAACAAGAGTATTCTGCCGGATCAGAAATTGATGGCGGCAAGTTCAAGTCTGAAGATAATTCCGAACAAGATTCCGAATGAATTAATTACCATGACTGCTCACCAAGACCTCGACGCTGTAGAAAGAATTGCGTTGCAATCCTTGAGGGCGAGTGTAAGGGTTGCGGCTCGGCCTCGGTGCCGAAGATACCTTTGCCGCAGCTCCGCAGACGGCGGCGCAGCGGTAGAGGCAGCGGCGTAGTTCCTTGCCGCAGCCGTAGCTCATTCCGTAAGTAGTGATCCCGTAGTTAGTTGTAGTCAGATTCCCGGATCCGGACAGTTCTCCAGTAGTATAAATAGTGTGTATTCCCGAATAGTTTAGACATTCTCGTCAACGACGGAGCTTTACCGACTCAATTCCTTAGTCTAAGTAAAACTCCCACCGGCTTGGATCAACGTGTTCTGCGACTTCTTAACCAAGAACTCCGCAGCCTCACATGGATGGACTGAGGTTATCACGGACCTTCGAAACCTTCCACCCATTATCCCCACTCCTCTCGCAAATGCTCCGAGCCTTCCTGTCGACGCTATCGAGCCTGCCGTCCTCGAGGATCCAGATGCTGCCCTGCCCAATTTAGGCAACGACGAAGACAACGGTGCTGAGCCCGGGGAAGATGCAGAGCCAGAAGTGTACGCACCTGAGGTACCCGTTGACGAGCCGAGGCCGCTGCGGACGCGCAGGCTCCCTGTGCGCTTTGCGGATATGGCAGATGAGCGAGCCCTCACATACTTCGTCAATACGTAGGATTGCGAAACTTCGTCAGATGTGATGCAAGCTCGTCAGCTTGCGAAGCAAGCTCGTCGCATGCCAAATTTGGCATCATGAATGCGCAAGCTCGTCAGCTTGCGGAGCAAGCTCGTCACATGCACAATCTGGCCCAAGTCAACTCACGCAGTGTGTAACTGTACGTTTTCGCTTGCTGTGCATACATGAATACAATCCACGAATATGTAGTCTACGAAACAACTTCCGCCTGTGCAAGGTACTCAATGTAGCGACGGTGGTCCTTCTTGTAACGCTCTGCGACTTCCTATTGATAGCGCTTGACCCACTCGTGCCCAGTGAGCTTCTCGCCGGTGTCCGGATCCTGCATCACCCACCCAGCCAGCGGATCCTCAAGCTTCTTCTGACGTTTGTTGGACGACGCAGGAGCCGCGCCGGACAAGTCGGCTTGCGCGCGCTTGCGTGCTGATCCGCGACGCCCGCCCGCAACGTCCGAGTCCATTGCATCGGTTGCGACAGATGAGATTGTCAGCGGTGCTGCGATAGCACCCGGCGCTAGTGCTGGCCCGGAGCAACTGGCTGGCTGGGAGGTTGTGTTCGATATAGCGGCGCTAGCACTGGCCCTGGGCGCACGAACACGACCCGAGGAACTGGACTAAGCAACATAAGGTGTCAAACCAGGGCGTCTTATACAGAGGTATCACCTTGGCCTCGGCCCTGGCCAGTTTGAGCTTGCCTTCGATGTCTACCACGGCGGCCTCAAGCTCACGAACGCGCCGAGTAGTTTCGGCCGACGGCTCGGCCTGTGTGGGTATGTTTGAGTCGTGTGAGGGAACAGCACAAATATGAGCTTACGTTAACGTCCCTGCGGGCGGTTGCGAGTTCTTCTCTCGTTTCCGACAGCTCCACCTCCAAGGCGGCGACGTCAGAGTCCGTAGCGCGAGCTCATCTTGCCTTGTCGGAGTTTCGGGTCTGCCGCGTGGTCCGGTTAGCGTAACGTTGTGATACCTCTTTTCGTGGAATCGCAGTCGACTTGCGAATTTCGATCTCTTTAGCTCTCCGGACGTCGAGTTCTTCATATCTAAATCGGATTCAATGCGACGTTCACACGACTGAAGAAATAAGAATTCACTTTGAAAGACTCAATGACGCCCATCGAGATACCAGTCTGAGCGTTGTTCCAGGCATGCTGTGCTTCGCCGAGGTTTGTGGTGGCCTCCTTGGTATTCCATTGATCAAGAGGGATGTTGGATAGGCAGTGAATGATCCCGCGGAGCAACCAGCGATGCATGAGCTTATGGTCCCACCACCCTGACATCGTAATTGAGCGAAGGAAGGCAGAGAAGAAAAAAATTGTACGTTTGAGCACTCCATGGGGATCGAGAACAGTTAAAATCCAGGCCTTGAACGCTTCGACTTCCTCGAATGTCTTAGCATATTTGAGGTCAAGGATGCGCTTCCGGGTCGTATCTGGGAGATGCAATAGCTTGGGGATCCCACTGAAACACATGAGCTCAGGATAATGGAACCGTTCAGACGACCAAGCGACACTTTACCGATTGAAGTGCGAATAACAGATCCGCAGGACGAATGAAAGGAGCTTCTGGGGATCAGATCCTACCACAGAATGCAGATCCTCGAGATCAACCGTGCCGACGAACGCATCGGCAAATCGGAGAAGAGGTGCTGCCTCCATGTCGGAGTTGAGTCCTAAGATTTCCCCCCCCCTTGTGAAGCCCCTTGAACTTGAGATTTTTCCGAGCTTGAGTACAAGTCGCTGGACCTCCTCCCAGACGGTCTTGTATGCCTTACGGTCATGGATCTCCATCCATATACGCATAACTGTCACCGCTACGATCGTGTCAGCATTGAAGCCTTTAAGTCGATGGAAAGCAGACAGAAGGTCACGCACACTCGTTAATGCCCGTCAGCCACCCATTGATCTCGAAAATCTGCATTTCCCCCGCGACGGGTTTGAAGGTGGTGTCGCAGTCGAGGGTGCGAAGATCGTGAATGGAACAGAGCAGCTTGTCGTGCGCACCGAAGATTATTCGCTTCCCATCACGAGACAGCGAGCTGTGGAGATATCTCTTCTCGTCTCTCAGAGCCTCCTGGTCTGCAAGGTATATTGCAACCTCTGAAACGAGTAATGATGAGCGAAAAAAAAAGGTCATGAAAGGCATGAAAGATAATTACGCTGCCCCATGTTGGTGGTGGTTGCCGAGACTTCGTTCAACTCGGCCTTCACTTGCTGAATGAGGCGAGTCTTCGTGTCGCGGCTGATTAGCCCAGGATGGAAAAGGCTGGGTGTCTTGCCATCGGCAGGTCCTTGGTCGTTTGAGCTGCACAGGTTTAGAACAAGTTACACCAGGCAGTGAAAAAGTAAGTCGTACCATTCTCGACCTTTGCAACGGTTGCCCCAAAGCCAATCTTGCGAACACACTCCCGATACCGCTCCGCAATTGCGTGAGTACACTTGTTGTTCGGCGGGGGCGGGTGAGTATGTCCTGACTCGGAGAAAGGGACCACTACCGCCATGCGTGCCAGCTCGGGGTGTAACGTTTTCCAAGGGCAGTAGATATGCATCTTTGCGATGCAGGTCACAGGCTGGACCTTGGCAACATATGGTAAGCCGTTCTTGCGATGATTAAACCCTGTGTTATGGATGCCAGTTCTGGATAAATGGCAGGGAAACAGGGAAAAAGAAACACACGACATTGACTCTTCCACTTCGCTCCCGCTCGCCCCGAAACAACTCTTGAGCATGTACCATTGGTGTCGTCCTCCTCGATAATGGGCTCGCCGTTCATCACCTTGACAAACAGCTCCTCGGAGATGTGATCCGAAATCCGCGCCTGCGAGTGAAGCGAGCCCGTGGTGAGAGCGTCGCTGCGTTTGGAGCATAGTAGAATATGATTCTTGTTGCGGTCAGGCTTAAACGTGATTAAGCAAAAACGGGAGATTGGACTGGAGCAGGGGGACGTACCGTGTTCAACTTGCGCAGAGAAATAGACCCATCGCACCGTGCCCCATCGGTGCGAATGCCGTTACAGCGCCAGCTCTGGAGCGAGTGGTAGAACCTAACTGCACCCTGAGTTGGCTGAATCCGAATCAGAGCAAGAAACCGTACGCAAGAGTCCGGCCAACTTCGGTGTCGTCTTGCATTTCACGCGTGCGGAGCATCGCTGCCGCAAGCTTCCGACGGGGCTCTTGAACGGCTCGGCATCCCACGAGGCGGGTAACGAGAAATCAGAATGAAAGGCGGGCTGTGACGCGCCGCCAGGGAAACAAATCACAAAAGAGTTATCGCCGCAGTAACCTTGAAAGAACGGCGTACGCACCGGGGAATAGAAGCGGGGTCGGGTGGCCAAAGTCTGTGAGATTGATGGACGGTGTTGCCGCGATAGACGAAAAACCGGAATCGGCTGGGGATGGGACAACGTGAGCGCACGAACGGATGGACACCGTGGGTATGGATAACGTGTACGTACTGGGGAATCCGAACGATGGCAATACGCCGGCCGCTGGAGCCGAACTGGCGCGCGGCGGTTGTCTGAGCAGTGAGCATACCGTCGCTAAAAAATGTGTGAGCATACCGCCGCTGTGCCTCACTGCTGCCGTCCCAATAGGGCTGTGAACATTGCCACTCATCCATCGCCGCCTGTGAGCATGAAAAACACATTGGTGGGTGTCAAGCAGGGAGATTGGCTGGGTACGCACTGGGAAGGTGGTCAGAACGGACGCGGGGGCGGGACGGGATGATGGTGGGAGAGGATAAGAATCGGGGCGCATCACCATTACGAGTACTTTACGTAGTAAAGTGATCGTTCTTTTCATAATCGAGACCAGCTTTTTGAGTTCGCGAAACTTTATCAGTGCGTTTTGACGATGTAATGAAATAGTGGCGGTATTCATTAGCTTTTTGAAGTCTTTTTAAGCCCTCCATCTAATGAGTTTAGTGATAACGTAATCAATGGGAGTAGGGCTGGTTCGAATCTGCCGGTTCGAAGGGGCTTTTTAAAAACAAAAAATTCTTTTGTATCTTTTGCCAGGCAGTGCCTCAATAAATATATACCTTTGTCTTATGTTGTGTTCTCTATGGTCCATCTGGGATTTTAGTACAAGGTGTTTCACCGTTCGACTTTTGTCCATCAGTCAACCCTCTATTGTAGATGTCAGTCGCGCCCTATTCAGCTTTATTGTTTACATCAATTGAGTTCAGCCTTTCCTTAGGTGGTGTACCATTTGCAGTCCTAATCATGGCTGTCTTAGGCCTGTGTGCGGAGTAATTCGGACATTCCCGGACATGTTGATTGTTAGCCTCGATCGAAAATTCCCCGCCCCCCCCCCCCCCCCCCACCGCGGTTGTGATTGTGTTTCCACATGTTCAAATTCATCAACTGCTCAAATAGGCGACACTGTGCTGATTGCCTATTCCTTTGTACCATTTCCTGCCTTAGCCGCTTGATTCAGTCTGCACCATCGCTAAATGTCAACAATCAATCAGCGATCATTGCCGGCGGATGTACCCGAAGTCTTGCGTGCGCAACACACGCACAGCCACCCGTCTATATTTTGCTCTCACGTTTGCTGGCCGGGTCTCATGGCTCAAGACAACACCCCTGAGCGGTTGACTCTGCAACGAAAGGTGTTCGGTCTGCGGCGAGGCTGGGTGCAGCTATAGATTGCAGACGGTGGGTTTGTAATCAAGGTTGAACTTACAGTCAGAGGTAAACTCGCCCTTCATCAGGAAAATAGTTTTCTCTTGGCGGCATCTGGCCAGAGCTAGCACTGCTGGCGCATTTGGCGGGGCTGGCAGCCTCGGCCGCCAGCAGTTGCCAGCTCTGCAATATTGCCAGAACTACCAGTTCGGTGTCCATTGCCAGAATGTGAGGCATTGATATTGCAAAAGATGTTAAGTCTTCACCTGACTACCTGTTGTTTGAACTGTCACGGAAAGTTAGACACCTGTTCAAAAAGCAATTTCATTAGCGTGATGATCAATATATTTATTTACATGGAAAGATTTGAACGCATCCAGAGAATAAGTATAACGAAATCCTGTCGGTATGTAGCCACTGCCATACGCCGGAATTAAATGAGCCCCACGAAGGAGGGTGTCGATATGAACGATAGTGGTAAGCCGCACACACCCCTTCATCTCCGGCTCTACAATCCACATCCCAGTTTCGAAATCAGGAGATCTTCCCACCTTTTTGAACCAGTCAACCAGTGCGCACGGGTAATCAATCCCGTCGTGAGTGAATGAAAAGAAAAGCCGGATGCGTGCAACACTCATGCCCCTGAAGCCCCGCTCCCCCTGGTTCTCCACCACAAAAACGCAATCACGGCGTGGACCATGTTTTCTCCCCGTTGGAGTTGAGCGAATGCGCTCGCGACGCATGCCGCGGATACCAGAGGGATCACTGGGTGCATAGAATGTTGCAACAGTGGAGTGGTAAACCGGATGGGGTATTCGGAAATGTCGAGATCGTTGTCAGAGACATCACCGTAATTGGGGTAGTTTGGGGAAGAGAGCTGGTCGTGAAGGAAGTCGACAAGAAGGGCGGGAAATTCGGGGGCTTTGATGTGATCTGCAAGAGCAGGGGTTAGTGATCGTTCTGCCAATGAGTGAGACATATGCTAATGGATGCCAAAAATGGTGCCCACCTCTTGTGCGTGCAAGAATAACGGTACCTTCAACTCGCTGCTCATCAGTTTCCTCCTCCACATTAGGGCTCCAACCCGTCCGTTAAACGGGACGGCCGTCGCAAACGACGGCCGTTGGGCACCACAGGACGGGTCGACCCGTCCGTTTCTACCATGTGCGAGGGACCAAAACGGACGGGTTCAACCCGTCCCGGCCGTAACGGCCGTTTCGACGGGTGCCCAAACCTTCACAGGACCAAAACTTAAATACGAGTAAGATCTTGAACCAAAGAACCCGTTCATCCCACTCGCTGAGATTCATATACTTGCTTGATATTCTTGGATGTCTGGAGGCGCACCCGCTCAACGTCTCCCAAACCGCGCCGATTCACGACGACTACGACGCGCTCTGACCCTGCTATCGAGTTTGCCCCCAAGTTGAAGACGAGGCGGATGGACGGACGAGGCGAGTTCCCCTTACATTATCTCCATGTGTTCCTTGTTCTCAGTTTTTTGCTTCCTTCTCTTTCGCCGCGTGCCTCTCTTGAACTGTGTCTTCTCCATCGTGTTCTTTCATTGTATTTTGCGTCTTGTCGAAAACCAATCTTCCAGTCTGCCGTGGTCAGTCTGTACAAGATAAACCCCTCGCGCCATCCGTCCTATCCTGCATTTCACGCAACTGAAGTGTCCCGCTCCTCGCTCAGTACCGGTGGGCGTTCGTGTGGTGCGACTCGGGAATCGTGATTTGTCACACATGGCGTGTACTCTTCCTTGTGTTCATTATCAATCAATTCTACGCTTTTCGTGCATTTTTGCTCCACCGAGTCGCGGGATGGAATGTTTCCCGCGTCCCAGACAACTTTCGGTCCCCGTATGATTGGGCCGGAATTTCAATGCACGACCTACATCAGATAAACACAATTGAAGAGATCAGAGCATTTGATGAGTCGACGACCATCGAGTTTTAACGTCGAGAATAAGCATGAGAACCACGGAGTCGCCAGTCTTCCTGTCCGGAGCAGATGGTAGGCAGGATGCATTGCTCGGCACAGGCTGCTCAGGAACGCCGGAAGATGCCGAGAAGGACCCGTCGAACCCGTCGAACGGGACGGGTACGGGTACCCGTCAACGGGGCGGACCCGTCCCGGCAGAGGAAGGCTCCAAGTTCCAAACGGACGGGTGCCGACCCGGCCGTTCCCGTCCGTCGACCCGTCGACGACGGGCACGGGTTGGAGCCCTACTCCACATCCGCGTCCTCTACAATCTTATCTGGCACAGCGGTGAAATTTGGCGGAACCATTCCACGCTCCACAAAATTGGCACGCGCTGCGGACAGCTTATCCAGGCGCTGGTTGGTCAGTAACATTTGTGATAAGGCCTCGTAGCGACTTGATCGGCGCCAGGGCCTCTTGATGGCAGTGATATGGCGCGACTCCGTGATGGAGGAGCAAACACCCCCAGGTGCGCCAAATTTCTCGATATTTGGTCGATAGTGGACCATCGCGTGCTGCCGAGGAATTGAGAATCCGTCCGGGCGAACACGGAGGTCACGGAAAATCTCCCGACGCTCGTGGTAATTTGCAACACTGGCATCAATTGCGTCCAATGTATCCTCGTCGAAATCAGAACGTCGAACGAGGTAGCAAAAGGAGGTACGAGGCCCTTGATTGCAGGGAGATATACCTGCATGCCAACGTGTGAAATTGAAATACGCGATGGGGATTTAAAGTAAGTACCTTCATTAGTGCCTTCGAAT
This sequence comes from Mycena olivaceomarginata, assembly GCA_029378375.1. NCBI lineage: Eukaryota > Fungi > Basidiomycota > Agaricomycetes > Agaricales > Mycenaceae > Mycena > Mycena olivaceomarginata. Next base: position 52,448 of record JARKIC010000228.1, on the reverse strand, counting down.
CATCACCAGTCCACTGCTTGAAACGGCGACCCTGCTTGAACCGACGCAAGCCGGGAAATGCTATTACAGCAGCAATACTGTGAAACAAACACATAAATATTGCGGTATTGAACTGAAGCAATCTGGATTTTATGTACCGCCGGTCAATTTCATCCATTATCTCGTCAGCCTTTGCCTTGGAGTGTGCGAGATATATGTATTCCCCAACCCAGGTTACAAGATGGTCTTTGAACGAACCCTTTATGATCTGGTGGAGAAGATCCGGGGAGAGCATTTCATGAATGTCAGCTCGCGGAAAATCACGCGTAATTGGCTGCACAGGTTAGTCAGAATCAATTTGAAAACTAAAATCACCCACTACAATATCCACGTCGATTCCGTACTCATCCCACAGTATATCCGCGGGGAAACTCAGCCAGAAGTATATCCGTTAATGCATTCGTTCGACGGCCCGCAAAAGCCGCATCCAAATCGTTTGCCATGGCCGTGCATCTGCCTACAGTTAAATGCCGGTGATCATTACACAGAAAACCGACTTACGTTGCACACCAATTCTGTACAATGCCTGCGAGCATCACCTGCTCTGGATAATCGGCAATGAAAGGTCCAAAATCATAAATAATTCGCCGAAAGTGGCCGTCAGGGCAGCGTCGAACTACCGGAGTAGTCATCCCTGGCTTAAGAGTCGACAGAACAGCTGCAAGAGAGGCGTGGTATAAACTGCCGTTTGAACTTTCTGAACTCGGGGTCATTATCGTATTTTCTGTCACCTGTGAACCCATCTTAGATAAAAATCGGGTGCCGAATTGAACACAACTGACTTTTAGGAATCGCTAGAAACACAAATGGGACGACCCCATTGCGATGTCCGCCACGGATACTATTGTGAAGGTTTCCGAGCGAGATATAGCCAGGATGATATTCTACATTTCCCGTTGCGACGGAGACAGTAGTTTTATCGCTACCAAAAAAGAGTGGGTGTACATCGAGCCTTCCGTAGTATGATCGTCGTCGTAAATTTTATCCTGCGCTCTCAGTTAGCAATGAATACAAGCACGAAGAAACCAATAAATTCACCGAATGCCTCCACGCAAAGTTGGCTGACATGAAATCGTGCCAACGCCGCTTTCCATTGGAATCCAGGTGTACATATGGTGCAGTATCAAATGCCCCATCGAAGTCTGGATTATCGAGCATATTGGAGATTACGACCTCAGGGTCGCGATACCAAATCTCATAAGATTGACGAGCCCAGACTGGCGCATCTTCGCCAGTGGCCAAAGGTTCCGTCTGGAAGCACTGCCAAGGTGCATCACCGAGTTTGGTCGCGTCGATAGTCTCGTACAGGTGCTGATAATTTTCGAACGGACTGAGATCACCGTGCTTCATAAGAGACAGCGCCCACTGTTCCAGAAGATAGTGAATATTTTTGTTGACATTAGGGGTGCTCAATTCTTAACTCGCCCGTCCCGTCCCGTCAAATAATTAATTAATATTTGCTTGGAACAAACCAAATTTCAAACTCCGCCACACTGCGGGGCAACCCCTCGCTGTTTCCTACCTCTAGCATGCTGCTCAAGCCGTATAAATGATCGATAAATTGCTAAATAAGTTCCTGGGCCAAAGATCCACACAGAGAAAATTACATGGCATTTGTTAACAAGCCGAAAACGTCGGGAAGACAAACTGAGTGCAACTTGACGAGATAAAATTTTCTTGCCCACGATAGATCCCATACCGTCCATAAGACATTTTAGCTCTGCGGCACTACTCAAATTCGGTGAATGTGGGGCAGAAGACCGGCCAGTGGGCCCCCGGAAGTGGCGGAGTTTGAAATGTGTTTGTTCCAAGCAAATGCTAATTGATTATTTGACGGGACGGGACGGGTGAGTTAAGAATTGAGTACCCCTATTTGAGCTCGGTGAAATAGGAAGTCGGCGATATTGAATTGGACTGAGTCCTCATATGGTGACCAGTCATCATCCGACGCTCTGCACAATAATAAATTGCTTGAACTCAAACAATTCGATTAACGTACGTATTCTTTCAAAGCTTCGGTATCAAGCCCATGATCATACTGACAAGGAGTAAAACACACAGGAGAACACACAGGTGAGTGAGGGCGGTGAGCTCAAGGGGTGGATATTACAGCAGCCCTCGACATGGTAGTGAGCGACCTGTATACGGCTGTGCAGTCTTACCCCTTGCGGAACCATCAACATCAACTGATCAACCATCCTCGGGCATCTCGGGCACAAGTCTGTATTCCAGTTTGTGTAACTGAGACACCCACACCCATCCCCTCAGGCCCCAGCAAGAAACTGTGATTGTGGGTGTGGAAGATCAGGTCACTCGAAGACACGGCAAGACAAGGATATTCGAGGCAAAGCGGGTGTCAGTCAAGCTACAGACCTTTAAAAGTTCACACAATTTGATTCACAGACAAATGACTGGCCCAGTCCGGAATCCCGAATAACCTCCGACGCCTGGTGCGTATTGGAATTTCGTAATCCAGTCTATCGTTCCTGATTAATTCAACAGCCTGAACAGGTCAGTAGCTTTCTGCTTCATCACCATTCAAAATTACGCCCATAAATAGTCTCGACGTCGCCGAACAACCACATTTCTTCCCACAATCTGCTACTTCCCAATAGACTGCTTTCATTAATTCGGTTCAACCTGGGCAGTGTTCGGCAGTGGGAGAACACAATTGTGAGTTTCCCTATTGCTTTTTTTGGTGTCACTCAATCAAGGTGTCAATATGCGAGCCTCCCTGGCAACTGTGAGGTACGTACTATTTCGGTCAGTGCCGCCGGGGACTCACCGATGGCCAACCAGAACGAACCCCTGGCTTAGGAGACCACTTTTAATGTATAATCTGCGGTGCATCCAGCTCACAAACATCTTCTCCACGCACCCCAGTTTAGTTTCAACATCAATTGAATTTTCGCCTCTTAGCTCAACATTCTACCTTGCCACAATTCATGGAGTTATTAGTGGGTGTGACGGATGCGAGAGACGTCGAGATCCGGCACAATTCAGACAGCGGAGGGAACTGGCGTAAGTAGTGGATTGACCAAAGAGTGTAACTACTGACAACTAGCTATATATACTACAGAACAATGAAGGCAGTGCATATCTGATGGAAAGCATGTGGAGTGTGCGACGACACGGCATAGGGAATAAGCAATCAGGAAAAGGTAAGCATAAAATGGTCATCAGGCACCCCACGGGCTTCACGGACGAATCTATCTGTTACAGTGGGCTGACAATTTTTAGTCGCTGAAATACAATTTTGCAGTTGAAATTTTGTACTTCTCACAAAATTTAATCCTTTCCGTTCAGGGATCTCTGCCACCTTGGTTATCTCACATCGTAGCATAGAGCTCCAGTAATACATCTTCCTTCCTTCCTTCCTTCCATGATCTTGGAATATTTTAGACCCTGTAATATATTTTAGGAACCCACCTATGTTCAATTGTCTCGCACGGATTTCAGATGTTTAAAGATTTGGAGCATAGTCTGACGGTTCAGGACTGCTGCAAGATCCATGAGGTAGATCCACCTTCAAAGCTAAAGCTGTATACGGCAAAAGCAACTCACGTACCGTAGTGTCGCAGGAGAAGGCAGAAGAATCATCACACTTTTTAAAAAAAAACTATACGTCGCAATTTTGACAGCACTGCAAAATCACTGAAGGATCACCGCAGCTATTCACCTTTTTTTGGCGGGGCCTCACCACGTTGAATGAAGTCAATGAATGAAAAAAAAAAACCGAAGTAACCTCAAAGGAGAACCTGAGGTTCCCTCTTCCGGACACCTTCCACATTTGGGTCCAGCTGACTATCTGTGTTCACTGCGCAACTCCCAGAGCAGATTTCAATTCCCTCTTGCACTGCCTCAAGAATCACATTGCTTCGCCACAGCCTGTATTCAACACACTCCCCTCATTTTTCTGCGCATCTGCAGACAGCTCTCGGACCATGGATCAACACCTAGCTCCAAGCCTGCAGATCTCGCAGCACTCAAAATGTTATGTGAAATTCTTCTGGTGAAATTTACACGCACGTTACCAAACTAATTTACCCCGTTCCAATCAAATTTGCCGGAGCGAAGCGCAGGCATTTCTTGTATATCATAAGGATCAACTAGGATCACTCAAGTATGCCTTTTTGGAACTTAGTTCTCCATACGAATGATTAATGAGCCAAAATTTGTGTGCGAACACAGCGGTTGACCGGCGATCAAGCCGAACATCAAATCCTCGGTATTATCCGAAGTCTTGCGTACGCATGACAAGCACAGCCACAATGTACATGTCATATTGATAAACTTATTATATAACCACAGTGAGTATTTGGGCTGCAACATTAACATTAATTCGAATAAATAGTGCATGTTGTAAGGAGAAGTGGGCTGACTGTGATCAACAAAAAAACAAGGAAAGTACGAGTTCTGCCGTGCGCAGCATCGGCCTCCCCCCAAGTCAATTACGGATCAGATGGCTAGCCGAATTTGGGCTTGCGACGAACTTGCACATTGTCCTCACAAACTTCCACAGTTTTTGGAGCACGCCAGCGCTTCCGACGAACTTTCCTTCGCTTATTTTTGATCTCACGAACTTGCTCAGACATCCGACGAACTTTCCCCATCAAATGACGAAGATCCTCATCCTACGTAGTGACGAGGTACTATACGACTCCAGATGAGCACTCGACCCCGGGCCTGCCAAAGGGACGTTATAAACATCCAGCACCTGTGGAACCAACGGATGTACCTGAGCTCGAGGAGGAGGAGGAGTCGCAAGCTCATGCACGTCCTGCACGAGTTCCAGAGCCCCCTATCGTCGTTCCGTTGACCTTCAAACAAGCAATGGCAAGTGCGGGGAGTGGGCCAACGCGATGGCTGCCGAGTTTGGAGACTGGGACCTTCGAGTATGCAGACCTTCCGGAGGGGAGGAAGGTAGTGACCTGCAAGTGGGTCTTCAGCGTGAAGACGAACCAGTGGAATGAGTTTGAAAGATTCAAAGCTCGTCTCGTGGCACGTGGCTTCACCCAAATATTTGGGATTGATTACAGGGAAACTTTTGCCCCTGTCGTCAAGTTCACGTCTCTTCGCGTCATGTTCGCCGTTGCTGCCTACTACGGCCTTGCCATTTACCAGATGGACGTCGTGAAAGATTTCCTCAACGCTGAGCTCGATGAAGAAATTTACATGTCCCAACCACCCGGTTTTCCACCAAAACTCAATGCACACGGCGACGAGATGGTATTACGCCTCCACAAGTCTCTCTACGGCCTCAAGCAAGCCTCTCGACAATGGTACCGCCTCATCGACTCAATATTCGAACCCCTAGGTTTTACGCGCCTCCAATCCGACCACAGCATCTATCTTTGCCGCCGCGGAGATATCATCGTCGTCATCGCGCTGTACGTCGATGACCTACAAGGAGCAACAAATGACAAACCGACTTGGGATGTGCTGAAGTCCGAATTGTCCGCGCGCCTGAAAACGAAGGATCTTGGTGTTGCGTCGTATTGTTTGGGGCTAGAAATTGAACAGGACCTCGAAGCCGGAACCGTGCGAATTTCCCAGCGCAAATATTTCGAGGGCGTACTCGAGCATTTTGGGATGGCGGACTGCAGGCCGGTATCCACCCCTTTCCCAGTCGGCACAAAATTAACCACACATATGTCACCGAAAACGGACGAAGAGCGGAAACTCATGGCCGGCAATGATTACCTCGGCGTCGTTGGATGCATCATGTACGGGATGCTGGGTACAACGCCCTGACCTTGCCTTCGCTGTCGGAGTTGGCAGTCGGTACAGCTCGAATCCCGGGATTGAGCATTGGCAAGCACTTATGCATGTTTTGCGATACATTAAAGGTACACTCGACCTTGGCATCACCTACCGCCGTGGATCAGGGCACTCGACGGCTCCCATCTCCCAGTTTCTGATCTGTTACACGGATGCGGACTGGGCCGGCGACAAGGACAAAATGCGCTCGACCTCTGGCACGGTTGTCCTTCTCGCCGGCGGCGCGGTATCATGGATCAGCCGTCTGCAAAGTGTTGCCGCACAATCCACGATGGAAGCTGAATATATTGCTGGCAGTCACTCGGGCAGGGAGCTCACCTTCGTTCGTAATCTCCTTGGCGAGCTCCTGGGAAAACCTTTGGAGCACCCATCCCCGATGAACTGCGACAACCAGTCTGCCATATCAGTTGCTGAAAACCCCGCGATGCATGACAAGGCAAAACATATAGCGCTTAAATATCATTATATTCGCGACCTCGTCGAAAACAATACTGTCACCCCTGCACTATTGCCCGTCTAATCCCAACCCCGCGGATCTACTCACCAAAGTTCTTCCCCGCGACACTACTTCCCGGCTTCGCCGCATGATTGGCCTGGACTTTTCTGGTGCTACTGGATAGCGCGGTCAAGGGGAGTGTTGTAGTGGTGACCCTCGCTATCCAGTCCGGATGGGGACGCGACGGTTACGCGGTGTTTGGTTCGGGCGGGTTATCGAGAGGCCTGCGGCCGATTCTCTTCAGTCTGAAGGAAACGGTCGCAGGTGAGTAATCTGTATATTATTCTAATACATTCAGTCTGAAGAGAACGGTCGCAGCTACCCTGAACTCTTGACGTACAACAAGTGTCACAATCGGAGATGCGGAAAATTTGGGATTCACGGCACAACCACTCACAGCCAAGAAACCTAAAGAAGAAGAAAATCTCACTGCTAATTTCTGAGGCACACAGCTCGCGTCTCGCGTTCCGGTATGTCAATATAAATTGCATCGTCGTTAGCTAACGCGACAATATAGTGATCTCCATCTTGAGCTTGAGCTTGAACACCCACGGGAATCAACAGTGTTGAAGTATTGGCTCGACGCGCCATAAAGTCGACACCGGCACTTTGTGCCGGTTGTGTAAAACCTCCCCCGTAATCTGTAATGTACGCGTCCAACGGAGTTTATCCCGTGCGGAGTTTATTCCGTTTATTCCGACTACTTATTCCTCTACTACTACACCGAGTCATACCTCAGCCGTTCACCTTATCGTGCCCGTCTGAGGTATGTTCTCTCGTCTTTATTTATTCTTCTCATACTTACTCGTAACGTAGTATATATTCTTACAGGTATTGAATACAGCCGTTCACCTTATCGTGCCCGTCTGAGTATATATTCTTACAAACAGCAACCGCAACCTCGGCACACACCACTGTAGATTCAGTAACCGGCGCCGCGCCGGTTACTGAATCTGAGTCCGGTGATGAAATGTTTCCCCACCGAGCTACTTGTACCCCGGCGTCGACAGATAGCATATCTGATGCGCATCGAGTCTGACGACGAATCCAGGACTATACAGGTATGACAGCACCTGTCGACGGAGAAACTGTCGTGGATAGCCCTGTCCCCGATGCAGCGCCGTTGTTGCCTGTAAATTCAGGGGCTCCAAAAGAGATGTTGAAACATATACCGGCTGCGGACATTGACATGCACACAGATGTTGACCCTGATGTGCCCGCACCTTCTGCCATACAAGGAACCCTGGATCAGCCTCGAGACGCCCTTGAAGAGGAAGCAGAAAATGGGCTAGGAAAGCGGACTCGAAGAATGGCCGGCAAATTGCTTAATCTCGGCGGCTGCGACAATTGCGGTAAGGTTTATTCGGAAGCCGAGAAAGTGTACAAGTCTGTGGTTACCGAGTGCTCCAAAAAAGACTGCGAGACACGCTGGGTGAGTTACTACCGCATTTCCGAGTCTTTCCGCAGTGACAAGCGTTTACAGTTTCACGTTCCCTGTATGGATGAGGGTGTGTTGCCCAAGAACTCGATTTGTGAAACATGTAGAGGGGGTAAGCGTGGTCCAAAACGGCGGAGACGAGCCTAGAGTGTGTAAATTAGCTGCTAATAGGCTTCGTGTACGCCAGCTGACCGTATAATACCAGGACCCCTGACAATACCTTTCGACCCTAGGGCTCGCGCCGGACAAAAAATTGACATTTTGGCTCGAAAACCTAGGTTCTGACCGGACAAAAACTGAGATTTGAGGCCGGACAACCTAGGTCCTGTCCGGACAAAAACTCAGGATCTCGTCGACGTTTGGGTCGATGTCCGGGCGAAAGTTTTCACCAAATTCAGCTGGAAATGATTTCTTCACCTCAAATTCAAGTTCAACTTGTGTATTCCGCATAGAAAGGTAGAAAGGATGCTTATACGAGAAAATTTAGGTATTTCTTGGGTCATGAGAGCGGAAAATCACCCTTTTGGGAAGCCTGGGCTAGGTCCTGTCCGGACAAAAACAACGCGATCTAGAGGAAATCTGTCCGGACAAAAATCGAGGATTTCTGGAATTTCGGGCCCTAGCCTCCAAAGGGATTGTCAGGGGTCCTATAATACCAAGCCGCTCTGGCACTCGGATCTGCGGCCGGGGTAGGAAACTTCTTCCCTTTTTTTGGGGGGGGAACTCGGGTCGAAGAAATAGTTTCGACCCTAAGTATATCCGTTTTCCGAATCCCGATTCCCCCATGGAGGCTTCGGCTTAATATTATAATATACAAGTGGTTCGCAGCCGGCTTCGCCGGCTGCTCCCCACTTTATTGCATGAGCATGTTCTCGTGCTTTGACAATAATGAAGATGATACACGACATTTACATGAATTGGTTTACAACAGCAGTTCTTCCCAGACAATATTCCTGGTATGGGTGGAGAAATTATCATCATGCTTAAGAACCAAGACATTTTCGGCATCCAGAACACGGGTCATTGCAGAATACAATTGCCCTTGAGAGAACACCTCCCTCCGTAGATCGATGCCCATTTTCTCAACCATTAGGCCTTGGCATCCGTTGAAGGTGGTTGTGTAACACAGAGCCAAAGCCATCTGCTTTCGATGAACCGTGAAATCGAAGCCATGCGGTTGGAAGTGGCAGTTAATCCGGGGAATGTGTAGTCGAATCTGAAATATAATTCTGATCAGATCGCGCTTCCTCGGGACCACAGAATCGATGTACGGAGTCCACCACCTTTCCAGCCAACATGGAGGAAATTGTCTCAACTTCAACCGTGTGTCGCAGTAGAGTCCGAATAATAACCCGCATATTCTTGGTCAATCCCCGCGAGGCGTCGAAGTTTCGGGTGAGTCTGCAAATGCATCCAGATTTCAGCTGTAATTCATGAGGAGGAATGCCGGGCTCTTGCAGAGCATTCAAGAATTCAGGATCAGAAAACACGCCTCCGTTGGGTTCATCCTCCACAGGGTGTCTCACCTGCGCCTATCCTCACGATCAGAATTGTCTTCACAACTACGGCGTTGTCTCTGAGCTTCGCGTCGAACTCCATCTGTTTCCCCCACGGCTCTGTTCTCGCGACGAATCAACCATTCTCAAAGGCAGCAAATCAGATCGGCCGGATTGACAGGTACAGAAGCCCAGAGTGTTCACCGTGAACCAGTAAACAGTGAAGGACCGGCAAGGAGACCGTCGAGGGTAGAGCAGCAGCGGGCTAGCGCCGAGCGGCAAGATTAAGAAAAGTAACGTCACATTTGACGTGCATGAAGGTAAAATGCAAGTTGGCCGCGGCAGATAGAGGGCTAGACCTGAGACAGGCGCAGCGTGGAGCCAGAGGGGAATGAAAAAGGAAAGGGCTCGAGTTTGCCGCGGCCGATGTTAGATCGGAGGTTGCGGAGTTCGGACAGAAGCGGAATGATAAATTAAAAGCGGAGTTTAAAAAGGCTTCAGACGGACAGAATGGATAATTTTATAAAGAGAGTGAAGTGACGAGGTATATATTTTCTCAGTTGGATTGAATTGGACACTGCTCAAGAACTACTTATTGTGGGGCGCTATACGGGCATCGTTGAGACTAGCAACAAGTTGAGACGCACATAATCTAACGTAATGCCCCAAATAACAATAGGCAACGCCATCAATTCAAATTTCAACCGCGACCAATCCTCCAACCATACTCTGATCACACTCTCTCCATTAAAAAATTTCAACTCACTGCCTCGTATTCTCCTTATCTGCATATTTTTCAATGTCTCGTCACCTTCTCACAGGAAGAAAATATGTGTGCTGCAGCCACGTAAGTTTGGCCAGTACAGGCGACGACGATACGCTGACTATTTTTCCGCCGGTAGATTATGTCTCGTAATTTTTCGGACTCCTACTGTTCCTCGTATTACCTCTCGCCTTCGGAGGAGGCCTTGCTTGGTGAACGTAGGGTGGGTATCTCAATTTTGCGTCTCGTAGTCGTACGCTAACTACGTTCAGCTTTTCTTGGATCCGGGGGTCGCGCTGTGTGGTTCTCTTCCGGGAGGAAGTATTGTTCCAGTGGACTTGCCGATGGAGTTGTGGGTCCAGAGCATGCTCGAGCTAGTCCACGATCCCACCCTCTCCCCGAAGGAATCTGCCGCTTCTCGGGGTGCCGTTGCGACTGTATGCAAAGATTGGCACGTGAGTGTCGCTATTCCTTCTCGTATCCGTTTAATTGAACGCAATTTAACTCAGGAGTGTGTTTATACCACGTCTACCTTTTGGTCCAACATCGTCATATTCAAAGATCTGAACTTCGATCGCCTTAGATTCGTGATATCGAAGTGCGCTGTCGGTGATGTTCACATTCGACTGCATCTGCATAACATCCGCGTTATTCGTGGCATACCTGCTACTATTTGGGTTATAGCTCTGTTGGTGGACAGGATATTCGGCTGCATAGCCGATTGTGCCGAACGCTGGAAAACCTTCGAGCTTTGCACCGAAAATCCTGCAATCTTCCATCGCGTCCAGTCCCATTGCCGTTCGCTCGATGTGACTTCTTTGGAGACGCTCGATCTTTCCTACGTATACATTCCTGGCCACTCCCCTCACATTCGCGCCGCCGAAATGTACAACGTCCCTTTCCGTTCCGAGCCGTGGTTCGGAGAACCTCTTCCTCGGCTTTCTACCCTCCGGCTGTTTTGTACGCCCATCCTTTGGGGAACGTCAGGTTTATTCGATCACCTCCAGGTCGTGGAGTTATCCGATGTTTCATGCACGATGTCCCTCCACCCGGACGTCCTTCCCGCCATATTCGAGTTCTCTGTCCAGCTTCATATTCTTCGCATCGGGATGATGCGAGCCTTCGAAATTCCCTCCCATTTCGTTCTCTCCTCGTCGTCGCTGGAGACTCTCGATGTGGATTTTTTCAACCCAGCCTTTATCGGTCGTATTTTGGAGTCCGTGGTGGCGCCGGGACTCACCGAGCTCGTAGTTCGAGGGGTGTTCGATAATGTTGATCTGTTGGTGGCATGCCCTCAGTTACTGTCTGGCGTCACCCTCGTTTGTTGTCCACCACAATGCAGGGAACGCGGTTTACATTCAGCGCTTATTTAGCAAGATGCCTCTGCTCCGTTCCCTAGACCTCAGAAACAGCACCCCTCGCGTCTGGCACGCCTACTGCGCATGGGCTTATTCGCGCCCCGCTCTCAAACTTCCCAATCCCTCCGCCAATCTTAACTCTCTAACTCTGTGTCGGGTCCCCTTATGTTCGGTGGTGGGCTTGATTCGGTTCATCTCGGAACACTCGCCTCTGGATCGTGGTGTGTTGGGCGTTCAGAGGGTACGGCTGGAAGGACCGATGGGTTCGGCCGATGGACCAGGCTTACAGGTGCTGCGTGGCTTGGTTCGAGATTTTGGAGTGAGCGACACTCCTCCTAATTACAACTTATGTCCCCACTAGACACACATTCTTTGCTCGTGCAGTAGATACACATAGTCGTAGGATTGAATACATTAGGGTCATGCACGGTTCCATCTTCACACCCTTTTTCTCTCCCTTTTGCTTGACAGCGCGCGGGCATTGATGGGCCCGACGCGTCTCAATTAACCAATCCCAGAATGCATTGTTCCGTGCCACCGACAGGATCCTGCCTCCCCTCATCCCCCACCCTTGTTCCCGATTTTTTCCCTCTCCCAAACGAATTCTACAGCCCTACAGACGTCCCATTCGACAGAACTAATAACTAGTTGTTGCGGCCGCTGGGCCGGATCGTCTGAGGGCCGATATAAAACAGCTATGGCGCCAGACACGATCTCCTGGTCCCAAATAATCACATATGTATTAGATATTTCCTCCTGGGCTTGTTGCAATTGGATATTACAATGAAGAAAAATGCTGCCAGCTGGTTGGATGTCGAAGAATTCATGAACCAAGTCCAAATCTTTGAATATGACGATGTTGGAACAAAAGGTAGACGTGGTATAAACGCATTCCATGAAGACTTGACTACGGCGACTAGACGGAACGAAATGTTTCAGCCACACTACATGTACTTATGACACACCAGGGGCAACAAGTAGCGCATGCAGGGGCCACATGCGACAAATGCATGTGGTCTGCACTTGGAATAAAGACTACAAAGTTGCCTTTGACAGACAAAGGGTGGCTTTGTGGCAGGCTTTGTTCCCCCACACAGAGGCATAAAGCATGCCACAAAGCCTGCCTTTGAATGCCAGAGGCCGCATTGTGAGCCTTGTTGCTAGTACAGACCACATGCATTTGTCGCATGCGGCCTTTACATGCGTCTAAAGTTGCCCCCAGTGACATTATTATTACATAACAGAGCCAACAGATATTCGGGAGGAAAAGGATTACTCGGGTGAATCAAAAATAGGCAAGGTAAAATAGCAATACTGATTCTGATTCAACTCCCGTCCTAGGAAGAATGCAGATGAACGTCTCGAAAGCAAGGAGCTACAGCAAAAGAAGGAGTGCAAAGTAAAGAAGGCAACTGGAAGAAACAAAATTTCGGCCGTAAAATAACCGCTCGGCATGAAAAGGGTCGAAAACAGGCCCAGGTGCATGGCAGATTTTATTTATTTCTATTGAAGATCGGGCCCCAAAAAGCGTACAAGAAGATGTTAAAATGGTACTAGCATACATCGGGTAGCAAGTACTAAAAAATTCCTAAGTAAAGCGGCCAAGAAGGGCAATAAAGATTAAAAGGAATTAAATAATAGACGGAGCTAGAATTCCCCACGAGGAAACAACGAGCGAAGTTCGGAAGGGAATGGCAACAAACCCCGTTTAAAGAAGAGCCATAAAAAGAATAGGTGCATGTTGGAGAGCGGGCGTTGGTCTTGAACGGCTCCTGCAGCCCCACGTATCTAAACCGGGAACCCGGGGCCAGATTCCCATCTAGAAGGGGAGGACATGAAAATGGAAGTAGGAGAGAGCGAGTGGAAGAAAGATATGTCGATCAAGGATCAGGCGGACGGTAAATCGATGGCAAGGAATTCTGTAATGGATGACGACCGCACGCACCATGGCCAGATTACTCTTGTTTCAATTTTTCTCCGTGGTCGTGGTTTCGTAAAATGATCCTCCCCTGCAGTCAGCGCCGTTCTCTGGATGCCGCCAACGAGAATAAAGAGGTAACGTCGAGGTGGATCGTCGCGCAGAGCGAAGGGAGGAAGGTGAAAAGAATACAATGAAGGAAGTAACTGGACTGTTACGCGGAATGCACAAGCCTTGTCCACTCATGGATACCGTGTCTATGCTTGCTGACGGCGCCAGAAACCCGCGTTGAGTAGCCACCAGGATATTGGCAGAGTCAAGAAAGTGGAAGACAAAGCGTACGGAAGTGCTATATGGAGAGAATGGGTGGAGGAAACAAAATCTGCTGGTCCTTGCTCTTGCGCTCCTGCATGTGTAGAAGAAATGAAACACAGAGGGAAATTGGGAGGTACGAGGTGGGGGGAAAAATCAACGAAGGAACGCGAGACACGACTCCCTCACAGAAAATTCAATCATATCGCGAGGATACACATGAGAAAGAAGCCTCGCAGTCATTCAGACTGAACACCACTGAGACAGAAAGCGCTCGCCTAGAGAGTGGATGCAACTTGTCTCTGAGATTGAACTGTAACCAGACGAAGTTTCTTGCAAAACAATGACCAGAATATTTCCCCTACGACGAAGGAAATCTTACCAAGGAACAGGGGCGAGAGCACATAGTAGTGCAAGCTTCTCGTTTCAACTTGAAGTGATTAGGACTGATGTAAGAGTGGCAATGTATCGAGGAGTTTGACCAGCTCGTCAAGTTAGCACTTATGAAAGGGGGCAGATAAAATAAAAAGTCGATTAACCCTTTAGAGTATTCCTGCCAAACAAAACAGTTCTCGTTTATTGACCGCTAAAAGTACCTCACAAAATCTTTTTTGCCCCCCAGCAACCTCCCACCATAAGAGAGAAGGTGATTTTGTAACTCCCCCCCCTCAAATTATTCAAATTGCACCTACTTTGACTTCTAAATCCCAACCCGCCCGTTCTAGAACGTCAGAAATACCTCGAAATTGTTCAAATTGAAAAATCGAACTTATGAGGTGATTCTCTGTGTCCCCTCCTTTATTTTGATTTTGTAGAAGGAATCTTAACAATATCGTCAGTGGTTCACGAGTTATACCCCTTTCCCCCAAAACCTGCATTTTTGCCCATTTCCATGCCTTTGTTTTCCCATTCCTCATGACCTCACGCAAAGTCGGGTTTTTCTCACTTAAAAAAATTGTAGAACCACCCGTAAAACACATAGATCAATATCTGACACCCCTCCAATGCTTATACGTCCCAATATGCCAGCCTAGAATCACAAATATTGACCGCCTTCCTATTTGGGACGCCGGAGGTTGGATGTTTGTCCCCGCATTTTCACAAGAGACATTCTATCACATGCCTTTGCTGTCTCTCCAAGTCGACTTTGGCCAACCTCCCTACACCACTTCCAATACGACTTCTAATACGACTTCTAATACCTATCACCACTTCTATAACACCTCACCGGGTACTTCTAAAGAGTCTAGTCATACTAAAAACTGCCAGTGGGCTAACTTTTCTAGATCCTAGGAGCCCGCCATGCCTACCCAACTTCTAAAACCTTGCACCCACTTCTAATACCCCGCACTGCCCATCCCGCCTGCGCCTGCGCCGGCGCCCGTGCGACGTCACCCCGCGTGCCCGCCGTCTCTACTTTGACTCTACTTTGAATACACCGTGCGCCCACATTGAATACCCCGCGCCCACTTCTACCACGCCACTCAGCCTCTCCGCCGTGCCCGCCTTCAATACTGACCCTGCTCGCTCACCGTATCTGCGCACATCGCCCATCCGCCTGTGCCGCGCCAGCGCCGGCGCCCGTACCACGTCACTCCCAAACTTTGTGTGCCCACCTGTGCCCGCTGAGCGCGGCGCACCTGGGTGCATAGCAGCGCCGCCTCATCGCACAGCCCGCTAATTCTACATGCCCTCGGCGCGGAGTGTGCATGAGCACCCAGCCCTGGCAGTGCCGCACCCAGCGATGGAGAAGGAGCGTACAACACGGAGGTAGAGTCTCGCGAGGCAGCGGTGTGCGAGGGGAGGAGCACGAGCGCACGCGCGGCCCGCAATGGAGCGCGTGGTCTTCCAGCACGTCGAGACCACACCTCCCGCAATGCACAGGCGTGATGCCGACGAAATGATGGATATCGATAATCGAGGACGACGTGCCCCGCGTTTATGCATCGTGGTCTGCATCTCTGCATGCGTCCCGCACGCCGCCGCGATTAGCGTCACCCGCGTTTCTCGCAGTGCACGGCTAGTCCTTCACCTCAACGCTCCCCACATCCATCCCGACCTCAAAGTCTTCATCCTCGATATCCACGACGACTCTGCAAGTGCCTCGCGTTCCTCGGGTGCCGCTGCCTTCCCCCGAGGCGCAAACACCCGATACGGCGTGCGGTGTGCGGGCAGTCGAGGTGGTGCGTGGGAGTAGTGGATGCAGCGGACGACACCACCCGGGAGCGGGCAAGGCGGGATTGGGACGGTCTTGGCTGAGAGGGAGAGGTGGAGTCTCGGGAGGCAGCGGCGCGCGACCCGGAGGAGCGCGAGCGCGCTGTGAGGTCTCTGAGCGTGCTATGCATCGCTCGTCGCCTCATGGCCCCTGCGAACCATCTGCACGAGTAACGGGACGAGCTCGGACGTACGCGACGGATCTTCCTAAATGGGATTCTACGTTACCGGAAGCAGCTTCCGAATGAGACCACCGCTCTCCCCACATCCGCATCGTCTCCCCCGCCATTTTGGGCTCGCTCCTGCACCATCGTCACACGGATACGACCCGTACGCCACGACCCACGGGTTCTTGACGCCTACAACGTGACCTTCTGCATCCAACGAACCGGCGCTCCTCGTACCGCGCGGACTGCGCTACTCGGCGCCCACCAACAGGATACGACCAGTCCCCTGGCACGTGGACGACGTTCCCTCGTTTCCGTTCTCGGACGCTCTCCCACACCGGATGGACCTACCGCGTGCCTGACGCTGACCCATCGGACGAGGCAGAGGATATCCTGACACAGCCCTTCCCCCACTTCACACGACGCATCGACTAGCCGAGAGGAGACCATCCGTCTCTCCCCCCTTCCTGAGCACTCGAGCACCCACCAACACAATTACCAGCCGTGCCTGGAGCTCCAGACGTATTCCGAGGTCGTTTGGCCTCACCGCGCCTCGTGTGCACCCAGAGACGATTGGTCTCCTCAGCAGAGGCGTCCGTTCTCCTGTCATATATGCACCCCGAAACGCCTCATGACATCCCCTGCCCCCTGGAAGCACCTGCGACCCGCACCCATAGCTGGAGGATTTAGGCTCTGGGGATGGAGCTAGCCAAGGAAACCTACTATCTCAAGCCATGGCACTAGCCATGCATGGCTAGAGCCAAAGAAAATAGGCTAATGGTTTAATTTAAATAGCAAAAGGTAATGGTGGGGATTGAACCCAGAGCAAGACAGCTAGCTTATGTAATAAAAGCTAACTAGTGACACTATAACCAACTGAGCTAAGAGGGAGTGATAGTAGCCAGAAGTAATAGGAATGTACTGTGATCTTGCCAACACACAATAAGCTGTTCCCTCACCTGTGCTGGCCCGCATAGGGCCTGGTTAGGTTAGGTTGGTTAGGGTTAGTAGTTAGAGTTAGGGTTAGTGGTTAGGTGGTTAGGCCCTGGGAACATTATTATTTTTTGGTTAGGAGGTTAGGGTAGTTAGGTTGGTTAGGGTTTGCTAGGTTTGGGTTAGGTTGGTTAGGGTTTGAAACACACCAAAACACAAAATAAATAGTGCCAAACAACTATTGAAGACCTAGGGCAGGTTGCCTGCCCTAGGTCTGGGTATGAGCAGTCCCAGGTAGGGTAAGGCTAGCCTTACCCTAGCTGGGAAACAAAAATACTTTACATCAGCCACTTAGTCTAGTGGGTAACAATGCTTGATTCCTCATCTGATATCACTTGAAGGATCATGTTTCAAACCTGTTACAAGCCATTTCTTTTTCCATTATTGCTTGAGGACTCACTATAGCCTCTTGGATGGCCCTAGCCAAGTGGTTGGCTAGGTCCATTGCTTGAGATAGTAGGTTTCTTTGGCTGGGTCCATCTGAATTAGTCTAAATCTTACAGCTATGGCTCCGACCCGCATGGCACCTCTGGAAACGTGGGAAGTCGTCGAGGAGGTATAAAAGGGAGCGCATTTAGTAGGAGTAGTCAGTACCTTCTGGCCTGCAGAAGTAGCTTTCAGGGTGTTTTCCCCACTTTCTGTACCGTTCTCAGCTCAATCTAAGGGGTACTCCCAGCCTTCCCGGACTTCGTACCTCTCGTGCACCCTCCTCCTCGCCCACTGCTGGAGGCAGGCCACACATCTTGCATTCGCTCGTTCATCGGCATCTCACCTCTCACACCTCCATCAGCAGGGTCCCTCCTCACCGGACCCGGTGTCACCATCCCAGGCTTCCTCGATTAGGATCACTGTTCTCGCGAGCCTCGCTCTGTAGAAAACAGGCCCGGAGAGAAGCCATCACATACAAATCGCCGTCCATAGCCAACGAGACCAACCGTCTCGCCGTTGACCGAATGACGTCGGTGTCATCGTCTGTGCTACACGTCGCATCTCCAGCGCTGGTTCTAAGGGGAAGAGCGCACAAAGGAAAGCAGACAGGGCAACACATTTGAGGTTCCAGTACTCTCGTACGGGGAACCAGGTTTAGGCATTCACACCTTCTTTATCATTTTCACTAACAACAGGTCCGCCGCGCACATCCACACCTAGGAGACGAACGGTCTCCACAATCCCCGTTCACACACACACACACCCATCACTCATACAAGGCTGATTCGCGCACCGACCTTCCGCTCTATCATTCAACTATACCTTCCCCTCTAGAGGACGAACATAGTTGAATTCGAATCACATATCTTTTGATACCGACACCGCGGTCCTTATCACAACTGGAGCCCACCGCAAGGGGGGTTTATAGTGGATTTTAGACGGAAACGAAGTCTCGTTTCCGCCAGACAGAGTGCCGATACGCCCAAACCGTTACGGACCCCAGTTCGCTTAACCCGAGCTTCGAGGAACCTTTTCCAAGAAGTAAACCTCGCCGAAACCGACCCCGTAGCATCGGCCTCTACCGCAGCACGTGCTACATCTCCTTTCGTCGACCCACCCCTCGTAGAGGAATCGCCTCTCACCTCCCTTAACTCGTCTCCAGAAACGCCACCTACTTCTCTTACGCCAGAATCTTCTCTCGACTCGGTCCCCAGCAGTTCGGACCAATTGAATACCCTATCCACCGAGTCTACCTTAACAGACTCAACCACAGAACCAGTTATGGAAACACAACCCCCTGTCCGAAAGAGGATGTCCAAAACACTTCCCGGAAGGACCGCGCGCGGGGCACCCGAATTCGATGGCAAGGCGCTTAGCCTTAAACGATACTGGGAGGACATCGAAGAGGTCGCAGAGACCTGTGATCGACAGACCGATGTAGAGAAGATGAAAATCGCCTTCCGATACATCGACCGAAACGACGAGCTCCTTTGGAAAGGAGTCTTGCCGGGAGACGGAAACCAGATGACCTGGGCCAGTTTCAAGAAAGAGGTCGAGAAATTGTACCCGGGATCGGACGGGAGTGCGATCTTCTCGTCGAATGATCTAGACGCATTCATTTCCACCGGCGTCTCGAAGCGGATCACTTCGAAAGACGACTTCGCCGAATACTGCCGCAAATTCCGAACCATCACGGATCATCTCGTGAGAGAAGGCTGAATGTCGGAACTAGAGTCGAAGAAAATGTTCCCGAAAGGACTGCACGAGGACTTCCAAGCGAGCATCGTCTGTCGGATGGAGATTCTTAAACCGGCACACCCGTCGGGAATGCCACGAGAAATAGAGGACATGATCGAGGCGGGACAATACATCCTCGACGCCCTGGAATCAGAGGTCGGCAAGTCGGCGGACACTGTGTTCATCAAAAAGGAGATGGTGGAGCTTAGCGATACCATCGCCAAAATGAACCAGCAGTACCACGTCGATATGCAGATGCTCATGCAAGCCGTTAACCGAGGGATGCAAATTGGCCCGCCCCAGCGGACATATCCGATCTACCAAGCCACGGCTCTCGAGACCGTTCCGCCGCGACCACGGTACCTGCCGCAAGGAGGAACATACCAAGGACCATACGGCGCGAGAGACAACGGTTATCCTCAGCAGCAGGGAGGCTATTTGCCGCGCCAACCATGGCCGCCTCGAGACAGACCCGGAGGAGGCACCATGTTCCGCCCAGGCGAATGCGGGTTCTGCTCCGAGACAGGTCATTTCCTCCGCGAATGTAACGTCGCGGCAGACTACATCCGATCCGGAAAATGCTTCCGAAACGCGGATAATAGGCTCGTCCTCCCAAATGGTCACTTTTTACCTAGGAACTCACCAGGATGGAACCTTGCCGAGAAATTCGACAGATGGTTCCAGGAGAACTCGGCGCCCCTGGCGGCAGCACAGCCGCAACCTCCGCCACAGGCTCAGGCTCAGATCTTCGAGAGAGACCAGCCTCCTCATACGGTGATAAGCCGTGAAACGGAGTGAAATAGCAAGGAATTTGCTGATTTCTACCTTAATCACGTAGCGTGCTGCTCCAAAGGATTAGCATAAGTCCAATATGGCTGATCAGGGCTTGATCCTGCATGAGGACCTTAATCAAGTCCGCCTGGGATGCATCAACTGGAAAGTTCATACTGGTTGACATCTATGATTAAGGGTTTAATTGCCGAGATTAAGCATCACTGCTTAATCAAGGCATCGCGGGGCCCACAAACAACATGGGCAATATTAATCATCCTCTCTGATGATCTGGGGCACCACTGTGGGGGTCTTGATTAGGCGTTCAAGTGCTTTGTTGTGCTTGATTTACAGAGGGAGCCTTGCGCGACAGGTCAGGTGATTCGGGTTTAACAGTAACCGGTTACCCCGGCTGTGGTTGAACTTCGCCTATCAACTATCCGATCATTGTTGCCATCCTGATTTGGTTACTTGAACCAGGCCAGGACGGTAAACTCGCATATCTCCACAACCACTTGGCGGTTTGGGCTGATTAAGGTACCGGCTCAGAGCCAGTACCTACGTCTACCTAAAACTGAAGGTCCTGAATGGGGGACAAGAGGATAGAAGATGAGACTGTCTACACGATCGGACAAGGAGCAGTCACACCGGACACACTCACGCATTAAGGGGTCGACACACGAGGATCCTATATATTTACCCACACGTGATTAACTACGGACGCCTTACTCATATACCAGCCAGTAGACTAATCATCGTATTGTAAGCGTAATTGTACAGTATATAAGGAGGAGGTTTTGGCATGGATAGGCACTGAACTTTCTGTCACTAAGAGCATTAGCCTTTACCGGGTATTGCTTGATAAACGACGGAGATTCGGGACTTGTCACCCAGGACTGACTTCGTTAAGAAGTTTTGTTTCGTCTGCACGAGTAACTTAATATCAATTGTTGGATCGGGATCTTGGGATTGGGAACGGTTAAGAAGCTAGAGAGAGCTTATTAGGATTGAGAACACGGCACCGCACTACAGTAGCCTTGGAAGGCTTATTACTTGGGATTTGGAGAACACGGCACCTTGTTAGGATTGGGATTGTTGGCTCAAGCTTCTAAAGCTTTTAAACTCGATTTGTTGGCTTAGGCACTCGTTGGGCATTACTCAAAGAGGTCTAATACTCTAAATCAACCTTGCACTTCGGACTAGACCTCTTAAAACAGGCTTGTTCCTCGCAACCTCTGTTGGATTATCTGTGCTCCTTGAACCTTCTTAAAGCGTTCAAAAGACCCGTACTCGGCGGCACAGTCTAAACCATTCAAGGGGAAAGTAGTTAGGATTTGGTTAGTAGTTGCGTTTTTGCCTTAATCAAGCAACTCGCATTCTGCTTGTTGGGTCTTGATTAAACTAGTACTGCTGTTGGAGACACCGAGCAAGCATTTCAACGGTGGCGGCGATGTCGTACACAAGCTGTGAACCAGTCCAGACGATGGGTTTCGGGCAGACAGCGAACCCAGCCGTGGACTCTTATGAAGATGAGGAAGGAAGAATCTGGATCCAGGAAAGGCCGAAGAAGGCAGGACCAGTACGATTCGCGACCCCGGCCGTAGACTCCTACCAGGACGAGTACGGGAGTGTCTGGGTTCAGGAAAGGCCCAAGAAAGGGAAACCGGAAGTGGTCATCCAGAAGAAGGGACCTCCTCGTGGTGCGCAGAAGATTGCGGACGAACCCCAACGACAGCAGGAGGAGCCGAAGAAGGCGGCGAAACCACCACCACCTCCAGGAGATGCTCGGTCTCATCCGCCCCAGCCGCCGGCTTTTAAATATCAGGCGCCGGTGGAAAATCCGGTGCTCGTCAAAAGGGTGCTCGAAAGGGCTCTAGCGGCTGAAGTCACCATAACCAACGAGGAGTTGTGTGCTCTCGCACCTGAGATCCGAAAATGGTACCACGACAACACAGCCACCAAACATATTCCCACGGTTGAAACTGGGACTTACGCAGAAAGGGAGGCTCTCGTCATGAATTATGGTGTAGGCAGGACAAGGAGCATGCTCCTCACGGCGTCGCCTATCGACTCGCTTCGCGTCCTTGACTTCTTCGTGAACGACGCCCGTTCCGTAACATGCACCCTCGACCAGGGGTCGGAGATCGTAGCCATGAATCGAGACGTATGGCAGGACTTGGGGGTAGCCCTCTCACCGGATAAGGTCCTTACGATGGAATCGGCGGACTCTGGACATTCGACGACGGCCGGAGTCGTCGAGAACCCTGAAATTCTCGGTGGGAGAGATAGACGTTCTCCTCCAGGTCCATGTCGTGGACGGTGCTCCATTCGACGTCCTAATGGGGAGACCATTCTTCCGATTCACGGAGTGTCATACCAAGGACCGAGCCGACGGGTCGCAGGAGCTCACGCTCACTTGCCCAAACACCGGGAAGGTCTTATCGGTCCCCACTCGGATGAAACCTCCGCAAAACCCCGATGTGTTTGTCCAAACGAACCCGTTCTCGATAATAGAGATTGATGGGACGGATTTTGCCTGAGGGAGGGCGAAGAAGCACCGCGCTCTCCGCCGGCAGTCGCGGTATCAACGAACTACTGGGAAATAAAGGACACGGACAAGGAACACGAAAACACCCCTGCGAAGGGCACGAACAAGAGTGAGATGCCGGGTTTCTCGCTATCACGACTTACTTCCCCGATGGTATTATACGCACCATCGGGCACGAACACCACGGATTGCAGGCCCATATTCATTTCCGACCAAACTATACAATGGGAGATATCCCCGCGGTACCTGGTGTATTGCCTCGAACAAATGTACGACTACGATGAGACGATCCACGTCTGGGTCAAAGCGACGGCCGAAGGATCAACAGAGAAGAAAAAAGAAGAAGCCGAAGAAGAAATACAAACCAGTGGCCGATCAAGTCCACTCGGTGCCGGCGACACTGCCAGAGGAGTTCCGGATAGTTTGTCACTTCCCGTCAGATCCCTTGGAGGACATGCCCAAGCTGAACCCCAATCCGGGGGAGCTCCGGGCGGGAGAACGATACACTCTGGACCGGGCGCGCGAAATGGAGATAAACAAAGACGGGTTTCTGCTTCCCAAAGAGGAAAAACTCGTTCACGAGGTCATCCTGAACCACGAAATGGTGTTCGCATGGGACGAGACTGAAAGAGGGCATTTCCGAGAAGACTACTTCGAACCGGTGAAAATTCCGGTGCTCGCCCACACTCCTTGGCAGGAGCGGAACATACCGATACCTCCAGGGATCCAGGACGAGGTTGTGGAGATAATCCGGGGAAAGATGAAGACCGGGGTCTACGAACCATCGAGCTCATCCTATCGGACGAACTGGTTCGTGGTACCAAAATCCAACGGCTCGCTTCGACTCGTCCACAATCTCCAACCGCTAAATGGAGTGGTCATAAAAGATGCAGGATGCCCGTCAATTGTCGAAGTTTACACCGAGTCGTTCGGAGGGAGAGCGGTGTATGGGATGTTCGACCTTTTCGTCGGATTTGATCATCGACTCCTGGATATCGCGTCGCGGGACTACACCACGTTCCAAGGACCTTTCGGGACGCTTCGTCTTACCCGGCTGCCCCAAGGGTATACGAACTCGGTTCAGATCCAACAAGGAGATGTCAATTTCATCCTCCAGGACGAGATCCCGAAATATACACAGCCATTCGTGGACGACACGCCCGTGAAAGGACCGGAGACGCTCTATCTCCTGCCTGATGGCTCCTACGAAACCATCCCCGAAAATAAGGGAATACGACAGTTCATCTGGGAACACATGGAGACGATAAACCGAATCCTACAACGCATCCGGCACGCTGGAGGAACCTTCAATGCGAAGAAATCCTTCTTTGCAGTCCCCAGGATAAAGGTCGTCGGACACGTTTGCAGCTACGAAGGCAGGACTCCGGACGAGAGCAAGGTCCAGAAGATCCGCGACTAGCCTCCATGCGAATACCTGACGGACATCAGGGCCTTCCTAGGGACGCTTGGTCTTATGCGGATCTTCATGAAAGATTTTGCCGACATCTCCATTCCGCTTACCAGGCTGCTACGGAAAGACGCCCCGTTCCAGTTCCTCGAGGATGAGATAGCGGCGCAAGAAGCGCTGAAACTCCTTCTCATAAATTCCCCAGCACTGCGACAAATCGACTACGCATCTGGAAGACAGTGCATGATGGACGTCGACTCCTCCTTCAGAGGAGCTGGATATGTTCTGCTTCAGCTGGGAGAAGACGGGAAAGAATATCCCTCGAGATTCGGATCGTCCACATGGAACGAACGAGAATCACGCTACTCACAAGCGAAACTCGAGCTATACGGCCTGTTCAGGGCACTAAAAGCGTACCGAATGTACCTTGTCGGGATAAAGAAACTACTGGTCCGGGTCGACGCCAAGTACATAAAAGGGATGTTGAACAACCCCGATATCCAGCCCAATGCAACGATCAACTGTTGGATAGCCGCTATTCTCCTGTTCGATTTCGAGCTCGAGCACACTCCAGGAAAACAACACGCTGTACCGGATGGGTTGTCTCAACGGAAACCAGCCCCCGAGGATCCAGAGGAGGACGATGACTTCGAGGAATGGATCGACTGTTGAGTTTCTGTTCCAATTGCGTTTGTGAATTTGGTCACAGAGAACGGGTCCTCGGGCGGATAGTACATACTCAGAAGGAAGCCCCATGTTCGAGCAGAACAATGAGCCCCCAAGGTCCCGGATCCCCGGCATATTGGTTGAGAAACAGGCGAAATGGTCGCTCGGGGTTATCAAATTGGTGTTCTCACCCTCCGGACCGCAATCAATCCGGGCACAGCTTTGGATCAACTTGAAGTTATCACTTTCGGTTGAAATTTGGTCTCAAGGTGCGCAATGGGTCATATTACATCATGCAAGTACAAGGGGGAGATATTATATGCTCCAGTGTCTTATATTTGACCTGTGGCCAGCTTCCTAGTGTGGCCAGGATCCTAGTCACTGATAGTACCAAACGTCGGAATCACATTAGCCCTATCCTGATGGAGGCACCACAAATGCTGAAATTTTCATACAAAAAGTCCCGCTTGAACTTCATGGCTGACTGGCAGGCACTGGCATTGGAAGATGATGAAGAGGATTGGCTTCGCTCTCTAGCAGCCGCATCCGAAACGGATCGAGAGGTTGTTCGAAAGGGCCTTTTCATCACTTGTGAAGATGTGGAAATTGAATATCCTGTGATGCCCGAGTGTTGGAATAGTGGCTCGGCAACTGAGTCAGAGCCGGGACTCTGACTCAGTATTTATTATGACTCATTCATATTCTTTCATGACTCATTCTTTGGTGACTCATTCTTTAGTGACTCATACTGACTCATTAGTATAGTATAAAAGGCTGTAGTAGTTTCCATACAATTTAGCCTTTTCGCCTAACTTTGTGCTTGACTGAGTGACTTCTTACAGGTTATCGGCCCCGTTGCCTACTTGTTGCTTCCATCACTCGCACACCAGATACTTGGCTCACATTGAACTTGACTACTGACTAGGCAATATATTGTTGCAGATATCGATAATGACTTCGAATTCGATTGGTGTACCGCTTCTCCCAGACGGGGAGAAGTTTGACGGCACCAGATACAGTGGTTATAAAACCAAGATCCAGGCCCTAGCCAAAGCCCGTGGCTTGGGCGGATATCTCGACGGCACGATTCAGAAACCCAGCCCGATGACAGCTGGGGAGACTGCCCAGTCCACGATGCTTCCACCAGAACCTACCAGCATATATTCAACAACTCCTTCCTACAATGAATGGGTTCATCGTGATGCGATTGCAACCGCACTTCTTGTTCTCAACGTCAAGAACCTGGTTGGATTGGGCTTGAAGGTGGATGGAAGCGCACAGGAAGCGATGCAGTCGCTTGACAACAACCACCATCATGTCACTGAAATGGGGCCAGTTAACGCCCTGCGCGACCTTCATAGCGCATACCTGGTTCCAGGAACCCCCATGGCTGAGCACGTCTCCCGCCTTCGCACCTTGTGGCAGGTTGCCAACGACATGGGTGCGAAAATCGAGGACAAAGGCTTCAGA
This sequence comes from Mycena olivaceomarginata, assembly GCA_029378375.1. Lineage (NCBI taxonomy): Eukaryota > Fungi > Basidiomycota > Agaricomycetes > Agaricales > Mycenaceae > Mycena > Mycena olivaceomarginata. Next base: position 26,444 of record JARKIC010000228.1, on the reverse strand, counting down.
TCGATCTTTATTTCTCTTCTTGGAGAGGAATGGGATACTGTTGTACCTGTTCTGCACACATTCACCACATCTGCGGAAGTCATCAGCTTCGTCACCATGCACGCCGATCGTCTAAACCGCGTGCCTGTGTCCACCTCTCCGAGTTCCACCACCGCGCTTGCTGCCAACACGTACAATGACCGTGACGCACGCCGCACTGCTCAGAAAAATCTCATTTGTTCCAATCCGCAGTGCAATGCCCCTGGCCATAAGGGGCACACAATTGCCGACTGCTTCTGGCCGAGGGGAGGGAAAGAGGGCCAATGGCCATCATGGTGGAAGGGAAAGCGGCCTATGGGTGCTGCAACAGTCAATTACCTGGAGACTTTTGCATTCACCGCAACAACAAATCCTGCAGTCATGTGGACTGCTCCCGAGGCAATCATCAATGTTTACGACGATATAGGTGTACAGACGGTCAACTTTTGTGGAGAGGAGGTTCTTGCTTCACCCGAATCATTGATGGTGTGGAATGAGGTTGCAGATGCAACTGTCACCATTGATATTCCCGAGCATGATTCAAACGAGCTCCAGTCGGATTACCCAGTGCTTTCAACCTCCCTCGAATTCATCGATACCATCTCCACATCCGAGCTTGAACTCGTAGATTCTACCCATCAATCTGAGTTTGACATCAATGACTCAGATGATGGAAACCTCGTTTTTCTGGAGGCCCGCACAGCAGCACAGATTGCGACCAAGGCCTTCCTGCAGGCTGGACAGCCATATCCTGGGGATGACCATGTCCAGGAGGACCAGTGATTCCTGGTTTATCAGATATCAGACACACAGCACATCATCATGGACAAAATGATTGATAAAGATGTACTGATACCGAGTGAGTTCATCTGGGACACAGACTTCGACATTATTGGGTGGTACGCAGTGCATCGTGGCCACGCATTGAGCGTCCCTGAGGATATCAACAACTTGTCCAATGGCTCCGATTCCAACTCGGACTCGGACGACGAAGATAGAACAAGAGGAACATCAGACGCCGTGACCGCATTCATGGCAGAAGCCTTACCAGGGAGAAGCCATATTGCTGTGGTTGATTCAGGTGCCACTGAGCATCGTTTCTGACGCCGCGAGGATTTTTCGGAATATTGTGAAGAGTTGCGTGAAGGGAATGCTGCAGAGGGGTCAAAATTCCGCATCTTAGCAAGTGGAACCGTCCGGAAATTCATCACATATGAAGGACAGCGGAGGGAAATTACTTTGAATGCCATCCACACTCCTGACATTACCTCAAACCTCATTTCCATCTCGAAGCTTGATGCAAAAGGCTACAGAGTTGAGTTCAGCAATGGGAAAGCCATTTTCGAACGCTCAGATGGTTCACCATTCATGGAGGCTCTCCTTTCCGATGGGATGTATGTCTTGGCATCTGACGACAACAATGTCAGTGCTTGTGTTGCCAGATCTCGGGATGTGCCTGTAGACAAGGGAACATGGCATCACCGTTTGGGACATATCGGCAACACAGGGTTAGATGCATTGATTTCTGGGATGCATGTCAACGGCCTTCATTTACGCGACGGCGGCATGGACGGCTTATGTGAAGACTGCATTCTGGGGAAACAGACAAGATGTCCATTCGATGGAGTTCATGAGGTGGAGAAGGAAGTGGGCGAGCACTCATACCTTGATCTCTGGGGTCCCGCACAGGTGACATCGGTCGGCGGCAAACATTATATGTTTCACATTGTCGAAGGCCGCTTGGGAGCGCCGTGGACATATTGTTTAGCGCACAAGACCGCTGAGGAGTCGTTGGCGGCATTCAAGCTTTATAAAGCTGAGGTCGAAACACAGACTGGGAAGAAACTGCGGATCATCAGAGTCGATGGGTCGGGAGTGGATCAATCACCTTTGGCAATGTTTCTGCGGGGCAGCAGGAATCATCATTGAAGTCACCACTCCACATTCTTCTTCCCAAAATGGCCCTGGTGAACGTGGCATTTGTACCACTGTCGAGTTTGGACGCTGTCTACTATTTGACTCTGGATTGCCAAAGAGCATGTGGCCGACTGCATTTGATGCAGCGACTTACCTCCAGTGGTTCCACCCGAGAAGGCGTGCAGGAGGCAAAACCCCATACGAGATCTTTAAAAAGAAGAAACCTGATGTTTCCCACCTTCGTGCATATGGGTCAACAGCGTATGCCAAGATTGTTCCCATTGAAGCTGCGGGGGGGGAACTAAACCCACGATCTGTCAAGGCGGTGCTGGTTGGTTACAACGGTACTGCCGGCTATCGGCTGTGGGTTCCAGGCGAGCGTAAACTCATCAGCTCTCGTGACGTCATATTTGAAGAAGGATCTGGACACTGATCACTTCCTCCAGCAGGGGGAGATGTGGAGATAGCTGGAGGAGAGGATGTGCATGTTCCTGTTGGTCCAGTCCAACCCGAGACCAACAAACCTCCTCCTGCACCAACTGCAGATTCCGATGCCACAGAACCCATCAAACCTATTGTTCCTGCAGCTGCACCACTTCAGATACGGCGATCTAATCGTCCTCCAGCACCCTCGAAGGCAATCCAAAACTCCATGCAATCTAAGGCAGAGGAGGCTGCTGCTAAAGCAACTGGCACCGACTGGGCTACCAGCCGAAAGAAACCGAATCTTCGAGCCCGTGCACGCGAGGCTGCTGCCCTCAGTGTGTCCACTTCACCGGTGCCAACAAATTTTCAAGAAACTATGCAGCAACCTGAAGTATGGATGGCACCAATGGAGAAAGAATATGCATCACTCGTTGGCCGAGAAGTCTGGGAGCTTGTTGATCTTCCCACCGGTGCCAATGTCATTTCCTGCAAGTGGGTTTATGCAGTGAAGTACGACAGCGTTGGAGAAATTATCAAATGGAAAGCACGCCTTGTCGTGCGTGGATTTCAGCAGATTCCTGGGGTGGATTTCTTCGAAACGTATGCAGTGGTGGTCCGCTACGAATCGTTGAGAATGCTCTGGGCCATTTGCGTGAACGAGCCGGGTTGGGTAATGTGGGCGATGGATGTCGTGAGTGCATACCTCAATTCTGAGATGAAGGAGGTTGTGTACATGCACCAGCCCGAGGGATTTGTTGTACCTGGCCAGGAGGGCAAAGTTTGCCTGATGAAGCGGTCCCTCTACGGGATGGTGCAGTCTGGAAGAAATTGGGCTGAACACTTGGAATCATCTCTCGCTGCGCTTGGTTGGATTCGCTCGCGTGCCGACCCATCTATTCGCATCAGATCTTCCAACGCAGGCACATCAATCATCGGTGTCTATACCGATGATTTGGATGGTATTTCTTCATCCCAAGTTGCTGCAAAGGAAGCGCAAGTTGGCATAAAATCTGTCTACGAAGTGACTGATGTCCCACGCAGGGCTACTTCACTTGGAATGACAATCGAGTACGACAAGGCAGCAGGCACAATATCCATATCATCGCGCCCGTACCTCGAGCGTGTTCTAGAGCGCTATGGGATGTCAGGCTGTAACCCCAAGTACACGCCCCTCCCTGTAGGGCTTGAGCTCACCACCGCACAATGCCTAGCTACGGCCTCCGACCGTGATTTTATGGCTGATAAACCATACCGCGAGGCTGTTGGATCAACCCAGCATGCCGCAAATACCACCCGACCCGATATTGCCTACTCTGTCAACCGTTTAGCTGCTTTTCTGCAGAACCCAGGTCCTGCTCACTGGAAAGCCGTGCAACATCTCCTCGCGTACCTCAGCGCAACTCTCGACTACAAGATCACGTACCGCCGTGGAGTTCAGACGGGAATTCGTCCTTTGGGTTGGTGTTTGATGCAGATTTTGCGGCCGATTTGGATACCCATCGCTCGACATCTGGAGAGGTCTTCATGATGTAGAGTGGTCCAGTTTCATGGTCGTCGAAGAAACAGGCTACAGTTGCGCTGTCCACAATGGAGGCAGAGTACATCGCACTGACACGTAGCTCCAAACAAGCCATGTGGATGTACAGCTTCCTAGAGGAGCTACGCCTGCCTCAGGAACGTCCTGCCATTCTGTATGGCGATAATATGGGTGCCGCCGCACTTGCTCGGGATGCAAAGGGCCATGCACGTGTGAAGCACATTGACATTCGCGAGCATTACATTCACGAACGTGTTGCAGCTGGCGACATCAACATCCAGCATGTCGCATCCACCAATAACCTTGCTGATATTCTCACCAAGGTTCTTCCTCGTGACACTCAACTCTCCATTGTTCGCGCTCTTGGGCTTACTGGGTAAAGAACGGAGGTGCTTGACTCGAGGGGGAGTTTTTTTTTGTTATTACTGATACTTTACGGTTTGCACTCGCCAGGGGGAGTGTTGGAATAGTGGCTCGGCAACTGAGTCAGAGCCGGGACTCTGACTCAGTATTTATTATGACTCATTCATATTCTTTCATGACTCATTCTTTGGTGACTCATTCTTTAGTGACTCATACTGACTCATTAGTATAGTATAAAAGGCTGTAGTAGTTTACATACAATTTAGCCTTTTTTCCCAACTTTGTGCTTGACTGAGTGACTTCTTACACCGAGGATCAACTGGAGTAAATAGCTATGCGCGTCCATCTATAAACTGTACATTTCTTGTATACGTCGAATCCTATTTATTATGATCTAAAAAACGAACTCTGCACAGCAAAAATGCTACAAAGCTTTAAATAACTACCAAAAGTCGACTTGAGTCGACTTCAATGACTTGACTTGACTTGAACCCGAAAAGTCAAGTCAAAGTCGAGTCAAAATGCGACTTGTCGTGACTTTCCAAGTCGAAACCCGACTTTTCAAGTCGCGGCAACATTAATTCCCAGAGACGCGTGATATATCAAATCCCCGGTGGGGCCTGGGGGCGTCTCTTCTATCCCGAAGAGTTTCTTTGCTACCCTCGGCGCGTTTAACCGCAGGGAGGCTTAATGTCCTGTGTGTCGCCTGGTTTGCATATGTCGTTATTTTTCATTTTCCATAGACAGCCTCTTTCGTTTGCTCATTCGTGTACATGAGAACCAGGGAATTGCCTAGGGAATGACTACTTCTGTTTTGCCTATTCCAAGTCGCTCGACACCAATTCCTTCCACTCAGGCAGGCCAAACATCGAAGGCAGCTTGTCCCAGCATTTTTTTCTCCCAGCTTCGAAGACATCCTTCGCCTTCTTCCGGCATGGCCGACACATGCCTATGTCCCATATCTCGTTCCACTCAGAGATAACGCGGAGGGGTGGAGGGTGTATTGAGGCCTCCCCCAATATAGTGTCCCCCACCGCGGCCACGCATTCAGCAGGCTGGAGACAATCGTGGGCGGGGAGAGCCGAGAAGGGGAGGTCCACTTCAAGCCAAGCCATTGTCGTCGTTGACTGGAGTATTTGAAGGTTGGTGATGCCGAGGAGACATGCAAATCGGTCATTAATGCCCAGGCTCACGTCGTTAACATTCAAAATCTAAGGTGAGTACATATGAGCCTGACCTGTGGACAGATACTGGTTTTACCGACCTTGGGCATGTATGTTTCCCTATTCAGCGTAAGCATGTGACAATAGATCAGCGGAATAATCGAGTGGAGGCCGATTTCTCTGGCCAAGTATAGGATGGGCCGATATATGTCTCTGTCGCCTTTTATGCAGGTCCCCGCTTCAAGGTCGTCGTACTCCTCAAGCGTCGTCGGGAACTCCGTTTTCAACCGGCGAACGCAATCTTTGCGGAATGCAGGGCATTCGTATTTTTTGCTCAGCCGTAGGATAGCTGCGATGAGTTTAAACGGGGGCGGTTCTTCCATAAGAGATCTAGGTATACACTTTATGAGACACCTCGAGCATCAGTGGCTCAGCACACCTACTTCGGGTACATGGTCTCAAGGAAAAGCGTCCAGTCTTGCGCTGTATCGCCAGAAAGTACAACCACTGGGCAGTTTTCGACAGTCGGTTCGTCGGCGGGGAGAGGCATCATGAACATGTCGCGGAAGACAGACGAATGCCTGGATAGTCCGCTTTTTGCGACGCGAAATTGTGTGGATTCGACCTGGAGGATGATGTTCCCGTCGTCGAACCAGTATTCGGTCGATCGAACAAGCGGGGCTGCTGGAGTATCCGCATCGTCTGTGCGTCGTCGTTCCGTCCGCGTTACGTCTCCCATGGGCGCGTTTATTTGAGGCAGGAAGGAGCTGGGAAAAGAAAGGAAGAGATCGAGCACTGATGGTGATATCTGATGAATCCCCACGTTTTTTTTCAACTTGTTCTTCGCCAAGTTGTCCGTCTTTATTATCGCTCTGACTTTCTATTAACCCAACAAGCGCGTAAGCGTACGCGTCGAAAAACTCAGCAGCACTCATGTTCCCCCTTATTGCAAAAGGTGGTTTCTCGTCCTCTCGCCGAGTCTCGCGCTACGGCCGGCGTCACTTCTTCCATTTGCGCCATTGTCCTCGAGCAGACCGAGCGAACCAGAAAAATCTCAAATGCGGATATCGAGCAGCTCATCGAACAAACCCAGTTGAAGATTGCCTCGCTCCAATCGCAGATTGAGCATGCCAGGAACGCGCCATCGCTGCTCCCCTCAGATAGGCCCCGTGAAGCTCCACCAAAGGAGTGTCCCAAAATTTCGTCAAATCTGACCTCAAAAACTTACGGTTTGGCGGCTTTCGAAAAAAGCTAACATGAGACAAGGCTAGTCACGTGGGCATCCAAAATTCCGCCAAAATCAACGCAAATTCCAATTTTTGCGCTCGCGCCGTCTAGATACACTATTTGGGCTGGCGCAACTTCAAACTAACCCTTTTCACCTCCTTTGACACCTTCCCGGTCTTTGTAAGAGCTGTCCACACTGACGCGGCATGCGGTATGAGAGTTCGATGTTGAACTTCATCAGCGACTGATTCAAAAACACACGGCCCAAGGTTGAAAAGCAGGTGCGATATCTTCGCATGGGTGTATAGGCGAACCCGAAGATTTCTGTGATGGAAAGTGAACAACGGGGCGACAGTAACATCAGTAGTTTCCTCGTCGTCCTCTGATTCCGGCGATTGCGGGGTTTCTGCCTGTAGTTTGATTCAGAACAGGGCCTGAGTGCGAGAAGCCAAATGCGAATATCACCGCTAAAGATATATAAACCCGCAGAGATAAGAAAGAGCCGCCCGAAATAGAGTCGGCACTGGATACAGAGCCATAACGGCTACTGGCGCCTTTCTTGTACACATCCAGAATTTCACCAATGTAGAAACGGGTGCCGTTCCACATAACGGTCCAAGAGCCGGTCTTGAGCGGATTGAGGGCCTGGACATTTTTGGCCGCGATGTTCGGCAGCACTACAGGACATTATTCAATCTTTTAGCTTGGTAGAAAACATCAGATCTCTCACCGCGCATCAACGTGCCCGTGGACTGCTCCAAGGAAGCTTTTCCAACGCAACTCGCGAGGCTTCTTGGGTTGACTTTGTTGGATAGCAGCATTCTGTTGCTGTATGACGCGCGTTAGGTTTGGAGCCTCTTGATGTCTCATTTTTTCCGGTTCGGTGTCGTCGTCTCCGTTAGCCTTGGTGTCGATTGCCCTCGAGATGCGGCTGAGGGCATATTTGGAATCGATTTCTGAGACCTTTTCTGACCTTGTCGTAGTCCCCGCCTGACATTGAAGTCGTGCACGGAGAATGTTGGGTATCGACAGCCTCTTCCCCTCTGCATCGAAAATCTCACTCTGCGCGCGTATCTGAGGTTCTGGGACCGTCGGAAGGGATACTGGGAGAGGTGGGGCGGGACCGAAGACAAGTGGGGTGGATATTTCGTCAAGCTCTTTCACTGCTTCTTCATAGTCGTCGCATAGAATCATTTGGGCGTCCGCGGGGCCGTCAGGAGCGCAGATATGAATGATCTTGCCGTAGAGTAGAGGTCGTGATATTGGGTGCTCATGAGAACGATATGGGCGCGCCAGAGATGCAGGAAAAATCGCGTTCTGAGAGCTGCTAGTACACGGTTTGCAACTGTCATCGTGCGGTTGAGCCAGGCATCAAACAAAACTCCTGGAATAATTCAGCTGAGACGCGATAACACATGAAAGATGCTCACCGAGTACGAATAAATAAACAAACAATCCCCCCATGCCGTTCCGGATTCGCACCTTGTCACCTTCGCCCACCGTGCATGCTCGAAGAGCCTTAACATGGAAAAGATGACGGGCAGGTCCGTCATCCTGCTTGTCAACATTGTTGACGTCGGAGGCTAACAAGCCAGACTCCCCCGTCTCGTAAAGCGCAATTAAAGTACGATTAACGACGACATCTGCACCGAGGCTTCCAGTTTTGGTCCCATGTTGAGGCTGGTTTCGTGCCGTTTTCTTAGCGTGACCTGCATCCTGGGTGGAAACAGCTGGGCCGGTTGCGAATACGGGAGCCTTGAATGAGATCCCGTACAGCGGGTACTCATACGTGATGGGAGGGGACAAAGTTTCTTGGCTGTCCATAAGCATTTGTGCGGCTAATTCTGATGCTGCGCCATCGGCCGCAAAAGACACGATAGGTAACGAGAGTTCGGCCGCCATTTTAAGAAGCTTCAGGTGTTGTTCAACAATTTTTGGTGCGTCGTCCTTACGTCGGTTGGAAGAAGAGCAACGACTTGGGAGGGGATGTGGGGGAGAGGAACCTATGTAGAGCGAGCATGGGTAAGGCATTCCGACTCGAGGCGCTGTGAATAATTTACCTTGATTAATATGGCGCGGACTTGACTGGCTTCTGCTCTCTCTTTGGTGAGCTTGTCAATAACACGTTGGATATCGTCCGGATCCTCCGCAATGCAGCCCTCAAGCTCCCAAACACTACCAGGATGTGGCCGCGAAAATTGTCAGGGGAGAACGCGAGATGCTTCCGCACTTTGGTACAATCGCCGGCGACAGCGACTGGCCCGGTATAGGCAATGGAATCCACAAGCCGTTTGACCCGTGCCACATTTTCGAATATCAGACAAGATACGCCTGCGCTTCGCTCCGGCGCCGGCTAAAAGCGGATGCCGCCAAGATGCCGCTGTTGCTTTCTTTGAGATTAATCAGTGGAACCTTTGTAGACTTATCTGCTCAGCACACTCTCGTCAGGTCCCTAAAGAGATCTGAATCCTTATTGAAATGCTGTCGTACGAACAAAGGCAACTTGAAGACTCGATGGTTTTAAAGAACAATTCTATCCCCTCTCATTTTGGTACAAATTTCCTCCACTGCGTAATCAACGAAAAAGCGGGTCAAACTTCCATTGAAAATTCAAAGATGTTCAGCACAGGGTACACAATATTAAGTAGGCTTGAGTTGACGAATAAAGGGGTCAAAAAGATGTACCGCCAAGAAATATTCAAGTAACAGTATTACTCTCAGAATACGGACTTTTGAACAAAAGTGTTGAATTGAAGCAGAGATCGGACCACGTTTAACATGTCATGCGAGGCTCAAGTCTGCAAGGGATAGGTCAATGGCGTCCAAACCAGTATAGCAGCCGCACTTCAATGGCTTACCATTGAAGGTTTAAAGAACACAAAATATTCCCTTGGCCTGGTCGGGCGGCAGCTTGAATCTGTGGTGCTAGAAAAAGAAACAATGGAGGTGAGTGACGGAAAAACGAGAAAATGCAAAAATTCACTGGCCATCAGCAATACATCTGCCAGCGGTCGGAGGGAATAGGCGGGGAACTGTTAGCAGTTCAGCGAAATATTGAGGGAAACGAAAACAATGCACATTCATGCAGTGTTTCGGGACAAACCACGGGAGCCGGTTCGGCCAATGGACATCAATCAGCACGGGGACAACAGAAAATAGTTGAAATGCACACTTTTAGCGAATGCACAGATCACGGTCCATTCTGGCGGCCCGGGGGACGAAATGAATGGAGCCCGACAACCGTGAGCTAAGTAGAGAGCCAGGGACGAAGAGGGTAAGTTCCTGCGTACGGTCTTGCAAAAACAACGGTGAGACAACCCTCGAGTGTCAGGATCCGGTTGAAGCACGGTTTGAGGTTCAGGACAGCCTCGGAACGTGGACCGAGATTCGCAGTACGACTGAGTATTGACCGCCTTTGTTGTCAAAATTTGGTGGTAGGGCCAGAAGACAATGGCCAAAGTCCGAGGAGACACATTCTTTTGAGGAGATCTTGCAGCAGAAAACTTGAGGTCCTTGATATCGATGCAAGGGCTCCAGACAATTTGAAGGTTGGGGTGAGAACGTCGTTGCCACCACGGCAGTAGGGTAGTAGAGATATGGTTGCGGCAGCAATGATGGGGGGAGAGAGAGAAATATTGATGCAGAGGGTTCTTTTAAGAGATACATTAGCGCTGGCGGTGGTGCGACGATCGCAGCTGGCTTGGAAGCCAAAACACACCGATTTGGGCAGGTCAGACCAGAATAATGTCCGATGCCGCAGTCCGTAGTCCAACATGAGATTTTACAGGCTGTCAAGCAAGAACTGCGCACTTATCAGCTGTTGAACTGGATGGGGTTTCTGGACAGCCTCGCAGACGCGGAAAGGAGTAAGTTATGGTTAGGTACCTGAGGTAGACGAAAGGATGAAGACTAAATGGAGCAAATCACAAACAGATACAAAGAATCGCCGAGGTAATCGTTAAAGAACGGTTAATCTTGTTAGCCGAATCTGACGCCGTTTACAGACTTGATTGGACAAAGGCCCAGTACTCCCAACCAGTCCGAATTCGTGTCTGATTCCACAGATTTGGAGATCTGAAACATGCGTGGTTATCCAGCGGCGCAGTGGGATTTGGGTCCAGATCCGGTGAGACGCTGACTATGGGGCTGGCGGTGAAATAACCACAACACAAACCTTGTAAATGAATACGCGGTTCGATACTGCAACTACAACAACTCAAACACTATAGTCCTCGTGCAAGTTCGGGGTTCCAATCCAGTATAGATTGTGGCAATTTGAACTCTAGTTCTCTTTGAGAAGCAAGACTTTACAGGTCTACAAGTCGTATAGATGAACTTGCTCGAATCCGTTCTAGGCGCAATCGCGATAGACAGACGAGATTTTATGTTCAACGGTTTTGTATGATGTGGGTCTAGGTTTGGAGATGATACTCCGATGCGTAAAGCAAGTGATTCTTATGAATCCCGATTCCAAATAGTATCCGCGATTGCTAATCCTTGCGAGATTACAACCAATTGTCAAGTCTGATCCGTTTCCTTATATTTCCACGCGTCCGTTCCGTTTATCCAATATGTTCACGCGTCGTTTATAAAGATCCAAATCCAACACAGATAATATTCAAACAGGGAAAACAAACGAAACTTGGTATAGCTTCTGGGTGTCTCCGAATGAATGACTACTCTACCGGTTAAGCGTGAAGTCTAGTAACTTCGCGTCCAACAGGTGGGGTGAGATTCACTAGTGTTCCTCCCATAACCATCCACTTAAATACGTTACAGGATTCTAAATATAAACAAGACTGATACAAACGAGCAATAGGGTTCAGGGTATATGACTAGTGGTATGGCCGCTTAGCCGATGAACTCCTGTCAGATATCAAGCGATTAGTAAAATTGAGAGAGATTTATAAGAGACATCAACGAGCCGAGCTTAGCGATGAGTCAAGATCTACATCGCTTAGAACGATCGTGATGGGATATTGTTGATATGTCAACTTTTAGCCGACCTCCTCGTCAGCACTCCGTTACCCTCCTTGGTAACCACCCGCTCAAATGGTTCCGCCTTGAACCGCTTAAGTGATTTGTCTGAAAATCGTGATAGCCGCCGCTTCCCAGTACCCGAGTACAGTTCCTTAGTCATTTGTTAGATCGACCAAGTCCAGTCCTCTCTTGGCAGTCCTGGAGACTTCAGATGATGCCCAACAATGATCCCTCTGGTTCAAAAGGATGTTCCCTCATAATATGCCCTTAGTCAGGGATGTGCAGTAGCCCCAATCCGTTTCCAGGATGGTAAGGCACTTTCCGCGATTGCTCCATTAGCGACTTCCCACTCCAACCCTTTACCAGGATTGTTGTCCAGCGCCTTTCTAATGGTTCGAGACACATTATATCCCTCTTAGCTAACTGCTCAGGCCAGCATTAGCTCTTGTGAGATGACGTCGTAATGTAGTGAAGTACATTATAGTATGTTGCAACTCGAGCAGATTTGAATAAATGCCCGGGTGCCCCAATACCAGGTCTGTCACCGGTATTCTCTGGGTGACTGTCAGTTCACGAGCCCCGTCTCAATGGTTGCTCTGTCCCAATTGGAATTTGGGGTTGGGTTTGACAGTTCGCAGTTCTTCCGGAGCTCGGAAATGATGTGCGTAGTTTGTCATGGGGCAGGAAGTGTGGAAAAATACCGTGGACCTATGGAGTAAAACGCGTAAGAACAACAGATGAACCTTAAACGGGTGTGAATATATGGGGGAATAGCACAGGTTTCGTAGGATTTCGTTAAAGAACAGTTAATAACGGGCCGCCCACAATGGCCCCCACATTAGCAGTTCAGTTTCCTTGCGCTTTTCGAACTCACCCGACTTAGCAAGAGATGGCGAGGATCAATCCACCGCACCGAAGCTGGCCTCTCCTCTCAATAAGCTGCTGACTGGCCTTCGTCTGAGGGATCAAGCTCTGAGCAAGACAAGGCGAGCAGCAACTCCAAGAACTACACAATGCCGGATTCCTTGGTCTCACCGGTCGAAACTTGCTACCTTTCTGCCATGATCGCTGCATCCAGTGACTCCTCGCTTTCTCATCCCACGCTCAAGGGACGTCTTCCGATTGAGAGTCAAGTATCATCGCAGTTACTTAGTATAGAATGACGATTGGGTTGAGTATATGGCTGGGGAATACTGTAGATCCGCTCGCCAGCGGGATTCACCAGACGCGGCAAACACAGCACGGCATGTGGCGCCCAGAAGCGGCACATTACACGAATCTCGGGCACAGCCAGATGCGGCACATCAGGTCAACATCAGGTTCGGCACTTCGGCACTGTCACGGTTCGGCATCTGCCGTACACTTCGACTTGGAGCTCGCAGGACTGGTCCGAGAAAAGTTTTTGCGTTGAACTATTGTTTCGAAGAGCCTTCCAAAACACACAGCTGGGATGGTTTTCTTAGCCGGGCGATCCAAACAAAAGGGCTTTTGCCAATCAATAATGAGGCACTGAAACATCAAGAATTGACCAGTAAGACACGACTACGGCGAGTGGAAGGAACGAAATGTTTCAGCCAGACTATGTATATGACATTATCAGTAAGGTGGGATGCTCCGCAACGAATACAACTCGCCTTTTATATCAAATATCAAAGCGTTTTGGGGCTTTGCGTGAGCGCGTCCCTTCAACCATGTTAGCGGGGTCCACCTCCTCACGCGTTTTGCGCTTATTCAACGCAGTTGCGACGGCGTTTCCACTGCGGAAAAAGGGAGGATGGGAGAAGCCGGGGCAGGGGAAGGTGATGGAGGCGGGGCAAGGAGCCTGCCGGGGAAGAGTAGGCCATAAAGTCGCTAGCGGAGGAAGATTCACAGGTCATGTTCACGTGAAACATGAACGAATTGAGCCACACAATATTGTGGCCCTTGTTACCAGGATCAAGCAAAGTCACATCCTGTACCTATTGTAAGAAGAGATTTAAGAACTAAACTATGGATAAGTATAAGTGGCGTAAAGTAAAGATATTTCTCACCTCAGTCGGGACATGGTGGGTGCAGACAACTGAGGCGCTGGATAGGGGTTTAACTACTAATATACGTACAGATGAAAAGGGAAACCAGGCATCCAAGGAGCGTACCATCGAGACTTGGGTCCCATCCTAGGTGCCGCCAAATTTTATCCGGAGCCACTGACAGCAACCCCAGCGCCTCAGCGGGCAGCCTGGCTTGGGCTTGCCTTTTGTTTGCGTGCTCTGGCCCTCAAGACAGTCCCACCCTTGGACATTTTAAAAAGCGAAATTTTTTGTAGGAAATGCTGAAATTTCAGGGGTGTCACGCCAAATTTTGGCGGGTGTCGAAATGTCGAACTTGAGAAAAGGGTCACGTGTCACCCTCCTTGTTGATTTTGAATGAAAAACCCCAGTATTTGTTGTGGTGATAAATCCCCCGGCGATGCAATGAACTGTCTGGAATCTACTTATAGTTAGGCATGAGCTTGAGATGAGCTACAACCGCTTGGTTGAGCAACTGGCAAGTGGCTGTGTTTGGAGCATGCCGGTTTCAAGCCGGGGATACGGCTCGTCCCGCATCCAAGCTTGCCCGAGGTATGATGTCAGAGTTTCTGTTTGAAACCTTCTGTGTCCGGGGGATTATAATATATAGTAGAAGTAGATATAAGTATATGGCTCGTCAGCGCAGAAGCTTGGGCGTGGTTGTCAATGAGGCACGTGCACGGTGACACGACAAATCTTCTTTCTCTCTCTCCCTCATCTGCCCCGGAGAGAACGCCCGCTGCTCCTTCTCAGTGAGCGCGTAGAGGCTTTTCGAGACGGACCAAATACCAAGCTATATGCCTGTAATGAACTCTTAGCTCCCCGCTGCTCCTTCTCAGTGAGCGCGTAGAGGCTTTTCGGGAGGGACCAAATACCAAAGCTATACTCCTGTAATGAATTCTTAGCTCCCCGCTGCTCCTTCTCAGTGAGCGCGTAGAGGCTTTTCGAGACGGGCCAAATACCAAGCTATATGCCTGTAATCAACTCTCAGCTCCCCGCTGCTCCTTCTCAGTGAGCGCAGCTGGAATGGGATTTCGCGTCGACCGCTCGAGTGACTTGCTAGTCGTCACAACATCGGTCACATCACACTCGACGTGGCAATGGACCTCGAACTGGAGGACACTGTGTCTTGTGTCTAGACCCAGTGCGTGTCTAGATGGGTCGAAAGTCCGGACCTTGGACGCCGTGATGTCATGAACCGTACCTCTGCGCGCCGTGTCCTCCCGTCAGATGCCCAGTGTGTGCCTCGATGGGTCGACAGTCTGGACCTTGGATGCCGTGTTGCCATGGACCGTACCTATGCGCGCCGTGTCCTCCCGTCAGATGCCCAGTGTGTGCCTCGATGGGTTGACAGTCCGGATTTTGAGCGCCATGGACCGGACCTCTGCGCATAGCGTGCGTTTGACTCTGGCTTTCTTCTTACTTTCCGACTCACTGGCTTTGCAGCTACGTCGTCTGCGCCACCCGCCGCCCACCGGTCACCTGGGCGCTTGGGTCTGTGCGCCGTGTCCTCCCGTCAGATGTCCAGTGTGTGCCTCGATCGGTCGACAGTCCGGACTTTGGACGTCGTGTTGCCATGGATTGTACCTCTGCGCGCCGTGTCCTCCCGTCAGATGCACAGTGTGTGCCTCGATCGGTCGACAGTCCGGACTTTGGACGGCCTGTTTGTTATCACTAATAGCGACCCCGGCGCGATCGACGTAGCGGACGACACTCGAATCGATTGTCGTTTGTTGCATATATACTCAATAAACGAATCGATACGACTGTGCCTCGATGGGTCAACAGTCCTGACACGTACCGTTGGGCGCGATCGACGTATTGGACAACACCCTACGGTCTCTACCGTTGGAGGAACAGCCGAAGCAGGTCATCCTCACTCGCAAGGGCACGTTGGATGTACCAGCCGATATACCGCCTTCAATTCCATCTCATCCCCCCGGCCTCGAAGATGGCGTCGCCGCGTTGCCGCCGCGACGCGACACAGGAAGACGTGCACGACAAAAAGTATCCACCTTTCTCTGAGCTTGACATTATCTGGTGGAGATGGACGCACTGCTGCGAATGCGAACGCGCAAGCGCAACGTACGCGCGCCCCGTCTTCTTCCGCCATATAGGCGACAGCACGTCCACCAGCCTCGCATCGCGGTTGCCGTTCTCCCTACAGAACAACACACGTCAGCATCGCAAGAAACACGGGAACGAGGAAAGAACGAGAACTAACACAAGGACCGGACACTGACACCTTGCGCTCCAGCTCCGCGAGGCGCGACTGCAGCTCATCGTCGAGATCCTTGTGGTGCTTCAGCAGCGGCGTCAGCCCGGGCGGCAGCTCCCGCTCCCGCGTGCGTTTTGGGGACTTGGTAGGCTGGCCGCTTGAGCCGGCCTCCTTCTCCTTCTCCTTCTCCTTCTCCTTCTCCTTCTCCCTCTCCCTCCCGCTCCCCTCATGCTCGCTCTTCCGCTCCTGCAGCCGCCGCGTCACCTCGGCCTCGACCGCACGCGCAGTCTAGCAAGCACATCATCAGTATCCCGCGTGCCCTGGCAGAATGTACCACGCACCCTCGGTTCAATCTCCGCCTCGCTCATCGCCTTCTCCGCCCCAGCCCCCAGCCCCTCCGCCGACCACCGACATCCGGCTCTCCGCCCTGCTCGGCGCCGCGCTCGCACCGACACCAAACGAGGAGGCGCGCGGGGCGCCGGTGGGGCGCGGGTTTTGGTATTACTGGGGGGTGCGCGACGTCGATCTTGGGCGGTGCGGGTGCGGGCGGGGGGTCGGATTTCTGGGGCAGGGTGGGCCGGGGTCGAGGGCGTAGAAGGCAGCAGCGTTGCCATCGGCCCCAGCGCGAACCCCCGCCCCAGCCCCAGCGCCGAGACGGCAGCGACGCCATCTTCGCGGCAGGGGTCGATGGCGTAGGAGGCAGCGTTGCCATCGGCCCCAGCGCGAAACCCCGCCCCAGCCCCGGTGCCGACACCACCTTGGCGGTTGGCTCCAGCCCCGGTGCTGGCGCTCGAAGGCTACGGCGACGACGAGATCCAGTGGAGGGGAGCCAGGCGCAGCGCAGCTTGTTCCGAGGAGGGTGGGGGCGCCGAGACGAAGCGCGTGGCGCTGTAGCCCGTGGATGAACGAGAGGTCCGCGCGGGTGCCGTCTTTGCTGAGTTTGGCGTATTCGAGGGGTATCAGTTTGTGACCTTGGAGGGCGTACGGTGGAAACGTGACCGTGACATATCGCGTCACATGTAACCGCAGGCAATCCCGCATCCATCGTCCTAAACCCTCGTCCCAAACCCGCGTCTCACTCCGTTTAACAATTCCAACCGTTTCACACGACCTCGAAACTCCTCCCTTGTCCCCGCGTTCGATGGATATCAACAATTTTGACGATTGGGACGAATATTTGCGGCCACCTCCCTACTCACAGTACCCAGCACACGACCCGCTGCCCGGATATGAAGCCCCCCCTGCATACGAATCACCTCCCCCCTACTCGGTGCAAGATCCACTGCCCACTGGAGGACAGTACACGCCCGTACCAACCCCTGCCCTCGAGCTGCATGCAGCCGCGGTTGAGGACGCCGAAAACGCAGCCGCCATTCAGGACACTGTGAATGAGACCATCGCGCCTGCGGGCATGGGCCAGATGGTGTGTCTTCTGTTTGCATTTCTTTTTGCCTTTCTCAACTTTTCCCAGGTCCAGGACAACGTCGCCGTATCATTCCAAGAAGAGCAGGCGGGCGCGGGAGTTCTCGTACGGGTTCGCAAGGCTTGCGCGCGCGCGAAAGAATGGCTCGGACGCCGGTTCCGTCGCTGAAAAAGAGGTGCGCAATAATTCTTGGGCCCTCTTGCTCTCGCTAATGTGTTTTGTAGGAAAAAATCAATGCGCGCCAACAATTTACTGGAATTTTGACCAATGTACATTTATGTAGTCCACCTATTCTCAGTGTCCTGATTCACGCCCCCCGACGACGTCGAAAGCCCTTTCTTTCTTTGCATATACCACTCAAGAATAACACTTTCGTTTCGCTTCCGCTGACGTTCGCGCCGCGTCTCATGTCTTCCGCACACAAGCGACCACCGATGTATACCTTGCAGTTTTCCAAACCCAGTGACGCCAGAGGACTCGGGTGTTTCCTAAGGTTACGAGTGGGAAGTCAATGAAAGAGACTAGGTGTTCCCGTGGGCGTTGTACTCGACGCTTGTTCCATACTCGCTAAGGAAGTCTAAAAAGGAGGGCAATGCCTCCCACCCCTTCGCCCGTTCCTGGTCGTATATAATCGTAGCCGCGTCTTCGCAAATGGCGCAGAGTATCCCCGTCCACCGGTCGTCCCATTGGTCTATTGTGTAACCCAGATTGAACTGGCCTTCGTGATCTTGGTCGACGATGCGAACCATCGTGTTTTTCTGCTGCGTGCAGCGGGTCGGCGACTGACATGAGGGGTAGGGTATGACGGTCTCATCCAGGGAATATTAATGTGTTGCGCTGAAACATTGCATGTAGGGACTTGAAGAAAATAAAAATACCACTCGGAGAACTGCCCTCATCGCCTGACCCGCCCTGCTGGTGCTGCTGCTGCGGGTCCAACACGAGCGTTCCCAGCGGCTGTCGCGCCGTGCTCCCTCCGCTCCCACTTGTGCTCAAACCCATCGCACCGCTCCGCGTCGAAGAGCTCCTGGCAGTGCATCAGCTTAATTACACGGCGCAAGTCATGGGGAAAACGCACATCATCGCGTCTGCGCCGCGCTTGACACCCTGCGGCGGTGGCCTGCCGTTGTTCTGCAAGAGGGGATTCTGTGCGCGCAGCATCAGTGAGTAGGAGTGAGACGCGCAGAGCAACGAGAGACGCACCGGCATTCCAGGTGGGAAGTGGAACCCGCAGACAGAGGGCGTCGATGGGCGCTTCTGCTGTGGCGGCAGTGCGCTTGTGGACGCGCCACCCGTGGACGCGCCGCCTTCGGGCTCAGAGGGCGCCTGTTGGTTCGGATTCGACGTCGACGGCCGACAATGATTGGCAATTGCAAGCGCGCGCGCGACGGATGCGGCGCTCTTGTCGTTCGACCGAGAGGGCGCTGTCTCTCCCGTAAAAACCGGCTTCGGTCGACGGTGCTCCCATTCTTGGCGCGATGGCCGAAGTGGCGCCCGAGGTGTTAGGGCGTACGCCTTCTGCTGCGGCGGGGCGTTCGTTCGCGCACCCTATTGCTGCTGCTGCTGGAGCGGCCGTGTCCCTTGACCTTGACCAGTCCGCCCGAGACCCATCGGCCCATATCGATCCTCCGCCGGTTTTGGCTTCCGGTTGCGGTGGTGACGGCGCTGCTTCCACCGCCTTCCCCTCATCTCCAACAGAAACGCTGCTCGCGCCCTCCTCAAAGTCGATCGGCTGCCCAAGATCGCCCTCCCCCATGTCGACGCACGCAAGGAACGCGTCGTCATCCGAGAAGAACCCGAACGAGTCGTCCCCCGCGTCGTCTCCGTCTGCGGCCGGCCCGGGAACGGGGGGCGGCTGCATTTGTCCCTGCCCCTGCGGCGGCTTCGTCTGGGGCTCGGCTTTGACTTGCGAGGCAAAGGACACCTTGCGCTCGCCGCGGGCGTCTTGATGGGTGTCTGCAGGCCCGAGGGTTGGATGTGGCGTGGGACGGGCGAGAGGGGTCTGGCGGGCTGCTGCTGGGGCTGCCACTTCTGCGGCTGCGGAGCAGCGGCGGGGTTGGGTGCACGGACCGGGGTCGAGGTCGCGGCGATCGACCGGGAGGGTTGACCCTTGTGAGACTACGGAGTTTCTGGATAGAAAGTCGTAGACACAGAAGTTTCGATTGGCGGAGTTGTTAGAAATCAAACAAGTTGAGTCGTGCAAATCCGCGTGTTGTTCGGAACTGTTACTACTCGGACTACAAACCACACTACTTATACTAATCTACATGTAACTACGGAACCGGGAGATGACTGGGGATGAGTAAGGGAACTGGGGGCGCAGGAAGCGCAGGGGTTGCGCAACTACGGCACAGTAGTTGCGGACTCCGGCGTGGTGCGCAGTGGTGATCCGCCTTGATGGCCGGATTGATACGGTGAGCTGTGTCTGATCCTTACACTCGCCCTCCGATGATCGCTTCGCGGTCATCACCACTTCTTACGACACGCTCACACCGTAACGTTAACAGCCTCTCCGCCGTCCACAGTGAGCAATCCACCATTCGCCGCATCATCATCCTCGTCTTTGAAGATGGTGTAATCAGTCATGAACACATCCTCGTCCACAACCGGCACTTCCTCGGCTTCGCCCTCCTCACCAAACAAAGCCGCGTCGACACTGTCCTCGGTTGAAGCCACACTCGCGGTCTCCGAACCAGCCACGGACACCGCTCCGATGCGCGCCTGCTTGCTACGAGGCACTCTCTTGCCCTTGTTCTCTGTTTGGTCCGATCTTGACCTGGTGAGTTTTGTGGTCAAACTCGACGCGAGATTTATTACCGAGTCTTCCAGATCTCCTAGGACCATCAACAGCGCAGATCCACAACGCGCTGGTATCGGTATGTACGGGTGCAGACATATTTACAGCCGCTAATTTGGCATGTATAGGAATCTCGTCCGGATCCCTGTCCTGCACGTACTCGCTTGGCGCTCGGACTTCTCCCGTTGGTTCGTTCGCGTAAATCCTCGACAGTGCATCGGCGAGAATATTGGTGTCCCCAGGAATGTAATGAATGGTGAATTCAAATTCATTCAAAACACTCATCCAGCGGTGTTGACGCGGGGACAGATGTCTTTGTTGCATGATATATTCAAGACCTCTATGGTCTGTACATATCCTAAATTTCGCCCCTATCAACTCGGCTCGAAAGCGCTTTAGCGACTCGATTATTGCCAATAATTCCTGTTCATGAACAGGGTAATTCTGCTGTGCCGAGTTGAACTTTCCAGACCAAAAAGAACTAACTTTCGCCGTCTTTAGGTCATTGCCTTGGCTCAAATAGCCACTCGCACCTGTCAGACAGGCGTCAGTGACGAGGTTGATCATCTCCGCCCCCACGGAATAATCGAGGGCAACGCGGTGATGATCCCGCCAGTCTTGCACAATATTCTTAACCTCGTCGAACGCTCGTTGGTGTGTAGGATGCCGGCGCCAGACCGCCGCAGGACCACTAATCGTTGAGAGGATAGACATCGGAATTCGCATACTTGGTCCATCCGGTGCCAAGAATCCAACCGCGCCCAGAAAACTACTCAACAAGGTTTTATTGGTTGGTGTTTTCCAGTTCGTCACCTTATCCACCTTGTCCGGATCCATTCTGATGCCCTTTTCGTCAATGATATGGCCGAGGACTCTCAATTCACGAGAAAACAGCTGCATCTTATCCGCACTGAGATACAACTTTTCCTTTCGCAATACCGCAAAGATTTTACGGAGGTGAGTCAAATGTTCATCTACCGTGTCGGAGTATATCACAATATCATCCAGGTACACGTTCATAAATACGCCAATATATTCCGCAAAAATATGGTTCATCAATAGTTGACATGTCGCAGGACCGTTCAAGTCTCCCTGCTGCAGGACCAAGCTTTCCATTGTCCCATCCGGCGGCACAAATAAGGTGTGCGAAACATGTTCTTCAACCACCCTAATTTGTTCATAAAAATCTTTCCCGTCTAACAAGGACCGTATTGGATGGCGTACCACATTACGCAGAATTCCATCCATATCTGGTAGCGGGGCAGTAAGTCTCCTAGTGTTTGCGTTAACTTCTCTTTTATCAAACACAGTGCGTATCTTTACCTCGCCTGCTTTCGGGCTTGTCTTCTTCAGGATCAACATAGGAATGGCGTTTGTACCCGTCGCGATGCGCCATCTTCCCGATCGGAGATAGACCTCCTTCTTTGCCTGCCAAAGCGTTTTTAGTGCGTCAGGACACTTCGAAGGGCGCCAGGAATATACCTTTGTGTCGTCGATAATCGGAATAATATGATTTACTGCTCGGAGTGGCGGCAACGCCGTCTGCGCAGGATCCTGACACAAATCCGCCACTTCCGCCCGAATCTTGCGGCGTAAGTCCTCATATCTACCATCCAACACCTCTGCTGCAGCCGATATAATTTTGACTATCGTATCGCCCTCCAGCGATTGTGGTGTCATGGTGCCAATTACCACACGTGTTGGGTTGAACCCAACAGCGACTTTGTGTTGAAAGAGGAATGGCGTACCGAGAACGATATCGTAAGCGTCTAAATTGCATATGTCGAAGCTCCGCTGACCATTTATGCCTTGGTATGTGAAATCAACCGTTGCGGAACGATTCACAATCGAACGAGAACTGATACCGCCATATATAACGGCACAGGTTTCACGAGGATCTCAGTTTTGATCTTTAATTGATCCACCACCTTTGTCGAGATAAAATCCATCATCGAGCCTGTATCCAAAAGTGCTCGGACGGCTTGGCCATTGACCATAGCCTCGACAATTATCTGGCGCGGTAAAATTCTATCCCGGTCTTTCTCTCGCATCGCCGTCCGGGACATATGATCGTGAGTACTTTCGTTCAGTTCTGCTCGGCTACGCTTCCGGGACTGACCTCCCCGTGTCCTTACAGCCGCACATCGAGGTTGAGACATAATACGCCGACGGCGCCGGATCCTTTCGATCGATTCCATGCTGGGAGTCTCGTCAGGTGGCGGTCTACTCAAGACCTCACGCGCTGAGAATCCTGGTACCCTAATCTGGCTGTGAGTGACAAAGTAGTGGTCCGCGGTTAACTGGTCAAAAATTAAATAACCACCAGTCGCAGGATCCACTATTAGTCTCTCCATTGCGGAATCCATTTCCATATTGTTCAGTTCTGTTAATGCCCCAGCAAAACGGAACAGCAGCCAATTCAGTGCTGGATATTCATGGTCCGGCTCATCCCCGACAAAACAACCTTGGTTTCGTGGTGCCGAAAGGTGTTTATCCCAAGCATCGTTGACCACATCCATTACGCTGAAATCCACGCGTGTCAGATCCTCTCGGGTTACCAAATAGGGAACCTGGGACTTCAACCAGTCCGTTACTTCGAATGCGTAACCGTATTCAATGACCGTGAACCTCTCGTCAGGGACCATTCCTTCGGCTATCGCTTCATCCGGAGGATAGGCCGTCATCCACAGTTTCTTGATGTAAGAGCATACTTCCAAAGCCGGCGCTCTCAGCCAAACTTTATCGGTACCTTTATCCAGGGTCGAAGGATCGGGTAGCTCGTCGGAATCTTCGACGCGGACCGAATCCGTGTGCACCGATGACTCGTCGCGAGATCGTCCAGACCCAACGAGTTCAGGTAATCGTACCGAGCTACACCGACTGACACTTTCTGTTTGGGAGCTTTGGCCTGGTGTTTGTCAGGGCAATTTCGACTCTGGTGTCCCACCTCTCCACAGGTGAAGCATTTATTCTCTGCCCTCATCTGATCCATTTCTTCCGGAGACCACTTCGGTTTAAAACTCTTGGGTTTGCCGGACTTTTCCTTCTGTTTGTCCTTCGCCCATTTTCCGGCTGATTGATTATTCTTCGCAGATTTATCAGTCTTTCGGCCGGTGCTTGTGTCCGATGTCTCCTTGTCGTTATCATCCGGTGGCGTCCAAGGCTCGTTTCCCTCGAGCCCTATTTTTGAATCGCCCCCAGGTGCGTCCTTCTGGCTTGGGTCTCCAATCCCGTTGTTCCTTGTCAAGTGCTTCCTTCGATTTCTCGAATCGCATTGCCCATTTGACAAGCTTCTCCAAGCTTGATTCCTCCGGACTCATGCCTCTGTCTAGCCACTTGACCCGTATGTACTGATCAGCACCATCCCAGAATATCTGGACTAAATGCCTCTCTGTTACATCGGGGAACCGTTTCGCCAACGACCTAATGTCCCGAATAAAATCTCGGACTGTCTTTTTGCCTTGGTACGCGCTCATTAGTCGCTTCCGTAACCGAAGTTTAAAATCGGTGGGGAAGCAGTAATCGAACAACGCCTTATAGACATCTTTGATAGTCCATTGTTTCAAGTTCATTGCGACATGGTCCATGAAGAACTTGCTTGCAGTACCGCTCATGAAATTAACAATCAATTTCATGGCTAATTTGTCACTTAAAGCCGTAAGCTCGATCCACGTATCTACTTCGTACGTCCAATGATCGAATGTGTCCATTACAGGCTTCCCATCCCAGATGAACGGTGCTTTGATTTAAATTCCAGCCATGGCTTTCTTCATACTTCTCATTTCATCCAGTTTGCGCTTGTCTCTAAGCTTGTTTCGCAACTTCCTGCTGCGAATTCCGCTGTAAGCGCCGGAGGAACTGGTGTCAGAACCTGGATCTGACTGGGCTGACTCTGAGCTCGAGGTATCAGAACTCGAGGAACTGTCACTCGAACTACTTGGGGTATTGGGAGGCGCCGGTGGGCTCCCAGACTTGCTTGTCGTGGCCCGGAACCAACCACCTTCCGGTACTTGCGACTCTGACCGCGAAAATCTCTCCTTGGCCTTCTTGGCATCTTTGGATTTCTTATGGTGCTTCTCTCTGGCGGCGTTACTATTCTGCATCTCTTGCAAGTATGCCGCAAATCCTGTGCTGCGCTCTGCAGCGTCGACGTTCTTCCCTTTCGTTGATTGCTTAGCCGCTGCCTCCTCGGGAACTTCAACGATCACCGCCATGCTTCTGGCCGGCACGGCCGAACTGATCTTGACTTCCTCGATGGATGCTTCTATCGCGCTCTGGAAATCGACTTCTTCTTTCTTTACCCACGACCCAGGAATCGGACCAAGCTGATCTTCATCCTCACTGAGGTCGAACCATGTTGGGAAGAACTTATATTTGGTATCCATCCTCTCTGGGACTAACCACTTATACTTCTTGGCAGTGATCCGGGGTACTACAAACCCGTTCTCAGAACTTTCCCAGTCCAGACTGCCTTGCGAGTGGAGGATATATGCGGATTCATCTTCCACATTCTCCGACGAGGCAGCATCTGCGCCGCTCTCGGAATCACCCGCGGTGGGTGATTCATCTCGCTCTTCCTCATCATCGTCGGCATCCTGATTCTCGTACGTAGCGACTAGCTCGTCAAGATCTGATCCGTGAATCCGAGGGCCTTGAGCAACGCGTAATGCGTGCTGATCAACAGGGGGTAAACTCCCAAATTGGAGCTCGCCCTCCGCTGCTAAGACTGCGGGCTCATTCTGTCCGTTGAATGATGCCCCAACTTCGGCTACCTCCTGTAGAATTGACTTCTGCTGTGTCCGAGTTGTCTCTGCGACTGAAGCGTAGGTCTTCTTTCGCGTAGATACCATGTTCTGGTATTTCTGTATAACCGGTGTAATTTAAGTGCTATGCTTGCTCAATCGGGTGATCAATCCGATTGTTAAACACGAGAAAAAAATTGGACTCAAAAAAAAATGTGAGACTACGGAGTTTCTGGATAGAAAGTCGTAGACACAGAAGTTTCGATTGGCGGAGTTGTTAGAAATCAAACAAGTTGAGTCGTGCAAATCCGCGTGTTGTTCGGAACTGTTACTACTCGGACTACAAACCACACTACTTATACTAATCTACATGTAACTACGGAACCGGGAGATGACTGGGGATGAGTAAGGGAACTGGGGGCGCAGGAAGCGCAGGGGTTGCGCAACTACGGCACAGTAGTTGCGGACTCCGGCGTGGTGCGCAGTGGTGATCCGCCTTGATGGCCGGATTGATACGGTGAGCTGTGTCTGATCCTTACAACCCTGATGTAGACGTCGATGCAGCAGTCACGCAATACGATGTCCAGATGGAAGTGGAGAGACGCACGCGTATGAAGGTCGACGCGCAGAGACAGCGCAGCAGCGAGAATGAGCGCAGAGCGCGCGCCCGGCGTGTCATAGTCGTCCGCAAGGTACACAACGCCAAGCACGGGCGTGTACCGCCCACAGTAAGCCGAGGTGCGCAGGGCAGGATGCCGAGGATGCAGAGGTGAGGGAGGCATGCTGGAGGAACGCGGCGATTCCGAGGTACGGGAGGGAGGTGCCGATAGCCGCAGTGAAGCCGTGGCGGAGGTGTAGGCGCGGATACGAGGGAAGACGCAACGTGGAGGTGACAAGCCACGCGAGAGTCGTCGAGTCGTGGCCGTCGCGGAGGTGCACCACAACGAGGAAGTACGCGATATCCGTGGGGTCGGGTGTTGAGGGGTATTGCTGAGATGAGGCAGGCAGTTAGCAGCGATACGGTGTGACGATGGGAGGAGATAGGCGCACCCAGGTCCCAGATCGAGATGCAGCGTCCACTCTTGCAGGGACGCCGCAGCGATTGCACGAGAGCGGAGCGCGCGTCCAGCGCGGTGAGGTGAGCAACGTCGCATCGAGCATGGTGCCGCTGAAGCCAAGCTGGACGAGCCACGCGCTAAGCGGCACGAGATCTTGTTGCAGTCAGGCGAGAAGCGCAGGGTGGAAGTAGAGGACTGTGGGGACGTGCGAGGCAGGCGGTAGGGAGGCGCCGATGGTCGCGTCGTAGCCGTCACGGATGTGCGCGGCGGCGGGGAAGGACACGGTGTGTGTGTGCTCTATAGCGCCGACCATGGCTGGAAAGGAAAGGTAATTTAGCATGCAATACGGTGTGAAGATGGGGACGACGCACATGAATCAAGAATTAAAGCCAGTTCGCGCTGAGACGGCTCAGCGGGTCTGGCGTGTCGCAGTCGTTCGTGGAGCACATTGCATCGAACACGAGAGTGTGGAGCACCTTGCGGATGGCAGGAACCATAGAGGGAGGCAGGAGGAGGACCGCGACGAC